>OV049924.1:201886380-202385859 GCA_920104205.1 Eupeodes latifasciatus | reverse complement strand
ATAATAATAATAATAATAATAATAATAATAATAATAATAATAATAATAATAAATAATAATAATAATAATAATAATAATAATAATAATAATAATAATAATAATAATAATAATAATAATAATAATAATAATAAAATAATAATAAATAATAATAATAATAATACATCACTAATAATATAATAATAATAATATAATAATAATAATAATAATAATAATAATAATATAATAATAATAATAATAATAATAATAATAATAATAATAATAATAATAATAATAATAATAATAATAATAATAATAATAATAATATAATAATAATAATAATAATAATAATAATAATAATAATAATAATAATAATAATAATAATAATAATAATAATAATAATAATAATAATAATAATAATAATAATAATAATAATAATAATAATAATAATAATAATAATAATAATAATAATAATAATAATAATAATAATAATAATAATAATAATTAATAATAATAATAATAATAATAATAATAATAATAAATAATAATAATAATAATAATAATAATAATAATAATAATAATAATAATAATAATAATAATAATAATAATAATAATAATAATAATAATAATAATAATAATAATAATAATAATAATAATAATAATAATAATAATAATAATAATAATAATAATAATAATAATAATAATATAATAATAATAATAATAATAATAATAATAATAATAATAATAATAATAATAATAATAATAATAATAATAATAATAATAATAATAATAATAATAATAATAATAATAATAATAATAATAATAATAATAATAATAATAATAATAATAATAATAATAATAATAATAATAATAATAATAATAATAATAATAATAATAATAATAATAATAATAATAATAATAATAATAATAATAATAATAATAATAATAATAATAATAATAATAATAATAATAATAATAATAATAATAATAATAATAATAATAATAATAATAATAATAATAATAATAATAATAATAATAATAATAATAATAATAATAATAATAATAATAATAATAATAATAATAATAATAATAATAATAATAATAATAATAATAATAATAATAATAATAATAATAATAATAATAATAATAATAATAATAATAATAATAATAATATAATAATAATAATAATAATAATAATAATAATAATAATAATAATAATAATAATAATAATAATAATAATAATAATAATAATAATAATAATAATAATAATGATAATAATAATAATAATAAAACCGTATCTACTCCTAGTTTTATTGATTATAAAATATCGAAGTGCTCTATATACATCGCGTTCATGTTTTTAAAGTTGTTGGAGTTCTTTTCAATTCTAATCTCAATTTCACGGAGGAAATTATTGTCATTTCTATTATGTATGGAACGGCGGCACACCTCCATCCGATGGTCAAAATTTTCGATGACGCTGAGGCATAATTGAGGTTCTATGCCGTTAATGTGCCGAATTATCTCATCTTTTAGGTCTTGAATTCTTGCCAGCTTATCGACGTACACCTTTTTTTCAAATAACTCCAAAAAAGGAAGTCCAATGGTGTCAAATCATATGATTTTGGGGCCAATTGACATCGCCACCATGTAAGATAAAACGGCCATTAAATTTGCGACGTAAAAGAGCCATTGTTTCGTTAGGTGTATGGAAAGTGGTACCGTCCTGTTGGGACCACATATCGTCAACATCCATATCTTCCAATTCAAGCCATACAAAATTCATTATCATCTGACAATAAAGATCACCATTCACAGTAAGGCTCGTTTCACACTACACGGTTTTGACCGTACGGCAAAAAACCGGACGGCATAAACCGGATCAATGGCTAATAAAACATTATACGGTTTTGACCGTATAATATGAAAGCGTATATGCTCTTCTTCGCGCCTCTAACAAAATTTCGGTTTTTTTTCCGTACGGTCAAAACCGTGTAGTGTGAAACGAGTCTAACTGCCTGACCGGCCTATTATCATTCGCCCAAATGCGGCAATTCTCTTTATTGACGAATCCAACATGTGCTTCATCACTGAAGATGATTTTCTTCTAAAATTGATTATTAACTGTTGCCATTTCTTGCCAACATTCTGACCATTGACGACGCTTGAAATGTTCAAGAGGCTTTAGTTCTTGAGTCAATTGCATTGTAAGCGTGTAAATGCAAGTCTTTATAAATGTTCATCAAAGTCCAATTGTTGGGCATGACGAGGTGGACGCCTCTTCAGCTACACTATCGCGAACAGCAGCAATATTTTCTGCTGTATGAGCTGTAAGAGCATGCACTGGTGTTTTCACATCTCCTACAGACCCGGTTTGTTTAAATTTTTGCACGATTTTTCCGATTGTACGCACATTTCGACGATTAAATTGAAAACGAAAGAATCACGAAAAGCACTATGCATTTCGATTTGAGGGCCCATTTTCATACAATAAGCCTGAATAACTTCAACGCGTTGCTCGATTGTGTATCTTACCACGGTTAAAATTATTGAGTTAGTCTGAAATTGAGAAATGTCAATTTAAAAAACTTGACGTTTGGGTGTTTTTCACATTCAACATCGGCTCTTGAAATTTGACCACCCTATATATGCCTCTGATAAATTCGTCACAGTTCGCATGTACTGAATTCGAGTTTTCAAAGAAACTCGTAGAGATTTTTGGAGTAAGATTAAACCTGTCTTAAGATTGCTATCGTTTTTATTAAAGCCCAAAAATCTCTATTAGCTATTCCCATAGCTCTCTTTTTATCTTTACTCCCATTTAAATTAATTTCAAATATTGTATCATGAAAATAAATTATCTATCTATTATCTAATAACTTATTCTGGAGTGAGTTACAGGATTTGCTAAATCAAAGTTTAATTTTGTTTGTTAGTATTTTAATTTATATTCATTAATAAATATATAATATGTATATCTATATTTGATAAGGAATGAAATTTAATCAAAGACATTCGTTTATTGGGTATTGGGAATAATCAAGCAAAGAAACACCCTTTTCAAATTCAATAGAACGCAGATGTAAGGATATTAATCAATATATACATACTAATACATTGGCATCATCAAAGTCTTTTGAAAATTTCAGACTCAAGCCTCTCCAAACCCCCCGGCTTCTCTTCTTCGTCTGTTGGTCTGTTGGTGGGTGTAGGGAATGTTATATTATCGCATGTAACAAGTTCCTTTGTGCTTAAATTGAAGAACACAAAACCCATAGAACCATCGTATAGTCACAGTCGTCGTCGTCGTCCTTTGAAATCCCGTTATTCCTCCTACACAAACATATAAACATATAAATTGTAATCATCGAAAATCATTTCCTTTGATTCTATCAATTCCATAAACAGAAATCCGAATGAACTTCATCGACAGGACTCTGTATTGCCAGCATCAAAGGAGCGAAATAGATTTCGCAGCATCAACTGGGAGAGTTATGATCCACTCCACCAGAAGTACTTGGAAATTGGTAAGCAACACGCATACAAACAATACACACCCAACACCCACATACCAGAAACTTTGAAAATATGTATGGTTTGTAGGCATACAGCTCATTGAACCTATAAACACTCTAAAAATCACATGTCAACCATCTACCACCACCATCGAATATAGTCATGTATTTGTCGTCTATATATGTATATTTTGTACCATAAATTCAAAGAGTGATGAGACCTTGTCGTTCTTTCCACAGGAATGAAGCCACGTATAAAGAACCATTTTCGTGCCCATCAACTTTCGATTTGGTTGCGACTGATTCCAGAGTTATTACGAACCGGAATGGAGGATGCTATCGCCCGACACAATCTATTTAAAAATCACGACGATTTGGATCTTTACGAGGGCCCAGTTAAACCAGATCCCTTTTCGTCGCGTATGCAAATTGTTGAAGACGCCATGAATAAAAAGGGCGGACGCAATAATTCCTCTTCGAATGGATATATGGTTGGGGTGCTTGGTGGTGAGTATATTATAATTTATAACCAATTCGTCCCCCTTCCTTTATTTGTAAGGAAACTCATTTGCTGTATTGTTAGCTAAGACCTCTTTCTGTGGCTTCCTGATTCCGGATGTTTCAATTTCGTTTTAAAATCATCGATCAAATTTTGTACCATATACCATTGTCCATTGCAATATCCTATGTATATAATATAGGAAATAGGAGTACATACAATTGTTAAATGTATAAAATCTTAAATAATGTGTTTTTCAGAATTAATTAAAATCTTAAATGTGATTGGCAGGAATTTTGATTTTATTCAGTTTTTTAATCATAAACAAAATAATGGGTTTTTCCATTGTAAAATAAATCAATTGATTATTGATTTGTATCCGTCAAATATTCGTTTTTTACATACTTGTGTTCCATTGGGTAATTCATTTGACATTTGGGGTTTTCGACAGGGACGCTACTAAAGTAGAGCGACAGGAACAGCGAATGACGCCATACTTCTTGCCGCTCTTTTGACATTTCTCTTCAGTAAGGTTTGCCATCTGTGACGTCGTTGTGGCGAATTTTGCGAAAAGATCTTGGCCTACATCCTTAAAAGATAAAATTGACGCAAGAACTGAAGCTGCTTGATCACCAGAAGCGTCGTATGTTCGTGAATTGGGCTGAGCAACAATCTGAAAATGACTCGGATTTTCATCGAAAAATCATCTTCAGCGATGAGGCTCATTTCTGGCTGAATGGCTTTGTCAATTAACAAAATATGCGGTATTGGTCATTCAGCAATCCACACGTACTCCATGAGTCATCATTGCATCCCGAAAAAATTACGGTTTAGTGTGGTTATGGGCCGGCGGCGCGGCGCGGCGGCCGGCGTCATTAGGCCGTACTTCTTCCGTGATGATCAAGACCGGCACGTTACTGTGAATGGGGATCGCTACCGTTCAATGATAACCGAATACTTTTGGCCCCAATTGAATGACATGGACTTGGAGGACATGTGGTTCTAACAGGAAGGCACCACAAGCCACACAGCGAATGCCACAATTAATTTATTGGAAACCAAGTTTGGAGAACGTGGTTATCTCACGAAATGGTCCAGTCGCTTGGCCACCTCGGTCGTGCGATTTGACGCCGTTAGACTATTTCCTGTGAGACTACAACAAGTCTATGGTCTATGCCAACAAGCCAGTGACGATTGATGAACTTCGTACGAATATCGAACGTGAAATCGCAGCAGTATCGGCCGATTTATGGTTCAAAACCGTCGAAAATTGGGTTCAGCGTCTGGACTTCTGCAAGCGTGCCTTTGGTGGCCATGCAAAAGAAATCGACTTCCATACATAATGGCATCGAACGTTCTTTCACAAGAATAAAAAATTTCATTGATATATGATATTGATTTATTTAAAAACATTTTTGTAGCGCTCTTATTGAAAACCCCGATATAACAAAAACAGATAATAAATACAGACGTACAAAACAAGTCCCCATTTCCGGGGACTCAAGTAATATTCCAAATCCAATTTGTGATAAAGCACGTGACAGTTCACATTTAAATTAAGTGTTTCCTTCTCTGCTGTATTCTACACCGGTATTAAACGCTGTTTCAATAAGTTGAACTTTAACTGTCAGAATTCTTGACCTTCTAAAAATTTGATATGAATACATATCTGAGAAGGAAAATTTCTGAATTTTTGATGCACATTTATTCAATACTGATTTGATTTTTAACCCTGTATTTACCCTAAAAAGCAATTAAGAAATTTAAACTACATGTTATCTAAGTCTTTATTGATATTAACAAAGTCGATCTAAAGGATTTATAATTAATAAAATAAAATATTTGAGGATCTTGAAAATATACAAAACTTGTACAATTGTGAAAAAAAAAACACATAAACAACATCTTGCCAACAAACGCCAACAACCGAGAACTGTAAAATAGCTAATAAAATTGGCAATTTAAAGTTAAGAAAATAAAATAAATAAATTAGGTGGCGCAACAGTCCGTTGAGAACTAGGGCCTAGTGACTTACAACTCTCAACCATTCCTGTGTACGAGTATTGTTGTCAGGGATGGAGGGGACCTACAGTTTTACGCCGAATCCGAACGGCTAATTTGAGAAAGCACTTTTCATGACAAGAATTACTCTTGGAGAATTTGTCAATTCTTCACGTTTGCAGCGGTAGATTCGTTGGGCCCAATTTCCGATGATTCGGCTACACACTTCGGACGAAACGGCCGCTATTTCGCGTTGATTATAGACTGAGTTTTTTTAACTTCGTCGGCTTGTGGTAGCAAGTAGGCCTTTTGTTATTTGGTTTTCCCACTCAACAGCCCGAGTGTGGTGAGTTTTGCAGTTTATTGAGGTAAAATTAAATCGGCAATCAAGTTTAGAGCCTGAAGATTAAGAAATATTAGCAAGACACGCATCAACAACTTGCTTAGAATTAAGTAAACATTGGTAAAATTGTCACTGAAAACGTTTACGCTTCTTTAAAAAAAATAGTAAAGACTGGATTGACAGTTTCCCCAAAACATCAAAACTCTAATAAGCTAAGGAGACCGAAAAAAGACTTTGTTGAGTATTGCCACAAAACGAAAACACAAAGAGTTCATGATTTACTAAGGACAAGAAGATCTCTCGAAGAGTTAACATATGTATGCTACATATCTTCCAGTATTAAATTAAAGCACTAATTCAAATTTAGAGCAAGAGAAACATTTTATGTCACAGGAACCATCGTACCTTGGCCTTGTCTTAACCGAACGAAGTTATTAGGTATTGCGAAAAACTATGAATGCTCTGGACTGCTTTTATGCATTACGGTAAGCTAAAACTGGGATTCTTCTTAAATGTGAGGAATCACCAGCGGAAGCGGATAATACTGAAAACTCGAATGAATATTTCTTCCTTATAGCATTTGTACCTCTAAGATTGATCAATATCGATTCTTGTGATTCTCTATTACGTTGTAGGCCCGTGAAGTTCTTATTTAAAAAAGAGTTTTCAAATCTTATAAGAGAGAGTAGACAAATATGCAAGAAAAAATCAGTAGCCTTTATGATCATACAAAAATGATAGGTAATTCAAATCTGCGATGTTTCTTTCGAATTTCATATAACCATAGTTCATGGAAGTGTGTGCAATGTTTTGTCCAGAACAAATTCATCAGTTAAATGCTATATTTTCGGAGCACTCTCTAGCGAAATGAATACAGCCAAATGTTTTGAGGAAGAACCAAACGAAGAAACCTATGGGACTTTCTTTTCAAATCCTAAAAAAAATTTCTGAAATCGAAATTCGACCAAACTTTAATTCAAAAATTAAGTGTAATCATACGAGTGATGGCAACAGAAGCTAAAATACATTTTGACAATTTTGAGTACACATTCATGAAACACGTACATTTTATTTGCATTTATATGGGTGGCATCATATGTCCTGTACATTTCACAAACTATTGTTCCATGATGAAAGCTTTCCACAGACCTATTGGACAATTGTCTGAGGAATTGAATTGAACAATTGTCACCGAACCAGGCTTAATCATTCAAGGAAATCTTCAAGAACGAGCAACTCCAAAGACGTTTTGAATCACTAAATATTATTGTCACATGCATTTTCTCCGTAATTTACATAATGTGTGTTGCTTCAAATCATCAATCAAGTCCTGAGTCAACTTAATCTTGTATGAGTGTATGTCAAGATCTTTACGCACAACAAGCCATAATGGGGTCTGAGCTATACCCAATTCTTGAGAACGCAGTGGAATTGATTGCCCTAAATCGTTAGCTACGGATGCCTGAACGGCAACGATATTTTCGTCAATTCGACATTGATTAAAATGTTTGCACTAAACTTATTGCTGCATGTCTATTGGGCGACAATAATTGTCCTAATTATTAGGACTGACATTGACAATTGGAGTTAACGATCTTAAAGTTCGGTAGACATTTTTTTATACATGATTTGTAAACGTTGCTCGTTCGTGTAACAAATTGTTGAGTTTATTGAATAAAATGACAATGACAGTTCGATTATTAGTGAAAGGGTGCGTTCACAAATTAAACTCAAAGTTGTCAAGCCCGTATTAGAAAAACCGATAATTTTAACATTTTTCATCTACATATATCCAATTAGGTATTTGGACCTTTAATCAGAGTTTGTTTAATAAAATTTGACAGTTTTGTTAGAAACGATTGAAAAAATGTTAAAAATGTCATTTACAAATCACATCAAAACGAGTAAACACTTATCAAGGAAACCCAAAGGTTGCTTACTTTTCAAAATTGATCAAATGTTTGTGACACACACATTTCTATTTTTACAAACACACGTGTATGATTTAAAAATTTGTTTGATCCTGCAAGGACGCACGAATTCAAATATAATATAATCTCTTGACCCTACGACCTGCGTTTTCAATCGGAACTTGTTAACACCTTGCAAAATAAATTCAAGAATTGATATTTGATTTAGAATACGCTTTGCTGATACAGTGATACCAAATATAAAATTTAAACTAAAATTGAGTTATATTAGTGAGTATAGCGTTCTATAGGTGCTCGTATTACCACACTAAATATATATTTTACTAAAAGAGAATAAAAGGGATGCATGAATTCTCATGCAACCAATTGATTAAACTGGTTGCCAAAATTATGTGTTTTTCGGGAGCACAAACAAAACAATACTTTTTGTAGCGATTAAGATGTCCTTAATTGGAATCTCGCCTTTAAATATTCTCTATCACATCTGAATTTTAAAATATACCCTTTTAAAATGCTAAAAACTGGGGGCTTTAAGGCTAAGTTAAAACTCAATATATCTTTTAAAATAAATTGTAGGATGATTTTGCAAACTACATATTTTTTCTCTTCTAGGTACAATTTAAATAATTTTAGTTTCTTACTTAGTTTCTGGAAATTTTCATTACCTAGTGGTAAGTCTTTATTTGACTTTATGTGAAATTTGAGCAAACATTGAATTTAATACTTTTATAGTTTAAAAAAATACGTTTTCGATTTAATTTTAAGTGATGATTTTGAAACCAAACTTTATGTCTATATTTTTTAATATTATTTCAAAAACTTGGTCCAATAGAATTGTTTAGACAACAACTTCATTACAAAAACAAGACTTCCTTTCAAGTCGTTTTTTGTTGGAAACCGTTTTAAATCAAAGGAAGGAAAAGCTTGTCAACCAGTTTTATATTATTTGTCATAGTAAATGATGGTTCCATAATTTGAAAACTCTCAGTTGAAGTAATTAAAGAATACTTTTAAAAAAAGATACAATTCTTTCAAACCCTGAGATAAAATTCTTCTAAAACCTTGGCAGTCCGAAGTCAAAATTAAAACGCCTTAGAAGAGAAATAAATATGAACAAAGATCTAAAATATTAATTGATTTTCTTCAACAACTTTAATCTTCACTTCATATAACGATTTTTGTCTAGAAAACTTTTCAACAAATTTACCTTTTTTTCCCCCATCACACGGATAAGTATCCTTTTGATGCTTCTATTTCAGTATCCTTTCAAGCGTTCATCACATGAATAGGTTTTATTTACTCTTTTCTTCCATTACGCCTATATGTTCAATGAGATTTATCGACCGTTATCGAACCAAAGCAATATTTATTTTAAAACGCATGCAGCATGCTTGGTTCGTCTTTTCAAAACAATTCGTCTGCCAGCAAAGGCAGGTTTTATGTACTTTAGCAAAACTAATGCCTTGTACTGTTTTGAAGAAAACGTTCACAATTGTTGACAAGTTCAAAATAAACTCACATCCTGTGAATATGGTTGCATAAGCGAATTTCATCAGTATATCATCCCGAAAAGAGTAAACGTATATGTATGTATGTATGTATATCAAGAAAAACAAATATAAACTTTTTCTTAAACTTTTAACAGATTCACAAACTGAATTTAAAAATAAAAACCAAAACTTTTATAACACAGAGCTGATATATGAAGCCCTTTTATGCCACTCCGATTCCAGTGGGGGTTGCAGATGTGAACGGGTTAGATATGATCGGATGTGTGTTTGTTTTTCTTTTTAAAGGGTGCACCGAGATAGAAACCCTGTCACGTATTCTTTTGGTCACTTAAATTCTATAGGGAAATGAGGAAAACAAATAAAAATGCAAAGTTAGTTTTTGTGTGTGGACAATATGTATTCGTATATTCCAGTGAATCCTTTTTTTAGTGTGTTTGTTCATCAAGAAGATATATATGTACGTACGCCTATATCCCTGACTCCTGGGGAAAATATCTAAGAGTTTCATCACCATCACAAGTTGTATTGCCGCTTCTTTTATTGAACTGGGACTGGGACTCACTTTTTAAGAGCAATTCCATATTGCTCTAACTAGAAAAAAATAACTTCTGAAAGAAGCGGGATGATGTGATGATGATGGTGGACTGGACCTTCATTTAGCCATAAACATAGGTACATACATGTCCTTATGACCACACCTCTTGGGCATACATTATTGGATGGTCACAGTTGTTTTACTTTTGTTTGAATTGGTTACGACGGACGCTTGCAAATATCACCTTCGCAAATGATGGTCACAATTTTCAAATAAAACCAGGAATCTATATTTTTAATCGAACATTACAACATTGCCAACATAAATGAAATTGATTGATGATATCAAAATACATACATACAAACATTTGTAATTTGTTTTAGTTATGGACGAGGGGCGAAAAAGGAATTGTAGATATCCCAAAATATATACATATGTAGGTGGCAAATTTCTCTCCACTCCATCTTCATTCATCACATGAATCCATAAATCATTTTTCATGAGAGTAACCAAAAGAGGGTTAGAAAACAGTTATTTAACTTGTGAATTTCAATATTTCTGCATTAAAATAGAAACAACAAAAAATTGTTTCTTAAGAAGCTATAACTTCAAAAAAGGACCACATCTAATATAATTTACATATTAAACAATATTAGCATCTTATAAGTGATTTTGAAAATTACTGAATCTATTTTTTTTATACTTTAGCGGGGATTGTTGGTTTTCAAAATAACGGTTTTTTGGTATTCGAAATAAAGGTTTTTTGAATAGAATTCTACATTAATTAAAACTCATTATATTGGTCAAATCTGCAGCAGAACTCATGATGTGATGACTAGATGTCTTGGGTTCAATCCCTGACTGTATCATATAAAGTTTATTTCACGAGTACTGAATCTTTTGCGGAATTGACAAATCCTGCAAGAGTAATTCTTGTCATGAAAAGTGCTATCTCAAATTAGCCGTTAGAATTTGGCATACAACTGTAGGTCCCCTTAGTCCCTTGAATTGGAATTCTTGAGCGTTGTAAGTCATTGGGCCCTAGTTCTCAAACGGACTGTAGCGCAACCTTGCGCAGCTGAACGCATTCTCGTTCATCATCTTATAAAAACGAAAACCCTTCAAAAGATGTGTTCTTTAATTAGTGCAAATCGATGAAAAGTAAACTTTTGATGTTCTTGAGTTTTTCCAGATCAATTTGGATATGAATATTTGGTTATTAGTGGAATCTTTTGTGGGCCTTAAGGCATGTGCAGTTTATACATAAAAAGACCTTTCGGGTTTAATTTCTTGATGAAAGTTTCTGGAGTTATCTAAAGAGGCTGTAGGAATGCCACTGTCGAATCTATTTTCGTAAATGAAAAATCAAAATAAATCCTCCTCTTTCATCCTTAATTTGAATACAATCTATACATGTATTTTGAAGAACAATACATTTCTCCGTCAAAAATTAGCAGTCACTTCTAATGGAAAACCGTACCCTTGGCATGATGGTTAGTGCGTTGGACTGTCATGCCAGAGGTCTTAGGTTCAATCCCTGCCTGTGCCATCTAAAGTTTTGTTTACGGGTACTGCCTCTTGCGAGGAATTGACAAATCCTCCAAGAGTAATTTTTGTCATGAAAAGTGCTTTCTCAAATCAGCCGATCGGATTCGGCTTAAAACTCTAGGTCCCCTCTATTCCTGACAAGAGTACCTGCAAACAGGAATGGTTGAGAGTTCTAAGGCACTAGGCCCTAGTTCTCAACGGACTGTTGCGACACCTAATTTATTTTTTTATTCTAATGGAAAATCAAAAGAACTAACATATAAATTTGTCAAAGCAATTTTAAATTAGCTTGTTTTCTATAAATTATCCATAAGCTCATACAATGGCTCCCAGCCAAAATGATGCACTCAATTTCTTTGCTCAAAAATTTAAATAAATAGGGAACCACTTCGAAATGAAAAGAAAACCATGCGTTATATTATTTATTAAGTTTATTCAATTGGTATTTTTAACGAAAAATGAAGAGTTTATACATTTTTAATAGCTTAACCAGTCATAATTCATTTTTTTGTTTAGAAAATATGTCTCAGCTAAAATGATGCAATGTGTTAAGTTCCATAAAAAAACCTGTTTTAACAGTGGAAAATCTCCTTAACATTTCGTCGGATACCCTTTTTGCTTAAGCACCGACTCCAGTCTCTTTGGCTTTGAGCTGTATCCCGAGGATATGCTGCCCAAAAGTGCCTTTTTTAAATCTTTCTTGGATGAAATCGCATGTTTCCGAATTTTGCGCTCCAGCTTCAACCGTAAATTTTCAATGGCATTTGGGTCTGGCGGCTGGGCAGGTGGTTGCATGACATGAGGGCAGTTCCAGATTAACCAAGTTTGCACAATTCCAGACTTGTGTTTAGGGTCGTTATCTTGATATAGTCGAAAACTGTCCTTGATGTTGAGTTTTTCAGCACTTTGCAACAAGCTTTCCTTCAAAATATCTAGATACATGTTCTTGTCCATATTACCTTCGATAAAAACCAGGTTTCCTACCACAGCAAAAGACATACAGCCCCACACCGAAACATGCCCACCACCGTGTTTCACTGTCCCACGCAAATTCTTCGGCTGGAGCTCCGTATTTGGCTGCCTCCAAACGTACCCCATACCATCCGATCCGTGAAGATTAAATTTACTACTACTAAATTTTTAACTTTCGACTTTCAAGTAGAGATTCATATTCGTTCCATCGAATACCGTGATTTCAAACAAATCAACTATGCTTCACTTGAAACGGATCTTAGAAGCATAAACTGGAATAATGTCTTGGAAATCCGATCCCCCAGCGAGCAGGTAGATTTTCTAAATAGCAGGGTGAATAGATTATTTGAGAGCCATGTACCCTTAAAAACCAAAAGCTGCACTCCTCACAACAAACCATGGTTCACAAATGACATACGTTCTTTGATGAGACAGCGTGACCTAGCCTATAGACGGTGGAAACTCTTTCGTCTTGACAGCCTTCACCAAAAATTTACCTCTTTGCGCAACAAAACTGTTCAAAAAATTCGTAAGGCAAAATCCGCTTTGTATGCAACTCGCTTCAACGCGTCTTTAGGAAGTAAGCAAATTTGGAACAATTTGAAGAATATCGGTGTTGGAAA
Organism: Eupeodes latifasciatus; assembly: GCA_920104205.1. NCBI lineage: Eukaryota > Metazoa > Arthropoda > Insecta > Diptera > Syrphidae > Eupeodes > Eupeodes latifasciatus. Next base: position 202,372,405 of record OV049924.1, on the reverse strand, counting down.
AGTATCTTGTGGTTTGGCTGAAGACATAGATATCAACGCTCTCAACAAATCTTTCGTTTCTAACCCAATTATTAACCACCAATCGTTAGATCCCCTACAATATTTTGAAGAGATTTTTTCATCGCATACCTCAAACTCAAATTCATTTATGTTTTCTGTAATAACTGCGGAGGATGTTGTAGAAGCACTCCTCTCTATTAAGTCCAATGCTATAGGCCTTGATAATATGCACCCTTCGTTTTTGAAAATTATTTTACCAACGCTCTTGCCCGTTATTACCCATATTTTTAATTCCATTTTGATAAAAAATGAATTCCCAGCACAATGGAAAAGGGCAAAAGTTTTACCCATTCCAAAAACTTCAAAAGGAGACGAATTTAGGCCAATTTCAATATTGCCATTTTTATCAAAAGTTTTTGAGAAAATTATACAAAAACAAATGAATGAGTTTCTTAATCTGTTCAGTCTATTAACCCCCAAGCAATCAGGCTTTCGAAAGAAAAACAGCTGCATTACAGCTTTGTTAAGTGTCTCGGAAGATATTAGGAAAGCTATAGACGAGGATAATGTCACATTTTTAATACTCCTCGATTTCTCAAAAGCGTTTGACATGGTAAATCACATGGTACTTTGCGAAAAACTCTTACGTCATTTTAACTTTTCTTCCTCCGCAGTCAGGCTCTTATTTTCATACCTTACTGATCGAGTGCAAACAGTAGAGGTTAACAGAACTCTTTCCAACTTCCTACCTGTCGTTAGGGGTGTTCCGCAAGGTTCGATCCTTGGCCCGTTGTTGTTTTCAATTTATGTTAACGAACTTCCTTCAATTGTAAGACAATTTTCAACACGCATGTATGCTGATGACACCCAACTCTACTTGAGCTGCCCATTGGGACGTATTGAACACTCTGCAGCTTGTATAAATGAGGACTTAAGCTTGATTGAGCGTTGGTCGGTTAATAACTGCTTACTTCTTAACCCAAAGAAATCAAAGTGTCTCGTGGTCTCAAAAAACAAAATTGATGTGTCTTACTTTCCAGCAATCCTTTTGAATAACTGTCCTATTGCTTACGTCGACTCAGCTAAAAATTTAGGTGTAGTTTTTAACCGCAGCCTTACCTGGACACATCATATAAACAACACAATTGGGAAATCGTATGGTGCCCTACGCATGCTATGGTCAACACAGCACTTTATTCCTTTAACAATTAGAATTCTGCTAGTGAAAACGCTGATTTTACCTTTGCTTACTTACGGCTGTGAAATTTTTTGTAAGTTAGACTTCGAGAGTAAAAGGAAATTAACGGTTGCATTTAATAGCGCAATAAGATATATTCACGGGCTGCGACGTTATGATAGAGTTTCTCAGCATACATCCCACCTTCTTGTAGTGATGTGAAAAGTAGTTACTTCTAGGTAATCGTTACTTTAGTTACTTTTTACAAAGTAATCGTTACTTTTGAATGATTACTTTGCGATTACTTTAAAAAAAATACGTGAATTAGGCACGAAGAGGACTCAATTTCACAATTTTTTTTTTTGAGATATTGCAAGGTCATAGGGAGATTTTGATAAAACCTGAAACAGGAATCTAAATCAATGGTTTTTTGGGTGTGTGTAAGTATGTTTGTATGTTTGCACGTACGTTTGGGACACATTTTTTCATCGGCCATTTCTCAACAACCTCAATTATAAATCGGATATCTAAAACTATTACAATATCATTCCTTTTTGATTTATTTACTTTAAGTTACTTTTGGATTTAATACTTCTAGTTACTTTTGTAAGATATTTCTGGATTTGATTATTCTAGTATTTGTTACGGAATACCTCTAAATGATATTAAAACTGATTACGATTACGAAATAATTTTATGGAAATGAAATATTGGAAAAGACAGTGGTTGAAGTAGAGTTTCTGGAGTTTTGCATACTGTTAATATTTTTTGTATTTATATACCTATACAAAGATAAGGTTTATTAATAATAATACATACGTCGTCTTTCGTCTTTGGTGGTATGACAATTCACAATACATATAATTTATGTGGCCTACAATTTTAGGTCCAAGTGATCAATATTCACAAGTCTACTACTTACCAAAAACATCATTGCAAAATCTTAACCCGTTAGGTGCCGCTGTAGTCTATCTTCTACATTTTTAAATCAAACTGACCAATATTCGCAAAATATATTGCTGTGATGCCGAAAATAAATTGGATCTAGTCTCAAATTCTAAAATAAATTCATTTCATAAGAAATCAGAAAATTCTATTTAATACATTTCAGCTGAATTCAATAAAGTATTGACAACAAGCTCAAATCTTGAAAATACTTAAGTTTCTCATATTCCAAAATAGAAACATTTTTAGGTTTTTGGAAAGTACGTAATACCAGATTATTGCCCAATATGTCTTTAAAACTTTGTTTCAGAACTATTCATTCGTCGATTTACATAATTTTGCTATCAAATTGAATTGAAAAGTAATACAAAACTCAATACAAGTTTTTTCTTACAACTGGTTCTTAACTATTTTAATTCCACTTTTTGAATTCCTGGTTTAATTACGCAGCGCTTATTAATTATATTTCCTATGGAGTTTTCCATAGGTAAATTCAGATTACCGTCAAAAATTGTTTTTTTTTTTCGTGTCGCGATTGGAACACGATTGGAACTATTTTTTCTTTCAATGTATTAGTGCAACTTCGTGTACGTATTAACGAGTGCGGTAGAGCAAGAGCTGTCAAATTTTCAGCTAAACGTTTTTGTAAATTTGCCTTAAAATCTAAATCTTAAATCAAAAATAAATCAATTTATATTTCCGGATAGAATTCAAAAACGGTAAATTTCTGCTTTGATAGATCTAGATCAATAATAAATTGATTTATTTTACGCATAATGATTGCTTGATTAACCGAGCTAGTAGTTTATTTAAACTTCCATTGGCAATATATTGTTTTTAATTTATTATACAACTACTTTACTCACAATTTTTTCTATAAACTTAGATTTCCATCTATAATGCCCTGCACTCAGAGTGTATATTTATAACTCTTAGTTTAATAACAATATTTAGTACTATACAAATAAATTAGTTTGATCTAAGAACGTAGAAGTTAGATTACAGTGCCACCTATCGTATTTAGATATGTCCACTTTCTTTGTAGTTAAATAAGAGCCTTTGTTGTGAATATTGAACAATTTAAGCTTAAAATGTAGAAGTTAGACTACAGCGCCACCAATTCGATTTTCAATGTCCTGTTCTGTTTTTGGTACATAAGTAACCTTCGTTGTGAATATTTATCCGTTTGATCCAAAATTGTACGCCAGGCCACAAGTAAATTATATTTATTGTGAATTGTCATGTAGCCAAAGACAAAAGACGACATCTTTTTTGTACAAATCCTAATTTTTGTACAAATAAATACAACAAATATTAACAGTCAGAAATTCAGAAACTCTTCTACTCTCTTTTCCAATATTTCATTTCCATACAATTATTTCTAAAATCGTAATCAGTTTCAGTATCATCATGATATATTTCGTTTTAAAAACAAAACAAAATAAATCCAAAAATATCTTTAAAATGCAAATCCAAAAGTAACTAAAAGAAATCAAATCCAAAAGTAACTAAAAGTAATCAAATCCAAAAGTAACTAAAAGTAATCAAATCCAAAAGTAACTAGAAGTAATCAAATCCAAAAGTAACTAGAAGTAATCAAATCCAAAAGTAACTAGAAGTAATCGATTCGACTGGTAATCGTTACTCGGGTAAGTAATCGATTACTTTGATTACTTGAAGTAATCGTTACTTTGTAACGATTACTTAGGATTTCTCACACCACTACCTTCTTGGGATGTCGTTTGAGAATTTTTTAAAATTCCGCACAATAACCTTGTTCTCTGACATACTTCTAACCCGCCAACCTGTGGATCTTTACAATGAATTAAACTTTTTCAACTCTAATAGATGTCGTGATCTAGTAATTCCGCGTTTTCAGTGTCTAACATCTGAACGTCAGTTCTTTGTCAACTCAGTAAGAATCTGGAATTCATTGCCGCGAAAAATAAAAAGTATTAATAACACGAAACAAATGGGAAAGGAACTTAAACTTTACTTTAATAATGCATAGATTATGTTATATTCGCAAATTTATAAATATGTAAAACTTGAATTAAAATCAATTATGTATGTAGCTACTGTACATTTTACAAGCTACACTATAAATAAGATATTGTATCTTAAAGTGTAAGCTAATCAAGAAATAAAATAAATACTAAATACTAAATACTACTTTCATCAGTAAATTTACGGTGTTCCAAAATTTGATTCTTTCATTTTGTTTTTACTGCTGATGAAGGGTTTTTTTCGGACACTCCTTCCATTAAAATCGGCCTCCCTTAAGATCCGGCGTATTGTCTCAGCGCCACACTTTTTATGTAAATATTTTTCTGCTTTTTGGGCTAACTTTGGTGCACTTAAAGTAGGATCTTCCTTCACTTTTCTTTCAATCCACCGGCAATCACTATCGGAAAATATCTTATTTGGAGCCTTGCTGACCACTCGATTTTCACGGATATAACGTTCAATTATATGTTGCACTGTCGAAGAACTATAATTTTTACCATTTCTGCAATTTTTCGTTGGCTTTTTCCATCTTTAAAATGTTTAATTATTAGTTCGCGGGTTTCGATACTCGTATGACGTCCCATGTCGAAAACACAAATTCGAAATATTTAATTATGCGATTGAAACACGAATGAAAGGGAAAATAAGCTTCTACTTCAATTTCATTATACAACAGTATACATTTAACCGTTTAAACGGAGTGCATCATTTTAGCTGAGACATTGTTTCTAAACAAAATAATTATTATGATTTTTTTTGTTAAAACCATCATTTGAATAAACCTAATAAATAATATACATACCATATGGTTTTCTTTTCATTTTCAAGCGGTTCCTTTTTTATTTAAGTTTTTCAGCAAAGAAATTGAGTGCATCATTTTGGTTGGGAGGCACTGTACAGTGTACATATGTATGTATGTACATAGGCTAGGTGAAATTAAAGTGGATGTCCGTGATGGAGTCGGACACACTTTAATGGCCCGTTGTGATACCACATGAATTATTGGGATTTTCAATTAAAACACTTTTTAATTTTAAACAATGTTTTTAATGATTTTACTGAGGCGTTCTAACAAGGAATGAGAGAAAAAGAACAATTGTATGAAAACATAAAAGGATCATATATATTAGGGAATTCCCCATCCCCATACAATATTCAAAAACTCATAGGCTACTTTGATTTGAATTTATATAAGTGATGACAATGAAGTTATATAAGTGATGACAGTGAATATGAAATGAATAACTGAAGTATTTTATTTTGCCTTAAGATGCAATCTTAATAGCCGCCCTCAAAATACAAATAATTTTATGAAGTTTAAATGATTGATAAAAATAATACAAAATTAGATATTTGGATAAACAAAAAAAACTTGATTCTATTATAAAGTTTACATGATACATATTATATTATATTATAGAAAACGTAACAAACATATGTGTATACTAGGTACATACTTTGAAAGAAAAAAATATATTCTCTTAGACCGATGTTAAAGTTGATTTCGGTAAACTTTGGTGATGGTAGTTGCTTGGTGAAGACGTCAGCGAGTTGGTTATCTATAGGAATATATTTAAGAATACCTAATTGTTTTTTTTGTGCTACCTGTTCTCTACTAAAACGATACTTGATATCGACATGTTTGGATCGTTTGTGATATACTAAATTGTTTGCTTAAGAAATACAACTCTGATTGTCTTCAAAGATTGTAATCGATTCATTGATTATAATATCAATGCTTTTTAACAATGACTTTAACCATAAAGCCTCTCGTACATCAAACAACCAATAAGGTTTCGACAAGGAGCGTTAAACTCTCCATCAGACATCAACGCTGTTTTGTCTAATTTGACTGCTAGAGGAATACCTATGGGCTTACAATTTTCCATATTGAATTTTTTTAAAACATTGTTTAAAATTTAAATAAATACTTTGATCCATAGCAATTACATTTTCTTTTCTTAGAACTCTTATTCCTAAAAACAACTTTATTTCATTCATATCAACCATTTGGAATTGTTGTTTTAAATAGATTTTAAAGTTTTTCATAGTTTCTAAATCTCCTGTTACGATGAAAAGATCATCAAGATAAAGAATTAGGTAAATATTTGGATGTCCTCTATCTAGAAAATATAGACAATCATCGTTAGAAATGATATTTTTTTTTCTAATTTCATCGAAACGTTGAAGCCAGCACCTAGCTGATTGTTTCAGCTCATAACTCTTTTTGGTAATACCTTCTAATATAGTCATATAAATATCTTCCTTTCGGAATCCATTTAAAAAAGCTGACTTTATATCCATTTGATAGATAAGTAAATTCAATTGGTAAGCGAATGCTGGAATGATTCGAAAGGTGGTAAATCGAACAATTGTGGCGAATGTTTCGCTATAATCCTCTAAGTATTTTTGGCTTCAGTTCCGATCTGCAGTTTTAAAGTGTTTCGATTGAACATTTTCATGTTCATCATCCGTTTCTATATAAAATGATTGTGATCTTTCCTTCACGCTCATAAATCAATAGGTTTCCCTACAACAAAAGGCTAGAGCAAGTAGGTTGGATTAAGTCAAGAATAGAATCGTATGGGAGGGTGGTCTACTTCCACTCGTGCCATCGATTCATGTTATAGCACTTTGAAAAGCCAGAAACCTATTCTTCAACTTTATTAACCCAAAGGAAGTTATTGTAATAGGTCCAATTTGTCGAATTAAAAATTTTAACATTTCTCGACGTTTCAAGGTCCCTAGAGTCGAAATAAAAGATTTTTAGAGAGATGTATGTGCGTGCGTATGAACGTACGTTCGTACGTCCGTACGTTCGCGACGTTTTTTCGTCGTCCATATCTCAAGAACCAAAAGAGATTTCGACTTCAAACAAATTTTGTTATACAGATAATAATGCAAAAAGGTGCAGAAAAGACTCTCAAAAAATTGAGTGGGTGGTTTTTTTACCATAGCAATTAAAAATAAAGGTGAACATTTTGGTTAACCCTAAATATCTCACGAACTATAACGCTAGGGAATTGAATTGAATTTTATATTATATATTGTAACGTGATACCAAACAAATGTATTTTTGGATAAAATTCCATTTAATGGTTTTTTTATAAATCAAAAAAACTGAAGAAAAAAATGTGTCATGTACAATTTTAAGAAAAATCGAATTGGCAATTTTTTTACAAAAAATAAAAACCTAAAATAATAATAAAATTTGGTAAAAATTGATTTTCGACTCAAATATCTTTTCAAAAATTAGAGATTATGGCTTCAAACTACATAATTTTATCTTATAAGAAATATTGTTTTCAACATTCCGTAAAATTTTGAAAAAAATCGAATTGACAATTTCTTACAAAAAATAAAAACAAAAAAAAACAATAGGTTCTAAACAAAGGGTAAAAATTTACTTTCGACTCAAATATCTTTTCAAAAATTAAAAATATTGTCTTCAAACTTATTTTATCTCACAGAAAATATTGTTTTCGAAATTCTCTAATTTTTTTATAAAAATCCAACAGTCCGTTTTTTCATAAAAAAATAAAATCTACAGACATAGTACGCAAATTTGGTAAAAATTGATGTTCGGTTCTCGATATCTCGTGAAGGTCGATTTTCAGCCGAAGCCGAAGGCGAAGCCTAATTATTAGGCTGAAAGAAAATCTTCGGCCGAAGCCGAAGCCTAAGGTTGAAAAAAGTCAAGAATTTTCCTTTCCACAAACGATGCGCAAAAGGTGTCAGGCAAAATTCAAGAATTTAAATTTTGTTCGGCGCCTACTATGATGACACACATGTGTTTTGAAAATTTTGAATATCTACCGAAGAAAAGATTGCAATTTTTTCTTCGGTATTCAAAAATTGATATTTTTTCCGGCGCCTAGTACGATGCTCGATATAATAAACAGATTCTTCGGCTTCGGCCGAACCGAAGGCAGAAGCTTCGTTCGGACACTACCAATTTGTATTTGTTCATATAAGAAATAAAAACTTTTAAGAAATGCTACTAAAATTGGTAAAAATTGTTTCTCGACTAAAAATTTCGTTAACAAAAATTGATTTTGAAATCAAACAATTTCATTATATGCAAAATAATGTTGGAAATTTTTAATTTTTTAAGAATAATTCAACTGACAACTTTTTTGTTAAAACACGAAAACCTACAAACTTTTAGGTAAGCACGACAAATCGGCAGACGGGATGGGAAGTTATCAGTGTGGTTCGCATCGCACCCTCTATTTTTTATATATAATTGTGTTAGTGAATAGTTTTCGAAAAATTACTTGAGTAAACGTAACCACACAAAAAAATAATGTCTTCAGTTATATAATATGTATGTATGTATATTTCGTCGCCCTCATAAGCAGACCTCGTTCGTAACTCCAAATGAAAAATGACATTACAAATTCGGAACTCGGATGGAATTATTTTAACTAAAAATATAGTAGTTTTATGACAAATTTCTTTCTTTACAAAAAAAAAACCAACAAAAACAAGCACTTGTCAAAGTGACTGCTTTTAATTAAACTTGTTTAAGTATCAAAACCAGAGGACATTCATGCATGAATTTTTCAAAATGTCAGTCTTGACAGATAAAATATTGATTGTTGATAGGTAGTATCGCAAGTCACACCTACATATGTATGTATGTATATACAAAAAATTGTGTTCCCTTTCTTTTTATCAGTTGCATGAAATAAAGCCACTTCCACTGAAACGAACCACTTTTTTTGTTCGACTTCATTCATTCGATAAAATGAGTTTCCTTACAACCACAACAACCTCACCTGCATCCTCAAATTCTTATTTCAACCCCTTCCCCCTTTCTCTTCCCAGGAAAGCAATTAAATCCTCTTTAATCTTTGTATTTCTCTCTCCCTATATTGAAATCCTTACAGGTATTACGACAGTAGAACCAAACGTATTCACAACTTGCATCCCAGTAGCTGGGAACTATACTGGCGCTGTGTTCGCACCAACAACCATTGTTAATGCTACCACAGATACGTTATCTGGCTTCGAAGCAGCCGGCTATGCTGCCTATTCTACAGCACTAAGCGTAACAATAGCAATCGGATGCAGCCTCCTCATACTGAATGTGTTAATATTCGCCGGTGTGTACTATCAACGTGACAAGACCCGACTGGAGGTGAAGACTCTGCAGAAGCAGTATCAGCAGCGCGGAATGCACCAACAAGTGGCTTTCGATCCGATTAAACACGCCCATTATCACATGGGACATTCGCAGAGTGCGAATGTCATCGTCGACGTCGAGAACCACGATCAGGGTGCTATTCTGTTATCGGGTGATGTCAAGCCCCCGCCCCACATCTGTTCCAATGCAATGCAAATCAACAGCAGTTGTGGCATCCAGACAACGAAAATTCCATCGAATGCAGTGAGTGCCGCAGATGTCAGCAATGTCAGTAATAGTGGAAGTAATGTCACGTACGCTGTAAGTAGTAAGCAGCAGCACCAGCAGCAGCAGCACCAGCAACAACAGCAACAACAACAACAACAGCACCAACAGCAGCAGCAACAGCAAGCTCCTTCGTCCCGCGAGCATATGCAACTCAAAGGAACACAAACATTCGGCAGGAATATGAGTATTGGAGGTGGTGGTGGGGGGAATGTGGTCGGCGGCGGAGGAAATGCAAACAATGCTTACAATCCGGGAATGATGACTTTGCCAAAAGTGGGTGCGATGCATCACTCGAACTCAATGAATTATGGGCGTAATTCCACCGGTATGGGTGGTGGAGGTGGTGGTGTTGGTGGCAACGGCAATAGTAATGCTGCCGGCGGCGGTGGTGCTGGAAACACAACCGTGAACAATTCTGGAGACTGCATGACTCTACCTAGAAATTTGTCATCTGCATCACGTCATAGCGTGGGTAAGTACCACAAGAAACCTCAAATTCCAAAACTTTTCATTTCCAGCATATGGATGTTAAATTTAATGCATTTCATTTTTGGTACCGAAATTTCAAAAATTTAAGAATAGAAATAGAACACCATCTTGGATAATTGGATTCTAGGAGACACATGAGTTAAATATATGCAAAGTTTATCTTAAATATTATTTTTATTATCTGCAACGATTTTTCTAGCACGCGGTTATATAAATTTTGTTTTATTAGGTTTTTAAGAATATACTCGTAACACCCAAAATATCCTAAACCGTGCAGTCTATAAACACAGAACTAAGGGAAAACAAATACAAATGGGGCTATAACTCTGGGGCTGTCGTAAAAAAACACAAACAAATAAGTAGCGATGTTAGTGTTAGCAGTTAGGAGTTAGGACCTGGGGATAAGGCCATCCATCCATCCTATCTCTTAATATAAAGGTTACGTTTCATTTGGAAGTATAAAAATGCTTCTAAGTTTATGTAAGTTGTCCGTTTTTTACTTTATTTTTTAAGGAGCCTTATTATAAAAATGCGAATAGCTGGAAGGAATGTTGCTTATTTTTTCTTTGGTGGCTCTTTTATTTTAAGGAGTTTGCAAAGTTATAAACTAAACATGCGAGGTCATCGAGGAATCCACGAAGAAAAGAAGGGATAATAACATCTATGGAGAGTGAGAGAAGGAGATGGGATGCACTGATAATATTATATTATATTATATAGCTCGTAAAATGTTTTATTGGAGAATTAGTGCTAACAGTTTTTGGGTCAGGGAAAATTCCAGATTCTCTCGGCTTAGGCGTTTATCGGAGGTTTATTTTTAAATCTAGGTGAACATCTAGAGTAAGGAGGGGAGAGTTCAGGGATTTATTTGCAGGCTGACAACACATCATATGGAAAATATTCAGCATATTGATCATAAGTAGGTATATTTTTTGCATCTCCCACATTTGGCTGTATTTTTAAACCATAAATAATATAAAGAACAAAATTCGATAAATATTTTTTTGAAAACATATTTATTTATTTTCATAATGCAAGTTGTTGAAAATATCAAAAAAAAACTTTATTTTTCCAATGAAATCTCTGTATTTGCTGAATCTACCCTACAAACATGGAATTTGTGTTTCAAAACGAATGAGATGAGAATATAGCAAATAATCCATTACTTTAAAATAATTTTATTTTTATATTTTTCCGGTCCAAATATTATTTACTGTTGTTATATGTATGTACATCATTTGCCTTCAGAATTGGCTATTTTAACAATGAGTTTTAAAGTGCTTTCCACAATCAATTTTTGCTCATGTAGATTGGTTTTGATGGCTTTTCAAAATGCAGAAATAGCCGACAACTGTAAATTATAATATGTTTTAGTATTTTTATTTTAAATGGAAAATATTAGTTGAATTTGAGATTTAATTGAAAAGTTTTTTTTTTTTGTGAATACAAACTAAGTCCCATAACTTCGGTCTTTTGATTCCCAAACCAGTGTGGCCATATTGACTTGGTTAGTGTCAGATTTGACTGTAGTTTTTTCTGAATAAAGTATTTATAGTCTTTTTTGGATTCTTTGAGAAACTAAGCTGGATATTTTTTAAAAATAATGTTTTTGATTGTTTTTCCTGTTTAAAGCTAATTTGGAATCGGCTACGGTGATAAGTGATTATCAATTTTTAACTTCCCATAGGAACTTGTTGCAATCGGTCCGATTTGTCAAATTGATAATTTTGACATTTCTCGACGTTGCAAGGTCCCTAGAGTCTAAATAAGAGATTTTTGGAGAGATGTCTGTGCGTGCGTGTGTACGTAGTTTTTTTTCGTCGTCCATAGCTCAAGAACCAGTAGAGATATCGACTTCAAATAAATTTTGTTATACAGATAATAATGCAGAAAAGACTCTCAAAAAATTGAGCGTGATTTTTTTACAATATCAATTTAAAAAAAATCTGAAAATGTTGGTTAACCAAAAATATCTCACGAGCCAATAACGATAGCGACTTGAATTAAATTTTTGTATTATATATTGCAACGTGATACCAAACATGTACATATATTTTTGGAAAAAAAAATCCAATTAATGTTTTTTTATAAATCACAAAACACTGAAAAAAAAAATAATTGTCACCTCCAATATTTTTCGAACAAAAAATGATTTTATCTCCAAAATAATTGTATGCACCGAGGAATAACGTTTTTGACATCTGGTATAATTTTGAGAAAAATCGAATCAGCACTTTTTTTACAAAAAATAAAAACCTAAAAAAACATTACTAAAAGTTGATAAAAATTGATTTTCGACTCAAATATCTTTTTAAAAATATGAGATATCAGCTTCAAATTAATTTTATCTTATAAGAAATGTTGTTGTCAATATTCACTAAAATTTTGAGAAAAATCGAATTGAATTAAAAAAAAACATTACTAAAAGTTGGTAAAAATTGATTTTTGACTCAATTATCTTTTCAAAAATTTGAGATATTGGCTTCAAACTAATTTAATCTTATAAAAAATATTGTTTTCAACATTCGATTAAATTTTAAGTAAAATCAAATTGACAGTTTTCTTACAAAAAATAAAAACCTAAACAAAACATTAATAAAAATTGGTAAAAATTGATTTTCGACTCAAATACCTTTTAAAAAATTTGAAATTTTGGATTCAAAATAATGTTTTCTTACGAAAAATATTGTTGTCAACATTCGGTAAAATTTTGAGAACAATCGAATTGACGGTTTTTTTTTTACAAAATATAAAAACATTAAAAAAAACATTATTAAAAGTTTGGTAAAAACTGGTTTTCGACTAAAAATCTCGTTAACAAAAAAAAATTGAAATCAAACTATATGCAAAATATTGTTGGTGAGTTTTAATTTCTTAGAATAATTCAACTAACAACTTTTTTAACAAAACACGAAAACCTACAAACCTTTAAAGCAAGCCAAATCGGCAGACGGGATGGGAAGTTATCAGTGTGGGTCGCATCCCAGCCTCATTTTTTGATATGTCTTGCCAAACTCCTCGTTTTGGGAGTTACTTAAAAAGACATAAGATATTTCCAACATCATTGTCATTTGAGAGTTAAGATGAAAACATGGATTGTATTAAGATTTTTATTTATTAATTAAACTTAGTACAAGCTTTTACTTAACATAAAGCTTACGAGCAAATACAAAATTAAAACTTAAACTTACGAGTTAAGCTAAGTCAAGAGCTTGCTTGTAGAAAAAAGTTACCTAAATTATTTCGTAGTTTATCTCATAAATTACAGCCTAAAAATGGACATTTTTGACATTAAAACATTTTTTGGGACTTTTTATCACTTGTCAATAACGATTACGATAATTGATATTTATGAAATCATTATATTGACATTTCTCACAAAAATTGTTCTAAAAAAAACTACAAATCAAAAACTTTTTTTATTTAAAAATACCGAACGTATTTTGTACATTCTCTAAATATGTAAAGGTAATTTTTGCATACACATACATATTTGAGACTATCAGCAAAATTCTATTTTCCCTTCATCAATTTTTTGATTAGATTGTTATTTTGTCAATATCATTGAGTTGTTCAGTGAACATTCTAAAATACAGGGTGGGGCGTGGTTACTTCCTTATTTTAAAAAATTATAACACAAAAAGTATTGGCCACATTTATTTAATAATTTTATCTGTGTATAGAAGTACATTTAAAGTTTTATTTTATTTGGTTTTAAAAACGACATCTCGAAGATGGTTACCTTTCTCATCAATGCACTGAGATAGTCGGAATTTGAAATTGTTTTCCACTTTTTCTAGCATATCTGTGCTTATGTCGGCGATAGCAGCACGAATATTATTTTTAAGATGACGAAAGGTCTTTGGACGATCAGTGTATACCAACGATTTAAGGTAGCCCCACAGGAAAAAATCACATGGGGCTAGATCTGGCGATCGTGCTGGCCACTGAAGATCGCCTCTAAGAGAGATGGGCCGTTCGGGGAAGTGTTCACGCAAAATATTCATTCACCTTCTTGCCGTGTGAGCTGTGGCGCCATCCTGTTGAAACCACACTTCCCCTACATTCATTTCTTCAAGTTTGGCAGAAAAAAATCCACAATCATGCTGATATAACGTTCAGAATTGACCGTAACTGCTCTTTCGGCCAATAATGCCGATTATGGATATTGCACACCAAAAACTCACACGTTCTGCATGCAGAGGCTGCTCATGAAGTTCTCTCGGGTTAGTGGGGCTCCAATATCGCATATTTTGTTTGTTCACACATCCTGGAATATGGAAATGTGCCTGTTAACTAAAGAAAACAAGGGCAGGTTTTCGAGGAAGGCTTCACATGCCTTTTTTTCGCGCAACATAATCGCGTGGATTAAGTTGTTGCACCACTGCTAATTTGTATGGATGAAAATTAAGTTCGTCATGAAGAATTCGTCTCACTGTGCGACTAGAAATCCCTAAAGCCGAATGTTTGTGTGCAGATCGCCTAGGGGATTTCAAAATCGCCACCCTTACCCTTTCGATGTTTTCTGGCGTCCTGACGGTTCTGGAAGGTCCATTATGTTTCTTCTGCACACTACCGGTATCCCTAAACGTGTCCACCCACAAACAAATCGATTTTCGATCATGCACACGACCTGCAGGTGCGATATTGTAATGGTTTATTGAATGGTCGAACGGCTGAAAGAAAAGTAGGCCTCCACGGCGAACGCGCGCTCTTGCTTTGTCCACTGCATTGTTGACACTGAATTAGTCATAACGAAAACCTTAGATAACGTGCTTTCGAACAAGCCATAAACCAACGCTCTACTATTAATAGCCGCTCAGTTGCGAGAGTTTCAGATAAGGAAGTAACCACGCCCCACCCGTTACAAACAATTTAAAAACAAAAAAGAGCCACCCTAAATACGTTTTTGTATATGAAGTTGAAATATCAATTATATTTTTCATATGAGAACTTTTATGCATAGACCAATGTTCAACTGAGGAATTTTAAATTTTTTAAAATCAGGATGAAAAAGACAAATAGCTTATGTAGAAATTGATGTAATCGATCAATAAACTTACCCTGGAGGCAAGTATATAGTCGATATATTTATGATTTTTATTTTCATTTGCACTACAAATAGCTGTATACTCTCGGAGTAGTATGCTTATTCAGGAATCTCTACAGCAGAAAAAAACGCACTTTGATTGCGTTTTCCCAAATATATGTACTTTGAATGAATTTAAAATTTACCTAGACGGTATCGATAGCTGATAATTTTAAAAGCTTGTCAGTTAAAATAAGAACATAAAATGGTTTAAAGATGGATAGAGGAAGTATGTATTAGAGCATTTGTCAAAACCAATTTGGAGTGGGGTGTTGTCTTAATCGCTAAGAGATTTATGAATATGGTATTTACATCGCTTTTAAATCGAAAATAGAACTCTGTATTTTAATATACAACTTTGGTTATAAGTGGCTTGAATGAAAATCGTGGAATTAAGTGGCCCCGATGGCGATTCCTTACAAATTTTTTAATTATACTGGATTAAAATTATCTAAGGAATCGACAATGGGTGCCTTAGCTTGTTTTAAACTTACAGCTTTTGCCAATATAATAGGAAGAACATTTGCTTTTGAATAAGTATGTTGGTGACATCTGTCAAATCTTTTGTTTATTATTCAGTTGTTTATGCCAAATCATCATGGCGGCGGCGTTACGTGCCATACAGCAAACACTATGATTGACATTTTGCATGAACGATTTGAATATTTCCACTAAACAAAGAAAAAGAACGGGACTAAATCGCAAAAACCTTCTCTAAATCCCTTCAATTCTCATTTCGTGTATAGAATAATAAGATGCACACACTACACAGGTATAATCCAGGATTGGCCTCACAATGAAACAAAAAGTAACTTGAGAACATAAGGATCACGAAAATCGCGACAAAGTCCCTTAATAAAGTCAAGGACTCTATTTTCTTCTTTTTTTTTTAAGAAAGCTAATATGCTCTGTAAATGTAAGTTTCGAGTCATAAACTACACCCAAGCCACTAAAAACAGATACTCTACGTAAGGAACAACAATTAAACATGTAATCAAAAACAATTTGGAACTTGTATGCTTGTAAAACTCATGGTTTTACATTTGTCAACATTTAAAACGAGACGATTTTTATTGCACCATTCCCTAAATAATATTAATTCGTTTTGAAAAGTTTAATGTCATCAGCATATATAAGGCCGAATATTTATAATCGAAACCAAGTCATTTATAAATAAAATAAATAAGATTGGGTCAAGATGGCTGTCCTGGGGCACACCAGAGTTCACAATAAACGGACTCGAACATTCATTACAAAATATTACACTATATTGTCTATTTTCTAAGTATGATTAGATCCAATTTAAGAAATAGTCATTAATCGTTAAGGTATAAGGTATCACACATAGCTTAGTAATAGGTTGGTAGTTCATGATTTCATTTTAAGCAATTTTCTTGTGCACTGGGGTTATAAATGAGGCTTTCCAGAGAATTGGAACACGGGAATTTTTTAAAGACGTGTTAAAGAGGACATTTAAAGGATACGACAAATAAGAAACCCATTTTTTCAAAATAGAGGATGGCACACCATCAGGACCAGGACTAAAACACTAATTAAATTTTAATACGTCTTGTGGAACAGTATGTTCACTTATTTCTAAATTAATATTATTAAGATGTTGAGAGTTTAAAACTGAAGAACAAGAACCAGAGTTAACTGTGTTAAATTCATCAAAAGCTTTCGTTTTTGTTAAAAGGCTTATGTCTACTCTCTATAATTAATGTGATCAATGGAATGTTTTCAAGATATTCAGGACCAGTTATTGAGAACACCACCTAAGAACCACAAAATATTTATCCTGTTGAGAACGCTTTATAAAGGTCATTATATATGTAGGCAACATTCTAAAGTTTTTTAACACATATCAGATTTTTCAAAATTATTCCATTCATAACAAAAATTGGACATACTGACACCTAAGAAAAGTAATCCTTAAGTATTATGCTATTAATTCCAAGATTGAAAATTGGTTTTAGGAGCTTGGAGTTGAACGCTTCTCACATTGGTTGATTAATAAACCATTTTCAATGCATTCCTAATACATTTTTTTACAAAATATGTCCGGTTGTGGGTACGTCTCTTTTTTACAATGCTATGGGATTGTGTGTAGTACCGGTGGCATGATGGTTAGTGCGTTGGACTGTCATGCAAGAGGTCTTGGGTTCGATACCTGCCTGTACCACTTAAAGTTTTTTTCACGAGTACTGCCTCTTGCGAGGAATTGACAAATTCTCCAAGAGTAATTCTTGTCATGAAAAAGTGATTTCTCAAATTAGCCGTTCGGATTCGGCATATAAACTGTAGGTCCCATCCATCCCTGCAATTACTCGCACCCAGGAATGGTTAGGAAATGTAAGTCACTAGGCCCTGGTTCTCTACGGACTGTTATTTTATTTATTTATTTATGGGATTGTGGGCTAAGGTTCTAGAGCTGACTTGCGTGTCAAAAGCTCGCTGCAGATTTGTTGGTATCATATGTCGACTATCTTTTGATTTTCGTATTAAAGTTGTTCTTATCTCTAAAAGCCATTTAAAATGGATAACTTTTGTTTTCTTTTTACCCCATTTGTTATTAAGCAACATTGCAACATTTTCAAGAACTGCTATTTCCTCAAAGCTTCATCGCATTGGGTTAACAACAAGAATAAATAAATAAATTAGGTGGCGCCACAGTTTGTTGAAAACTAGGGCCTAGTGACTTACAACTCTCAACCATTCCTGTGTGCGAGTAATGTTTTCAGGGATGGATGTTTGTAGGTCCCCTACAGTTTAAAGCCGATTCCGAACAGCTAATTTGAGAAAGCACTTTTCATGACAAGAATTACTCTTGGAAAACTTGTCAATTCCGTGAAAAAAAGAAACTTTAAATGGCACAGGCAGCGATTTAACCCAAGACATCTTGCATGACAGTCCAACGCGCTAACCATTATGCCACGGGTATTACTAACAATTAACTAACAACAACATTGGCTGCTCCATAATGCTGAAGTATTTAGAATCAATTCCAAAGCACACAGACTACACCATCCTCTAACTGCATTTCGACAGAAACTTCCAGATTTCTATACCTTCCAGATCTTCCTGGGAGGACACGGTACTCCTGGAAAGCAAGTCAATCCGCATTTTGGCATAGATTGATCAGAAACAAATGAAGGGGTTGGTAGAGGTAAACGACTGAAATTAGTTCTCTCATTCCACCTTTCCAATCATTGCAGCGTGTTCCAGACGAAAAAAGTCCTGGCTTAAAGAAAATGTGATATCAACATCTGATATCCGTATTTTCACAGAAATCAAATCTCTGCACTCTTTCTCTACAAACTATATAACAGTCCATACCT
Organism: Eupeodes latifasciatus; assembly: GCA_920104205.1. NCBI lineage: Eukaryota > Metazoa > Arthropoda > Insecta > Diptera > Syrphidae > Eupeodes > Eupeodes latifasciatus. Next base: position 202,353,944 of record OV049924.1, on the reverse strand, counting down.
GTCGATTATCTCTAATGGAGATGGCACACAGTTTAATAATCACCTTTGCTGGGTGCCAGGCCATAGACATTCCAGGAAATTGTAAGGCAGATGAACTCGCCAGAAATCTTACAATACAAGACGTTTGGCAAATGTTGGCATACCAATCGCTAAATGTAAACTATTGCTAATGGAAGACGCTATGAAGAAGGCAAACTGCAGGTGGAATAACATTACAACGTGTCAGGTCACACAAAACATCTGGCCTACAATAGATTTAAAGGGCTCAAGGTGCTTGCTATCTTAAGCAGATCACATATAAGCTCTTTAATCGGTGTCATAACCAGGCACTGTCTAATAGGAAAGCACGCCACTCGGCTATGAGATTTCTTAAAAGACTTTTGCAGAAGCTGTATGGACGAGGAAGAGGAGGAAACAGTTCTTCACCTTCTCTGTACATGTTTCGTAAGGGAAGAAAGCATCAAGATTCAGGTGGTACCACAATGGGCCATTAAACTATTCTAAGTGTGTCCTACTCCATCATGAACAGCCACTGTAACCTAACATAACCTTGGTCTAATTTCGAGATCTCATCACTCCTGTCATTATTATGCGCTACCTGAATGATTTAGAGATAATTTTTCGTACATTGTTTCGCTGCACCTATTGCTATGTGACATATTAAAATAAAACTTAGACATAATTTCGATTGAAAAATTGGCTTTTTTAACCAAACAAAGCTATTGTATGAGATTTTTCTTCAAAGCACTCCTAATTATTTTGAACAGCTTAATTGTAAATCTCTATACGCTAATTGCAATGTTTGGTTACATATTAACCTTTAATATAATTTAGCTTTTTCATGATGTGTAAGCTCAACTTAAGTGAAAAAACAGCAAAATTAAAATGTAAGAAATGTTCCTATTATTGAGGTCAAAGCTATATTTACTTGTTTCGAGACTAACTTCTAAAGGAGGACGGACATTTTTTAATTCTCAAAAGGTTCAAAGTTTCACAAATCAAGTGTTTTTCATTTATTTACATCTGAGAATCTAGTTTTTCTTTCTTTTTTATTTTTCTTACAATTCATCCATTCATCTCGATGCATAGATTTAAGATTTCTTGTAATATGAAAGATATAAATTCTAATTCATGAAGCCTTAATCTCCCCAAAGCATTGTTCCTTAATCCTAATCTCTACTTTAAAATGTAAATTTACCATTATAACATAATTTTAAATAAAATTCTAAAATTCTGATAATCGGATTTCTTCAACAAAACCATTAGCCTTTTCAATCACTCTATGTATTCAAATGTACATCATAGTATATGTACTGTACATATGTAGGTACATAAATCAATCAACAATTAATCGATCGATATGTATGTAGTATGTATAGTTGTGGGAATTCATCAACTTTCACAAAATCTAAAATTCTAAATCGACAAAACATGAACCCGCCCAAGCCATAGGGTGGTTTAATTTGCACAAAATCGTAGTCACTTATTCAAAATAGTCTTTAACAATCATCGATAGAGAAACGGTAGAGTATTTTATATAAGGTTTCAATTATTCGAATGCAAGTCTCAATACAAAACGATTATGGGTATATTCGAAATTTTACCAATAACCCTTCTCTGATGTATTTCGAAAATCGTTATCGTCCATTTCGATTTTACCAAAATTATATTTCTCATCCTTTCGAAAACGTTTTAACATTTTAATGAATGATACTACATACTTTCTGTTCTGCATGATGGGAATAATACTCAACAAGGAACCGATGCGGGGCTTTCGACGACAAATTTTGTACCTCCTGTTTTTTTAACAAATAGCGTTGTTTGTTACACGAACGACAATCGGGGTAGTGCACAAAAACAAGAAAAAATAACTCCGAAATTCACAAGACAAAAGAACCGAAAACAATCCAATTATAGTTTTTCCAACTGGGCGACATCGAAATCATTGCTCTTAATCCTTCCAATATTAGTTCAATTACATTTTACAGATTGAAAAATAAATGAAACGAAATAATATTGCATAGTGACGGTACGGTGGAAAGTGCACGTTTCGACATCAAAGGATTTAACAAAAAAAAACGAAGTAATAATAATCCAAGACCTTAAGGCATATGTACTCAACTGTGGCAGCACCAATATTAATATATGAAATATCGCATGCCAGGGAGAGGATAACACAAAAGCTTTATATTATCATTTTTCAGGGCCGCATTTCCTGGGAAGCCAATTAGTTATACCTACAACCTTCCTACAAACAAACTAAATGGCTTTATTGTTTTTGTTTCAAATATGACGACGAAAATTGTATGGCACTTACCAATTGGAAGATTAATCAACAATATCAAAAATGCCTCGGAGTGGAAAAGCCAATTTTGTGTTGGTATTAGGGCTATTTTTAATCAATAAGTCAACTATTTCAATTAAATTTGTAGTTCTAATTCTTTTAATTAGGTGTTTAAGTTCAGCTGTATTAATGATTTGTAGGAAACAATGTGGCGCTTTGTCCTAGATTTTCAATTTGAACGGTTATAGAACCCAATAAGAATGTACACTCTGTACATTCAGCATATACTTTTAGCGGTGAAAACTTTGCTAAGTATGATGGCTGATTTTGAATTTCTTAGTTGGTTTGAAATAATTTTTAACGACAGGCTACGAGACGGTTTCAGTATTCGGTATCATCATACAAAATTTTCCAAAAAAGCGATCCGCAGTAGTTTGGGTTTTATATTTGACAGTTGATAAAATCAGGCCAGAACTAATTTTAACTCAATAAATTTGGACAATTTTAAAGAGGATATGTTAAGAAAATTTAAGGAATAGAATATAGAATAAGCTGAATGAACTATAAGAAATAAAGGAAATGGGTTTATTGGCGCGCATGGGTTTTAGGTTTTTGCAAAAACCCAAATGTAGAATGAATGAGGTATCTATTAAGTTTATATTAAAAACAAAATTTTGGAATATGTTGATAAATACAAATTTAATGGCGGACAAGATCTAAATTCACCTGTACGACTCTTTAAATTAAAGAAAATAACAAAACAATCTTATGGTTTAGGTAAATACTGGTTTTATTGAATGGATTAAAATAATTTTAGTAATGTGTGCTGCCTCCTGATTTACTTCAAGTAACTTGTGGTGTATGGATTCATAGAGTGCTGTCAGATAATTAAACGAAATTTGGGGCCAGGACCTTTTTATGGCTTCAATATTCTCTTCGTTTTTTTTTGGTATTGCCTTCCCCCTTCGTCAAAGGCGGATCCAGACTTTTAATCAGTGGGGAGGGGGGGAATTCACACACTTAACATATTGACTAGTTTTTACTCACCGATTCAAAGTGTTATTTAATGCTCCGCAAAGGAGGCTAACAAAATTTAAATAACATAATGTACATACATTTACACATTTCAAGGGCTAAAGTGACAACTTTAGTTGTTATGTTATTTTAAATTTTTTCGAACTCAATTTCTGGGAATCAATTATTTCTATCGTTATCAGTCTGCTTACATGTAGATTGAAGCTGATGCTAGAAAATACTTTGATATTAAAGGAGTCAATAAAACTTAAAAATTGTATAGAAAAAAATGTTTGGTTCTTGAATTAAAGGAAACAGGCGCATTTAAGTACATAATTTCTCTAAAAATTAAATAAAAACAAATTAAGGTAAACAAATAAGTTGGGAAAAAACTTTTCTCTTTTCACTTCAGTTTTAAAACTATTTCGTTAATAAATGTTCACACCTTTATGAGATAAATTAAAAAAAATAAAGACATTTTGATTATCAAAATTCATCATCAATTTAATCATTTAATAATCGACAAGATCCTGCACAGAAAGAGAAGATTATTGAAATCGGTCCATAAGTTCTTAAGAAAACTTAACAACAAAATAACCTATCTGGAGCAATATCAATATCAAGAACAAAAAAGTATAGAATGTTTTCAAAAAAATATATCGGTTCATCCTTGTGGTATGTATTGGTGCATTATCTTGTTGGAAAGAGTCCATCCTTGTCCACCAACAATTTAAAAAAACTGCGAAAAAGCTGGTTCCAGAATCGGCTCTTATAACGACGGCGCACTAATGACGTGACAATTTCTGTGGCCGCCCGTATCTTTTTTTTGTCCCATTAGATTTTGGAGCCTGCAAGAAATTGGGGACGACACAATCTGGTCTTGAAATTTCCCTAGCAATAGATCTTAATCTTAGGCCACTTGGCCGAGAAGCTTGAATTGTGCCTTTTTCTGTATCGCTTAAATTTGTACCACGTGGCATTGTTCTATGTCATTTCGGTTATACTTTTGCCTAAAAGTGTGTTTTAATGTTTAAACATCAGAAGAAAAAAAAAACGGAACTATTTTTTCTTCTCAATTTACTCGTAATTGATTAGTAAGGTATCATTCCCATTTCAAATTTTATATAAAACGAATTATTGAGCAAAGCACTGTATGTGGACAAAAAATTTTTATGTAAAATAACAAACATACATATTTACATTATATCACAGCTGACGACAGTACTACCAACATCAGCGTATGGTAAGGTGTTTGCATTTTAGTCTTGAGAGCATGCCCAAAAACCTTCTGGAATTGAATGCTACAGAAACACAATGCTGTCTTCTGTCGCAAAAGCGTTATCCTCCTCCAATACCACTATCCATAAGTGGTACTTGCATCGAGGACGAGGAGACTGAATCTCTAAGTATGTGCACCATAAACCATCTCTTGTGTAGTGATCACATATTTGACATCGCCAAAAATGCTGTTAAATTTTTAGGTTTGCTCCGACGAGACGATTTAAGAAGTTTTCTTAACTCTTCTGATCTGGCTATAATGAAGCATCAAATCGCAACTTTTATTTCCTTTTGACACTGACAGTTTTCGCATTAAAAAGCTATAATGGTCTGAGCATATACGATAAACGGATAATGCGGCCCGCTTCTGCCCAAAAAAAAAAATATGTTTTTGGGACCATTGAGTAATAACGTGGCTGGTAATCAAATTGCACTTTTTCTAAGGTTTTTGATGGCCTTAGTTTCATCATGTCAAGTTTTTGAGATACAACATTTTTGTTCAATAAAATTTTTGATGATTTTTCAAATCTACAACTCCTTATAGTCAATATTCCATTTAAATACTTTTAAGTATATTATTTATTTTTCAAAAAAATTGTAGTACCTGTGACGTAATGGTTAGTGCGAAGGACTGTCATTCTAGAGATATTGGATTCAATCCCTGCCTGCCCCACCTAAAGTTTTTTCACGGCTACTGCCACTTGAGGAATTGGCAATCCTTCAAGAGTAATTCTTGGCATGAAAAGTGCTCTCTCAAATCAGAAGTTCCACTCCATCCCTGACAAAACCCGCACACAGGAAGAGTTGTAAGTCACTAGGCTCTAATTCTCTACGGACTGATGCTCTACTGAAGTAGCATTCCTCCCCTCGAACAATTTAACCTTAATACTCGTACTTCAAAGAATATTCATCAGTTTATGTTCGGACTTTCTGTTAAGTACAGGTAATAATTTTTTAGCAGCACTACACGAATGTGATATTTCCCACTCTTTACAATGTGCAGACATTCAAATTCAAACCAATATGCATCGGTATAGCCATTCTAATCCTATCCTCCTTTCCTTATTTCTTAAACTGTGTCTAATCATTATAGGTTTGCAAAATCCTTTGGGTGTGCGCTCAATATAAACAAAAATTAAATGCATTTTTTATATTATATTTTCTGTATTTTACAATTAATAAAAAAAAATATTACAACGACTCGCAGAGAACTTAAAGATCGATGTAAGGCTAAACAACGTGGAACATCAAAACAAAAGTAAGATTTTAATTTTCTTATCCCTATCTTTTTTTGAAGACTTTCAAAGATACTTTATAGATTTTAGAAATATTGGCTAAAATAAATCGAAAAGAAATTCTATCGAAATATCAGAATTCATCTTGAGTTTTAAAAAGACGTGAAAATGTTTTGTTTGTTGGATACTACTCTACGAACACATCCTTCGAGCCTCGAGGAGGTATCAAACTTACAAACGTCTAAAAACTAAAATCTCGAAAATTCATTCATTCAAATCTCTACCCACAGCAGGATTTATATTTTATCTTTTATCTACAGTGATTTTATTTATTTGTTTGTATTTGTTGTCCATATAATATAAAATCTTCTCTACTAGGAATGGCTTTTTCAAAAATAAAAAAAAACAATCCTAATATCATCAATTGCTTATTTTGAATTCGTTGGGTTTGCCTCGATTGGAAGAAGGAAAACTAAAAATTTCAATCCAAATCGATGCAAACGATTTAAAAAAACAGGGTTGGGAATTGGTTCATCTGGTTCATCTGTAAAACTGAAGCCCTTATCTATTTTTCCTCGTTCAAATTAGTTAAAAATATAAACGAATAAAAATTAAGAAAAGTCAACACATATTTTACTTACTTTCAATCATTTTTGCATTATCTATAAATAAAATTTAAATTCAAAAAACGTGAACGTGCCATTAATAATGTCAATTAATGTAGTCTTTATAGTTTTCGTTTCATAAGAAAAAATAGAAAAACGAATATTCGGTTAATATGTCACTTTTCTGGAAAAAAAACGAAGTTTCTAAAATTCAATTCAACCTCTTTTCGAGAAAATACCTACCTAAGTTTTAAAAAACCAGGATAACTATTATTCATATGCCTCAAAGTCGGCATTGTTGTTAAAGCATTGGAACTATTTCTGTGAAATATGAAATGTAGGAATGGAAGTAAATGGGTTTACTATGAAAATGTTTTTTTTTTTAAGAAAAAAGCCTGAAAAGTTAGACATTTATCAAAAAGCCTTTTCCATGAATCAAGAAACCATAACAATGCGGGTGGATTTACTTAAATTTCCTTGAACTTTTTATGTTGGATATTTTGAATTCATTTTTAATTAAAATTGAGAGGCCTGGTTTTCGTGGACTTTTACCAATACTATAACGCACTGCTCTGATATTGGTATTTGAAACGCCTATATTTGGACGACCATTGTGAATTTCTCAATGTATTGTCTTTACAGTGCTGCCGAACTTATGTATTTTGGCAATGCTTTAGAATTTGCCCCTAAAAAGAATTTGAATTAAATATCAAATTAGGTTTGTTCAGATTAAGGAGTTTTTTTTTTGTAAGAAAAACCTTTCCCGAAAAATGCCGAATGTGGAATGGGACAGTAAAGAAAATGTTAGAAACATAACAATATTCCCGTTATAAGCCACGTAGGTTATAACTATAATTATAATATAACCGGAACTTAACGGCAGAATTCGGATGAAAATAAGCTTAAACAAACAAATCGTATGGCGCACCCATAATGACAGTTTCCTGATTTTCTTATAAACTTTTGCTTTTGGGTGTGATAAGCACCAGAGTACACATCAAAGAATTGAATCTAAAATTTTCCGAGTCAATAACGGAAAAAAAGAAAATGTGAAACATGGTTAAATTCGAAATCTGATTTTTACTGCACTTCATAGGTTTTTGACATCTGCTTCCGACTATTAAGTCGAAATAAAAATAACACGCTATACTTTAGTTATAAAACGCGGTCAGTGCTTTTTTATTTCATTAAGATATCATGTGCAGTGCATCAACTCTGAACACACCTATTTTATAAATTCCCTGAGACATTTAAATGAGATTATTCAAATAAAATTGATAATTCTCCGTAGGAAAATTAACTGATAATTTTATATATACGCGTTAACCATTTTCTGTATTATAATTATCTTAAGTCAAAGGACTAAACTTACCAAATGTTCTATGAATTGCCTTATTTTGATAAAAATAATGATACAAATTTCGGCCCCTTCCTAAAACTGAGGAACGGTGCCATTTTTCTTAGGACATTTTCCAAAATCTTTTTAGAAATAAAAATGTTTGTAATCAATTTAAAACACATAGTTTCTTAAAGGAAAAATGAATAAATTGGATTGAAAGGGATAGAAAAAAGACGTACGTAAGTTTTAATGATGATACGAAATTTAGGAGTTTAATCTTTCTCCCAACAAACTTTTCCATCTAGCTCTGTCACAAACTGTAGATGTCTCTAGTTGCACACTCCAAGTTGGGTGAGGTCACTTTCCACATATACATACATACATATATGTCACCTTCCAATGCTTTTATCCTGGCTTAATCCATCCCATACAGCTCGTCGTTCCATTTTTTTCTCACTCACCTTCTATGCATACGGGACCTTAGATCAAGCGAAGAATTTTTATCTCGAAACGACCCAAGGAGCTTTCACCCGCTTTTGTCATAGTCCATGCTTCTGCGCCGTATAGCAGGATGGGGATGATGTGGGTCTTATATAGCAATACGTTGGTTGCTGAAAAGAGGGCTTTGCTACTCAATTCCTTTCCTAATTCTTCGAAATTCTTTATTTGATCTCAGCGCGCGCTGCTGTTGTTTTCTGCATTTATAACAGACAAAACCCTAAACAACCTCCTCAAAAATACGTCTGTCAATGTTCATTTTTGACCGAGACGTATCTTTGTTGTAGGTCTTTTTTTATTGACAGCATATACTGTTTTTTGTTCTCAATAACGGCTAAGCCCATTTTTGCCGCCACTGTCTCAGTTCTCCATTGACATGGCGATGAGTTCTTTCAATTATGTCAATGTCACCAGCATTCGGAATATGTACGCGAATAATTGGACAGACTTTTGAAAGATAGTACCTCTAGTATTGACGTGGGAGTTCTGCAATAATCTTGCAAGGACGATGTTAAGAAAATCTCATAACAGCGCATCACATTGTCTTAAGCTTTTTTTAAAACCAAAAGCGTCAAGTTGTTTCCAACTTTTATCGAGCAGCGCGAGTTCTCCATGGTCAGCTTGCACAAACGGGCTAGTTTGGCAGAGATGTCAAAACTAGACATGGCTCTATATAGTTCGTCCCAGTAGATGACCTTGAAATCGATGAAAAGGCGTGTTTTGTGTCAGGATTTGTCCAAATGTGAATATTCGATCGACTTTCTTGGTCGAAAGTCACATTGGTAGGGACCTAACAAATTGTTGACGATGCGCTTTAACCGTCCCACATTACGTCCGAGAGGATATTGTGTGCTTTGTTGAAAGGTTTGATTTCTATCCTTTTCTTTAAAATCGGACAAACAATTCTGGGGTTCCAAAGGCCATGCTTTTTTTCCGATCATATTTTGCAGATAAGTTGGTGCATGCTTTCAACCAAATTACATTAAGCTGCTTTGAAAAGCTCGGCATTTAGGCCATCTGCTCCAGAGACTTTGTTAAAATTCAGCTAAGGTATGCCAATTCTTACGTCGCGTCGTCTAAGTCGGGATGATGGGATAGTTGGATTTCGTCGTGTATATTGAATGGATCATCCTGCCTGACAGCGTAAGTCAGTTCATTGGCGCCGTTATACAGCCTGCAGAAGATGGTCCTACGATTATCCTCAATATTCCACCTCGGGAAATTTATAGAATTTGACATCCCTACTCTTCGAAAATCTGTCACTTTATCGCGAGTGGTAATTACTCCTCTTAGTACGGTCCTGGACAATTCCAATATCAAGGATTCTGTTGTGAGTAAGTTATGAAGCATATTGGATGGTGACTGAAGCACAGTGGCGGGCTAGGTGATAACCTTATCCACCAACCACCATCATTGTGACCATTTTAAATGTGCTCGATATTTTCAATAAAACTGAGCTTCCGCTTAATTCTCTTTGAACACACAAGTAGCATATTGCCCAATATGAAAGTAATACGAAACATTATCCCTAAGGGCATCACACATTATACGCCAACCAACAAGCATACATACCTTTTGGGAATAGCATTTTATTTTCTTCTTAGAAGCGCACAAAAAAACGAAAAGGAAATTTTTCATAGAATTCATGTCGGAAAAATCTATAATAGCATAACAATAACAGTGGAAGTCCTTTGTATCCTGCCCTGATGCTTCTGCTTGGTTTTTATGTGAGGGAAGCGCATGAATTCGCTAGAAATCGGATGCTGTTGTCTCGATGCGTCAGAATAATATTTTTTGAAGCTTTTTGTCGTCTTCGTCGTATTTTAAACAGTTCCTTTCCGTTGCCATCGCACTCGATTCGTCTCTCTTTAAGTCAAAATGGGTTCTTATGTATGCTCTATGGTTCTAAGAAGTGATTTAAACAGCTTCGAGAAGGAGACGAACGTAGAAAATAAAGTGATTATGGCATCCGCATTGGGTTTATCGCGCGAGAACATTTTTAAGTTACAAATTGGTCCTGATTTGACCCAGTTGTCATGCCAATTATGGGCACTAGGGATAAACATCCCAGCAATGTGATTCTGGTGCTGGGTTATGGTTATATGTATGTAGCTAGTGAGAAACTGGTGAATGCAACCCATAAAAGGAAAGAATGAAAGGCAAAATAACTTCTCTTGATTATAACCCGAAGGAATGAGGACGGTTCTTATTTTGGAGTTTATGATAAGGTCCTCGATTCCTTTTTTGTGTGCGACTGGTAGAGGTTTCCTTTTTAATGCTTTTCTCAAATTGGTGAAGAGCCTCTGAGAATTATGAAGAATCGTCCAGATGGTGCACAGGAATCTTAAATGGAACGCTTTTATACCTATTTTTTCTATTTTGCCTAGCTATGGAAATGGAAAGGGAAACTGTTGCTAGAAGCTAAAATGGCGAAAGGAGCAGAATGAGAATGAAAAGAGATTGTGAGCCCTTTGAAGTGGTTCTTTTGTGTGTGCAGAAGTGATTACCCAATTAGGATATCATAAATTCTTCGAATTAACCAGTGGTTCGTGTTTGACTATTATTATGATGATGATGGTAGGAGAAGGGTTAATTTTTTGATCTGATTTTTTTGACAATGATTTTATTGAAATAAGAAGGTTATTCTTTTAATGCAAGGGGTTGTCATGGAAGGAGTTACAAAATATTTATCTTGGTTTTCTTTTATCTGACATTTATTTGACATTTTCCTTAAATAATCTTAAAAAGTATTTAAAAGATTTTATATTTACCAAAAGATAACAAAAAACATGCTACAAGTTGATTATTTTCTATTTGGAATAGGTGAAATAAGACTTGATATAAGAAGTAGTTTAACTAACACCTGAATTCGTGAAAAAATTTTAGCCAAAATACATACTTATTTTAAGGGAAAATTGTAACTCGATCTAACTGATGATTACATTACATTACATTACATTACACACTACTAAGCACATAAATGTACAGAGTAGAGAACACAGCACCTTGAGCGACTAGACTATATAAGGTGATAACAACACAAGACATTAATACAAGACAGAAGGACAGAAGAGAAAGAACAACAGAAAGAAAGAACACATGACAACAGCACGCGGTAGGTTTCGAGACGGTCCCCCATCTGAGTACTAACCACGCTCACTGATGCTTGATTTCGGTGATCGATGGGAACCGATGCTTTATCAGTGACTAGGCCGTTGCCCTCTAACTGATGATTTATTGGTTAATCAATAGCTTAAAACTACATAATATGGTTAAACTGAACCTAAGATTTAATAGTTGATGAAAACTTGAATAATGAGTTTTTTTCTGCTTACATACTCTTATTACTCCAAACTTCGAAATAGCTATCCCGAAATCAGGAGTGGAATCGGCTAAGATGATAATTGACTATCATATTTTTGATAGTCAAATTTGACTATCATTTTCATTCCGTCGTCTGTGTAAAATGATTCAACTCAATTCAATTTTATTGAACAAATTCAGATTTGGCTGTATTTTAATAACATTTTTACTTTTCTTGTGTTTTTTTGAACGTCGTGAGCTTTGTCGGTCACAAGAATGTTTTTTTCTTAACGAAAATAGTTATCTAAGAAAATGTTTCATTCGTTTGTGTAAACGTCTGGTAGCTCTATTAGGAAACGACATATTTATTGGAAAATGACTCAAACTTTTTTTGTGACAGCTTTTTAGGTATCAATTTGACTATCACCTTACATAGATCAAATTCGATTATTTTGACTGTCATTTATAACAATCACCTTAGCCGATTCCACCCCAGGTTAAAATTTCTGGAAGTTTGTCAACTGTAAGAAGAAAGCTTGGCTATCCTAACACTATATCAAATTCAACATCATCTAGTCATGATCCAAAAGTTATTGCAAACATGTTTACAAGCTATTTCAGAGAAGCTTTTGAAGAATCTTAACTCTTGTTCTTCTTCAGTTTTAAACTTTCAACATCTTAATAATATTAATTTAGAAATAAGTGAACATACTTTTCGACGAAACATATTAAAATTGGATAAGTGTTTTAGTCGTCGTCCTGATGGCGCACAGTGGTTCTGTTTGTATAGGAGCACGATAAAACCTGTAATATAAATCGGAGAGAAATGAAATTTGGCACACATGTGTGGGTTAGGGAAACACACATTTCCTCAAAATTTGGATTAAAAATAACAATTAGAAGATGAGTTATTGAGATTTTTTTAAATTTTGGGGTTTATTGTTCATATAAAAAAAATAACGGCAAGAGTACAATAACTCAGGCGACAAGATATTATAACGGATTTGTTAAGAAAAGTTAAAAACAAGCGTTTTTTACTATGAGAGGGGGTCCCCCCCCCGTTTAGGCGGGAGGGGCAAACAAAAATAATTAAAACATAACGGTAATACTTACAATTAAGTTTTATACATTTTTTTAAAGCCAACATTCTGTTTTATTAGCCAGTTTTAAATCAAGTTAAAACTATGCGTAGTTTTTGAAAAATTTAATTTTAAACTCAAAATTTGAGTAAAAAAAGTTAAAAAAAAAAAAGGTTTAAAGTGTAGTTTTTCAATACTTCAAGATTATCTACCATTGTTTTTATTTCAGAATTTATTGCTCTTATTTGTTTTTGATCAAAAACTGAAAACTAGATGATTTTATGTCTTTTAGTTTTTGAGAAAATTGGAAATAACCATACAACTACTATTTTAATTTAATTCTTTTTTTTTGCTTGAGTGATCTTATTTTGATAGTAATAATGGTAGGTGCGAGTTTGGGTGTATGCAACAGTAAGGTGTGCGCGAGTTTGGTTGTATACAACAGTGGGATGTGTATGCAACCCCCTGCTTGGGAACACTATAGGATTTTGGGTGGGTGCAAGGTGGGGAGGGTGTAAGGTGCATTTAAATAAGCTGGATTTAAGAAAAAATAATTACCCCTAGATATATCTTAACCCATATTCGATTATTACTATCAAAATAAGACTACGTTAATACTCAAGCAAGGATAAAGTAATTTAATTAAAATATTTTGTTTGGTAATTTTCAATTTTCTCAAGAAGTAGAAGACATAAAATCATCTAGTTTTCAGTTTTTGATCAAAAACAAATAAGAGCAAAGAATTCTAAAAAAACAATAGTAGATAGGTAATCGTAAAGTTTTGAAAAATTACACTTTAAACCTTTTTTTAAACTTTTTTTGCACAAATTTTGAGTTTAAAACAAGTTTTTTCAAAAACTATGCATAGTTTTGACTTGATTTAAAACTGGCTAATAAAACAGAATGTTGGCTTTAAAAAAATGTATAAAACTTAATTGTAAGTATTACCGTTATGTTTTAATTATTTTTGTTTGCCCCTCCCGCCTAAACGGGGGGGGGACCCCCTCTCATAGTAAAAAACGCTTGTTTTTAACTTTTCTTAACAAATCCGTTATAATATCTTGTCGCCTGAGTTATTGTACTCTTGCCGTTATTTTTTTTATATGAACAATAAACCCCAAAATTTAAAAAAATCTCAATAACTCATCTTCTAATTGTTATTTTTAATCCAAATTTTGAGGAAATGTGTGTTTCCCTAACCCACACATGTGTGCCAAATTTCATTTCTCTCCGATTTATATTACAGGTTTTATCGTGCTCCTATACAAACAGAACCACTGTGCTAATAGACGAAAGTGTTGGCTTTAAAAAAATGTATAAAACTTAGTTGTAAGTAATACCAATATTTTCTAATTATTTTTTTCCATTAAACGTACATATTTTTTTAAATTGCTCCTACCGCCTAAACGTGGGGAGATAGAACCCCCCTCCAATAGTAAAAAATGCATGTTTTTAACTGTTCTATACCAATCCCTTATTAAATTCTGTCGCCTGAGTTATCGTTCTCTCCCCAAAATAACAATTTATGTTTTGTAACCTTTTTTTATTTTACCTGTCCCTATTTTTTGCGTAATATCATACAAAATTTAAAGATTATACCTGATTTCTGTTCATATTTTATTAAGGTACTTACATATAATTTAATACACTATATTTTTTTTTATTTTTATTGTAATTTTTTAAATAAAAGTTAGGAAACAATTGGAAAATAAGTCAGGCAAAAAAAAGTTTTGCGCTAAAAATTGAATATCTCACAGGTTAGTAAATGGATTAATTTTACTTTTTTTTAAAGAAAGGTACATATATTTTCTAAAAATTAAGCTCTTATCTAGTTATCGGCCAATTCACATCACCCCTGCGAGAGTTAACCACTCAAATCGTTCATGCAAAATGTCAATCGTGGCGTTTGCTGTGTGGCACGTAGCGCCATCCTGCTGGAACCACATGTCGTCTAGGTCCATATGGTTCAATTTGGACCATAAGAAATTCGTAATCATCGTTATGTAGCGCTCGCTGTTGACGGTGACTGCCTCATTAACTTCGTTTTCAAAAAAGTACGGACCAATTACGCCGCCACCGGCCCAAATTCCACACCAAACGGTAACTTTTTTCGCGTGGATTGGTATCGTCCCATCTACGGCAATTTTGCTTGTTAACGCAGCCATTCATCGAAAAATGCGCCTCGTCGCAAAAGATGATTTTTCGGCCAAAATTGGGATCCTCTTCCAAACGATTCGAAGCCCAGTCGGCGAACAAACGGCGTTGTCTATGGTCATGAACTTTGAGCTCCTGGGTCAGTTGGTTCTTGTTCGGGTGTAGGCCCAAGTCCCGACGCAAAGTTTGCCAAGTTGAAGTCCAAGAATGGTGTGGTGTTTAGGAGTTTTTAAAAAGGTCCCTAGGTATTTTTAAGCGTACCACGCTATCAGTATTTAAAGCGTACTACGCTGAATTGAAAAGGCCATTACTCGCCGTCATCGTCAGGTTGAAAGTAAAAAGATCAATATGAATGTTCTTAAGACTCTGTTTTATTTTTATTGAATTCATTCCTTAAATACTATTGTCTTAACTGTTGTACTTATTTTCTATCTTACATACATTCAATTTCACATTCAAACGTAATTCTATTTTCCTATTGGCTACAATATTTAAATAAGGATCTTATTACTATTGAGTGACAATCAATACAATCGAGTGGAATGTTGATGTTATGATATGACTAACATACTCGATTTGCATTTCACATGTTTTGTTACTCATTTATTGAATGGGCAGTGGCGGCGCATATGTGGATACACTACACCCCACCCTTAAGAAAAATTTAAGTGGTAAAATTATATTTTGGAAATTATTGTATTATACACATAATTTGATAAATTTAGTTTTACAAGCTAAAATTTGTTATTTTGATAAGCTATTTGTATTTTTGTTATTAAATTTAGATTTTTGTTCAATGATAAAATATACAATACTAGCTTTTTAGCCGCGGCTTCGCCCGCAGTGGAGAAATTAAATAAGTATGAGAGATAAAGGGTAAGGGTATAATAATAGAAATGAGTCAATATAATAACTAAATTTTATTGCTTGGCTGAGATCAACAATTTTTAAAAATTACTACAGACAATGAAGTTTCAATATATTTCACCGTAACAAAAATAAATAGTTCTGAATTCTAACAATTTAAAAAAATAAAATACAAAGTATTAATTTAAGATATTTTTATAGACAATGTTAGAAGTTTTCCCGTCGGGTGCAAATATGTGTAAATTCCGGGCATTAGATACACGTGAACACTGAACAGGCTACATAAAGTTGACCATGAGAGAAGCATGGGTTTTCTAAATGCACTCCTGCTACCTGTAATGTTTGTCCTTGTGCCTTGTTTATAGTAACAGCAAAGCTAAGCTTGACGGGAAACTGAACCCTTTTAAATTGGAATGGAAGGTCAGTGGGAATAATTGGTATCCGAGGTATTATAACACTATTTCCCTTACCGACACCTGTTAAAATAGTAGCACCAAGTATGTTCTGTCCCAATTTTGTTATCCGAAGCTTTGTTCCATTACATAGCCGAGGAGCATCTAGATTTCGCATAAGCATTACTGGTACATTTAAATTTGGTAAATTTTAATTTCTTTATATTTTTGACGTCATTAATGGATATGCATTCCCAGATTTGAAGGTGTACAGGCTTCTCTTGAGAATTGCATTTCTCCTTGTTGTTGTCCGTATTCATTTTTGTGGGCATCCCTTGTGATAACTAACGTTCTTTTGACGGTTTCATCGGTTTCTGTTGGTATCATTTGTTTTAATAAGTCTGAGTCGATTTTTATTCTAGATAGAGCGTCTGCGTTTGTATTCATTTTTCCCTTTTTGTATATTATGTCAAAATCATAGTCGCTTGAATCTAGTCGTATTCTAGTCATTTTTGACGATGGATTTTTGTGTGAGAATAGAGATACTAAAGGTCTATGGTCGGTGACAACAGTAAATCTTTGTCCGTATAGGTATGGGCGGAAGAATTGTAGTGGAAAATGCTGTGTGTGAGTGTGGTCTTGAATCCTTGTGAAGTCCTATTTGGTGAAAAATATATCTAATATCATATCTAATGTTGAAAACCATTTTGCTCTTCCTAGTTTGTCAAGTACGTCTTTTAAACGAGTTAAAAGGATTTTTTCTATTTTGCCTAGCTATGGAAATGGAAAGGGAAACTGTTGCTAGAAGCTAAAATGGCGAAAGGAGCAGAATGAGAATGAAAAGAGATTGTGAGCCCTTTGAAGTGGTTCTTTTGTGTGTGCAGAAGTGATTACCCAATTAGGATATCATAAATTCTTCGAATTAACCAGTGGTTCGTGTTTGACTATTATTATGATGATGATGGTAGGAGAAGGGTTAATTTTTTGATCTGATTTTTTTGACAATGATTTTATTGAAATAAGAAGGTTATTCTTTTAATGCAAGGGGTTGTCATGGAAGGAGTTACAAAATATTTATCTTGGTTTTCTTTTATCTGACATTTATTTGACATTTTCCTTAAATAATCTTAAAAAGTATTTAAAAGATTTTATATTTACCAAAAGATAACAAAAAACATGCTACAAGTTGATTATTTTCTATTTGGAATAGGTGAAATAAGACTTGATATAAGAAGTAGTTTAACTAACACCTGAATTCGTGAAAAAATTTTAGCCAAAATACATACTTATTTTAAGGGAAAATTGTAACTCGATCTAACTGATGATTACATTACATTACATTACATTACACACTACTAAGCACATAAATGTACAGAGTAGAGAACACAGCACCTTGAGCGACTAGACTATATAAGGTGATAACAACACAAGACATTAATACAAGACAGAAGGACAGAAGAGAAAGAACAACAGAAAGAAAGAACACATGACAACAGCACGCGGTAGGTTTCGAGACGGTCCCCCATCTGAGTACTAACCACGCTCACTGATGCTTGATTTCGGTGATCGATGGGAACCGATGCTTTATCAGTGACTAGGCCGTTGCCCTCTAACTGATGATTTATTGGTTAATCAATAGCTTAAAACTACATAATATGGTTAAACTGAACCTAAGATTTAATAGTTGATGAAAACTTGAATAATGAGTTTTTTTCTGCTTACATACTCTTATTACTCCAAACTTCGAAATAGCTATCCCGAAATCAGGAGTGGAATCGGCTAAGATGATAATTGACTATCATATTTTTGATAGTCAAATTTGACTATCATTTTCATTCCGTCGTCTGTGTAAAATGATTCAACTCAATTCAATTTTATTGAACAAATTCAGATTTGGCTGTATTTTAATAACATTTTTACTTTTCTTGTGTTTTTTTGAACGTCGTGAGCTTTGTCGGTCACAAGAATGTTTTTTTCTTAACGAAAATAGTTATCTAAGAAAATGTTTCATTCGTTTGTGTAAACGTCTGGTAGCTCTATTAGGAAACGACATATTTATTGGAAAATGACTCAAACTTTTTTTGTGACAGCTTTTTAGGTATCAATTTGACTATCACCTTACATAGATCAAATTCGATTATTTTGACTGTCATTTATAACAATCACCTTAGCCGATTCCACCCCAGGTTAAAATTTCTGGAAGTTTGTCAACTGTAAGAAGAAAGCTTGGCTATCCTAACACTATATCAAATTCAACATCATCTAGTCATGATCCAAAAGTTATTGCAAACATGTTTACAAGCTATTTCAGAGAAGCTTTTGAAGAATCTTAACTCTTGTTCTTCTTCAGTTTTAAACTTTCAACATCTTAATAATATTAATTTAGAAATAAGTGAACATACTTTTCGACGAAACATATTAAAATTGGATAAGTGTTTTAGTCGTCGTCCTGATGGCGCACAGTGGTTCTGTTTGTATAGGAGCACGATAAAACCTGTAATATAAATCGGAGAGAAATGAAATTTGGCACACATGTGTGGGTTAGGGAAACACACATTTCCTCAAAATTTGGATTAAAAATAACAATTAGAAGATGAGTTATTGAGATTTTTTTAAATTTTGGGGTTTATTGTTCATATAAAAAAAATAACGGCAAGAGTACAATAACTCAGGCGACAAGATATTATAACGGATTTGTTAAGAAAAGTTAAAAACAAGCGTTTTTTACTATGAGAGGGGGTCCCCCCCCCGTTTAGGCGGGAGGGGCAAACAAAAATAATTAAAACATAACGGTAATACTTACAATTAAGTTTTATACATTTTTTTAAAGCCAACATTCTGTTTTATTAGCCAGTTTTAAATCAAGTTAAAACCATGCGTAGTTTTTGAAAAATTTAATTTTAAACTCAAAATTTGAGTAAAAAAAGTTAAAAAAAAAAAGGTTTAAAGTGTAGTTTTTCAATACTTCAAGATTATCTACCATTGTTTTTATTTCAGAATTTATTGCTCTTATTTGTTTTTGATCAAAAACTGAAAACTAGATGATTTTATGTCTTTTAGTTTTTGAGAAAATTGGAAATAACCATACAACTACTATTTTAATTTAATTCTTTTTTTTTGCTTGAGTGATCTTATTTTGATAGTAATAATGGTAGGTGCGAGTTTGGGTGTATGCAACAGTAAGGTGTGCGCGAGTTTGGTTGTATACAACAGTGGGATGTGTATGCAACCCCCTGCTTGGGAACACTATAGGATTTTGGGTGGGTGCAAGGTGGGGAGGGTGTAAGGTGCATTTAAATAAGCTGGATTTAAGAAAAAATAATTACCCCTAGATATATCTTAACCCATATTCGATTATTACTATCAAAATAAGACTACGTTAATACTCAAGCAAGGATAAAGTAATTTAATTAAAATATTTTGTTTGGTAATTTTCAATTTTCTCAAGAAGTAGAAGACATAAAATCATCTAGTTTTCAGTTTTTGATCAAAAACAAATAAGAGCAAAGAATTCTAAAAAAACAATAGTAGATAGGTAATCGTAAAGTTTTGAAAAATTACACTTTAAACCTTTTTTTAAACTTTTTTTGCACAAATTTTGAGTTTAAAACAAGTTTTTTCAAAAACTATGCATAGTTTTGACTTGATTTAAAAACAAGCTAATAGACGAAAGTGTTGGCTTTAAAAAAATGTATAAAACTTAGTTGTAAGTAATACCAATATTTTCTAATTATTTTTTTCCATTAAACGTACATATTTTTTTAAATTGCTCCTACCGCCTAAACGTGGGGAGATAGAACCCCCCTCCAATAGTAAAAAATGCATGTTTTTAACTGTTCTATACCAATCCCTTATTCAATTCTGTCGCCTGAGTTATCGTTCTCTCCCCAAAATAACAATTTATGTTTTGTAACCTTTTTTTATTTTACCTGTCCCTATTTTTTGCGTAATATCATACAAAATTTAAAGATTATACCTGATTTCTGTTCATATTTTATTAAGGTACTTACATATAATTTAATACACTATATTTTTTTTTATTTTTATTGTAATTTTTTAAATAAAAGTTAGGAAACAATTGGAAAATAAGTCAGGCAAAAAAAAGTTTTGCGCTAAAAATTGAATATCTCACAGGTTAGTAAATGGATTAATTTTACTTTTTTTTAAAGAAAGGTACATATATTTTCTAAAAATTAAGCTCTTATCTAGTTATCGGCCAATTCACATCACCCCTGCGAGAGTTAACCACTCAAATCGTTCATGCAAAATGTCAATCGTGGCGTTTGCTGTGTGGCACGTAGCGCCATCCTGCTGGAACCACATGTCGTCTAGGTCCATATGGTTCAATTTGGACCATAAGAAATTCGTAATCATCGTTATGTAGCGCTCGCTGTTGACGGTGACTGCCTCATTAACTTCGTTTTCAAAAAAGTACGGACCAAAACTTTAATTTTGGATATCTGGAATATTCGTGTATTCCAAGCCGTATTCGTTTCCCTCTTGTCGCTCATTATGTAATAGTCGTATTTGCTGTCTCGTATTTCCGAATTGGTTTTGATTATGACCTTGGTTATTGTTTCTTTGAGCATTTTGGGTTCAGTTATTGTTCCAGTTATTATGTCGATTGAAGTTATTTTGTCGGTTAGAATTTCGAGTTTGGATGTTGCTGTTGTATTGATTTTGATTCATGTTTCTTTGAAATCAGTTACGATCATTGCCGTCTTGATTAAAGTTTTGTCTGTTTTGTCGATTAATGTTTTGTGGGTTATGTCTATAGTACATTAATGCGTTAGTATTTGTTTTTTGCTCCCTCATCTTCTTCTTCCTCCACGTTTTCTTCATCAAACATTTCATCCTCGTTGTCATCGTCATCATCGTCATTCTCATCTTCGGGCTGAACTTCAATGTCAGGTACCAGATAATATTGCATTGTTGATGTTATGAATTATGATATGACTAACATACTCGATTTGCATTTCACATGTTTTGTTACTCATTTATTGAATGGGCAGTGGCGGCGCATATGTGGATACACTACAATGGCCGAGTTTTTGTGCACGGCGAGGAATAGACTGCCTCGGGTTCTGCTATACACTTTCACGGACCGCGGAGATGTTTTCGGTTCGGATCTTGCGTTCCTTGAAAGTACGGGTGTTGGCTGATTGTTTACTGAACCGGTCGTCTCAAATTTGGCACACAAACGTTGAAGAGTCGACTGTGAAGGGCCACCACGTCTACCATTAAATGGGCGCAATGCGCGCAACGTTTGAGTTAACGAACACTCCTTTTGATAATAAAGTTTTATCATTTGAACGTGCTGTTCAATAGTGTAACTTGCCATGATGATTTGGCATACACTGAATAATAAACAAAAGATTTGATAGATGTCACCAAAAAAAAAGGGCCGCCACGGGGCGCCAAAATCTACCCGCGCCAATTGAAAACCCATTTTCTAATTTATTTAATTTTACATCCTTTAGTTTAGTTTTTGAGAAACGTGAACACTAATTTTAGCAAAGCGTTTGATAAGTTGTTTCATAAAACACTAATTTTTAAACTGTTTCGTCAAGTTTTTAACGACAATTTCTTGAATTGGATTTCATCATACTTAGAAAATAGACAATATAGCGTAATATTTCGTAATGAATTGTAAACTTTGGTGTGCCCCAGGGCAGCCATCTAGGCCCATCATATTTATAAATGGATTGGTTTCGATCATAAAAAATCGTCCGTCCTTATATATGCTGATGACATTAAACTTTAAAAAAGAATTAAAACTACATCTGACTGCTTACTTTTACAAGAAGGCTCAATATTATTTAGCGAGTGGTGCAACAAAAATCGCTTCGTTTTAAATGTTAACAAATGTAAAACCATGAGTTTAACAAGCAAAAAAAGTGCAATTGTTTTTGATTACATGTTTGATCGCTGCAGCAATATAAATAGAACAATTTTATCATCGTCGGTTCATATTCGTTTCAACTTATTCAATTGCTTAAAATATTTAATAAATTTAATTTCCTTGTAAGTCCACCAAATGAGGATTTCAAGAATTTCAAATACAAAGTGTTATTTTTAATAGTTTAGATTTAAATTATATGTTAAGTAGATTTTTACCATTTATTCATACGCATTGTTCACGTTGGCATTTAACGAATTGAAATAAATAAATAAAACAACCCGTGCAATTTAGCCTAACTTGACCTCATACGAAAATTAAAAACAGCAGCTGCGATGTGACCCACACTGATAACTTCCCATCCGTGCTTGTCTGTTGATTTTTGCATATAATAAAATAAGTTTAATTTCTATATCTGTTTGTGTTCCCGAGATATTTTTGAATTTTTGCCATTTTCATTTGCTCTCAAGATATTCCAGTCGTACATCAGTTTTAACCAATGAGATTTTCGTCCCCTAGAGATTTTCGGTCGATTGAAAAAAAAAGATTATCTAGATAATGATTTAAGGGTAATGGGTTTTTCAAAATCGATTATACTTAGAAATAAAATATTTTATTCATCTATTACTATTCTATAACTGGTCTTTTCTGAGCCCAGCGATTGTGAGCTACACACTAAACCCCGGATTAAAGAATTTGGTTGGGGTGGCTTAGTTGTGGTACAATTATTAGAAAGATAAAAAATTACCTCCCCAAGATCTCTAAAAACTCAACTCATGCGTGGTCATTCTATCCCGTGCATCACCAACAAAAACGTGGCTAACATCAACCTAGATCGAAGATCGTTTGAATGGTATATAGTTAAATAATCTCAAAATCATAGTTTTGCTACAATATTATGTATACTGAGTGTACACCGAAAAATGATTTCGGAAAGAGCGGAGGAAATCATAGAAGGTGTACTCCGTAAATTTGTTGAGGGGTCACGTCGCTTGGCCTTCATATAATTAAAATGATTCAAATGATATAAATTGTTAATTTGTGTAAACATATATAAAACAATTTACAAAAATTCAATTAAATAAGTTATCTTATATTTCAATGCTTAAATTCAAAAATAAATAAATGTAAGTACAGTGCGAAAAATGTTGGTAATTTTTTTTTTTTCGATTTTTTTCCAATTTTGTACAATGTGTAGAAATAGCAACATATTTTTTAATGAGGTCTTGTTTTATTGTGTGGTTCAAATTGTTTTATGATACGAATTTTGAGATTTTTCTAAAATGGTCCCGAGAGCAAAAAGTGATTATACCGAAAATTAGTTTTTTAGGTGGTACCTGCCTCATTTTAAAGGATTAAAGGAAAATACTTTATTGGTGCATTTTTTTGTTTTTTTTATTCCTTCTCAGAAACAGAAACATGTTGTATCTAATTAGTACTTTGCTGTAAATCTTCTTGCTTTTATTACGGCTGCACATCGACGACATATTGAATGAGATAGGTTTTTCTATGTGGATACAGGTATCGTGTTCCAGGTAAGGGTAGGTAGTTTTTTTAATTCATCAACTGACTCTGGCTTCTTCTCAACCTCAAGTTTCATTATAGACCAAATATTCTTAATTGGATTAAGATTTGGACTGTAGGGAGGCCAACTTAGTACATCGATATTATTTTCTTCGGAGTACTTTTTAAACTTAGAAATACAAAAAAAAATAAAAATATTATTTTTAGTCATAAAAGTTTTAGCGTTTTTTAAAATTCTGGTAAAAATAAAAACAAGCTCATACTTACAATTTTAACTGTATGACAAGGAACATTGTCCTGTTGAAAAATGAAACTGCAAGTGTCCCCAAAAAGCTCTAGCAACTTCTGCTCCAATGCGTTTTCCAGAACTCGAAGGTAAACTTTTGCATTGACTTTGGATTCTAGAAACTCATTCTACCTTTTTCATCTCCAGAGAAGCATCCCCACACCATCACACCTTCAGTTTTAGGAGACATCCGCACAATGGAATCAGAGCTTAGTCTTTCTTTCGGTTCTCTTCGCGCAAGGATCCTCCCATCACCAACGTGGAGCCAAATGCAGCTCTTCTGATAATAACATCAACTTTTATACAGTGTTTGAGTGACATGTTGCTACCTAGTGCAAAAAAAACCCTTAGCGTTCCTAAATTCCAAGAACTGATCTCGAAAAAGGAAAAAAAAGTTTGACCAACATTTTTCGAATAGCACTGTACATCTGCCGGAAAAAATCCATTTAAGTATGTCTTTAAAAGTTTTCATTTTTACTATTTTTTGAAATACCGACAAAAATAAGTATCGATTGATGCATAACCAAATGGGCTAAGAATTAGGGTAAATACGTTAAACCCATAGTCGGTCGTTTCATTGTTTTTCATTATAGTTTTACCTCAAATACACTTAAACGATCTCAAAATGCATCATTATACAGCTCACTTAACACATCACCCTACTTTTCATTCAAAAAATCCTTATATGTATAAATATAAACACATTTTAAACATGATTCGGTTTATAGGATTATTTTTAAAAATAATAACAATTCATGAAACCAAATTGCACAAAAACCCAAAACCAATACCTAATCTCATTACTTTTCACCACTCCATTGTTTTCCGATATGTTTCACCGATAATAATTCATGGATTTTAATTAATTTTTGAAATATATTCGTGTTAAAAACATTCTTCCTCTCACTCGCCATTTTTGAAAACCCGATGTATGTACCTATAGTATATGTACAAGGAATAACATATAGCTTACTTACAAATATAATGGAATGGGATATTACTCGTATTACTCTTTGCAATTTCCAAAAACTAAGTACATCGTTACAATTGACATCCGATTACATCTCTAAAATCGCGCTTCGGTTCATCTAAGCATACGATATTTGTATGTATAGGAGTAGGTAATATCTAGTTTGATGTTGAAACGGCATCCGTGCTATAAACCCTATGACACATTTGAATGCACGCCCATCAGCATCAATTTATCCCCCTGGCCTCGACTCCCCCCCCCCCTAGCCAATCTTAATTTAAAAAAACGAGAATATTAGCGAATTTTGCAGCTTTCATCCTCTCGCAACTAGCAATATTATGTATCTACTTGTAGGTTAGGTAGGTAAGGTATTGGTTATGGTTATAATGGTGGTTAAGTATATATACAAGAGCGGAAACTGCCAGGCTCGACAACATGGCAATTGGGTTCTAGGTCTGCGGCACATCCGAATGTAATGAATTTTAATCTCATCCGGAATGAGTTTTTGGACAAATTAATGCAAATACATGTTTATGGCTTGTCGGCTATATGAGTTTTTATACTCGATATTACATACATATAAACAGTATACCAACGATATCAAAATATTCTCATTTATAGTTATGAAACATAATACATACATATTATATTTTATATGTACATAGCATTCTCAGAACAAAATATCCTTCTGGCATGTCAAAAACACATGCAGGTTAGGTGTAGGTGTATACACTGTACATAGGTAGAAACCGTTTAATGGCCTACCCTACCTTCCGTGTTTTGGTTCGTGTTCATTTAATAAATATTCTATCAGGAAGCAAAATACTCAATCAACTCAAATCATATTCAATATTGTTCAGGAGGAAAATGTGGAGAAAAGCAAAGGTATAACGTTTGTGTGTGTGTGTTTGCCTGTATAAATTCATCTACTGACTCAATATCAAGAAATCAAAGGCCTTTTCCAGGTACAATTAACCCTTATGTACCTATATAGTATAACAAGGAAGACCTCTTTTCAAAAGTAGTTTCGTTTCTCAATTCTATGACAAAGGGGGCTCAAATATGGTATGAAAATGGTTATGGTCTGAATAATAAAAAATAAAAAAAAAGGATTGATTTTGTAGCAAACTGCGAAAGAATTCACCATAGCATATCTATCTACTAGAAGAAAATCATAATCTACAGTGCTGTTTGAAAAATGTTGGTCAAACATTTTATTACCCTTTTCAAGATCAGTTATTGGAATTATTAGGAACGCTACGTGTTTTTTTTTGCACTAGGTAGCAACATGTCATTCAAAGTTGCTAACAAAAAAGTTGATGTTATTATTAATAAGAGCTGGATTTGGCTCGTGGTAGTAGTCCAATACCAACCGAAGTGATTTTGTGGAAAAAATATGGGAAAAATTAGTTCGGAACATAAGGCCAACATTTTGTGTCTGTCACGTCTCAATTTGATAATACGTGAAATTTCTAAGACACTGAATATTGCTCAACAAAGGTTGGTATGGAATTTGAAAAAATATCGTGAGACCGGGACTACTAGCAGGAAAAAAGGCTCAGGGAGGCCAAAAAAGACGACCCCAGTGGAAGATCGTTTTTTGGTGTTGTACAGTCGCCAGCATCGGTTCAGGACTTCGGTAGACCTTAAAAACGATCTGTGTCAAGATACAGGCAAAGTAATTTTGTCAAGCTCAGTGAAAAAAAGGCTCGTGAAAGCTGGACATAGAGCACTCAAGCCGATACCGAAGCCGGATTTTCCAAAAAGAGTCAAAGAAAAACGATAGCTGTGGGCTTCGGAGCACCTAAATTGGACTCAAGACATGTCGAACAATGTTATCTTTTCGGACGAATCAAAATTCAAACTCCATGCTGAAGATGGGAGGATGATTGCGCGAAGGGAACCGAAAGAAAGACTAAGCTCTGCAAAAGTTTACCTTCGAGTCCTGAAAAACGTATTGAAGCACAAGTTGCTAGAGCTTTTTGGGGACACTTGCAGTTTTATTTTTCAACAGGACAATGCTCCTTGTCATACAGTCAAAATTGTAAGTATGAGCTTGTTTTTATTTTTACCTTGATTGACTAATATTAAGCTTTAAGAAAAGCTAAAACTCTTATGACTAAAAATAATATTTGGATTTTTTTTTATTTCTAAGTTTAAAAAGTACTTCGAAGAAAATAATATCGGTGTACTAAGTTGGCCTCTCTACAGTCCACATCTCAATACAATTGAAAATATTTGGTCTATAATGAAACTTGAAGTCAGTTGATGAATTTAAAAAACTACCTACCCGGACCTGGAACACGATACCTGCTTCCACATGGAAAAACCTATCTCATTCAATGTCTCATCCATGTGCAGCCGAAATAAAATCAAGAGAAGGTACAAAAAAGGACAAATTAGATACAACATGTTTCTAAGAAGCAATACAAAAAATAAAAACTGCACCAATAAAGCATTGTTCTTTAATCCTTAAAAATGAGGCGGGTACCTAAATAACTCATTTTTCGGTATAATCACTTTTTGCTCCCGTGACCATTTTAGAAAAATCTCAAAATTCTTATTGTATAATAAAACGATTTGAACCGCATAATAAAACAAAATTTCATTAAAAATATTTTGTTATTTCAACACATTTGACAAATTTCGAAAAAAATTGAGAAAAAAAAAGTTTTAGCAACATTTTTGGAACGAGACTGTTTATACAAAATAAGTATATAAGGAGTACACATAAAAGGGGCCGAAGAAAAAGTATCTATCCTTAAATTTCTTTAACCACATTTTAGTAAACTTGAAATAAATAGAAGTCGAGTTAGGAATAGTAAATCCGAAAAAAAAAAACAATTTATGCAAAAAGAAATTCGGCATAATATCGCAACAAAAAGATTTGAAGTACAATGTTTTGAAAAACTTAAGATAAGGAGAAAATTCTGAAAACCAAAAGTTTGTGACAAACAACAAAGGTTAAAATAAGAATTCAAGGAAGCAAAAGATATGCAAACCAAACTTCTCATCACCCTTCATAATCCGCAGTTAGATGTCTCCAGATGGGCACCTAAAGTTGGGTGAGTTTACTTTCCACTTGTGCGCGCGTGGATCTAAATTGTTTTGCCCTCATTAACTGATAATCCCGTTTTTCCCGCCTCTGTCTTAATACTCATAAAAGCCCCATTGGCATCGGGCTGAGTTCTTTCAATTACGTCTATGTCATCAGTATAATCGACTAATTGGACAGACTTTTGAATGATAGTACTGACGTGGGAGATCTGCACTATTCTTCGTAAGGACGATGTTAAGAAAATCGAATGACAGCGCAACTTGTCTAACGCCTTCAGTTGTTTACAACCTTCATCGAGCATCGCGAATTTTTCATAGTCTTAAGCCCAAATTGGCTTTATATAAATTTAACAGTATGGTTTGCCATAAATGCCATCCACCCCAAATCATGTAGTGTACCCAAGCAGGGGGGTTAGATACCTCACAGTAAAAATAAATTGGTCCTATTTCTAATAATAATTTCGCCTTATTTCACATTCTCGAAGTGCAATATGACGAACTGCTGAAAATTGGTCTTATTTAACTTTTATAAAGGGCTATAAGGCCAATTCTTGAAGTTGGTGTTATTTCTCTTGGCCTTATCTCATGGCAGCGTTTATATAGTTCGTCCCTTTAGATGCTGTCATATGCGGCCTTAAAATCGATAAAAAGATATTTCGTGTCGAATTGATATCTTTGGGTTTTTTTCCATTAACTGCCGTTATGATAATATTTTATCGACAGTGAACTTTCTTGGTCTAAGGCCACATTGATAAGGACCTTTCGGATTATTGACGATAGGCTTTAAACGTTCAATTATTACGGCAGAAAACATTTTGGATGCGATGTTAAGAATACTGATTCCTCTATAGTTGGTGCAGTTTAGAGGGTCTCCTTTTTCAAAACCAGGTTAATAATGCTGAGGTTCCCTTAGTGGGGCATAATTTCTTCGGACCATATTTTCCAGATAAGTTGGTGCATGCTCCTAACAAAATTATCTCCCGCTGCTTTGACAAGTTCACCATTAAGCGATCTTCTCCATCAGCTCTGTTAGACATCAGCTTTTGGTAGATATGGTAATCTCTACCTCGTCTAATTCGGGAAGACGGGATTTTTGATTTTTGTCGTCTATATTGAATTGTTCATCCTGATAGCGGAATACGGTTCATCGTCGCCGTTATACAGTCTGCATAAGAAGTCCTACCATATCCTTAGCATTGATATTTCCATTTCCGTCTTTGCAGCCTCAGGTTCGAGGTTTATGCACTTGTTAATTTCGTTTCACCTGTTCATAAAACTATCAAACTTAATTTCTTCGTTTGAACCTCTCAACATCTTCAAGGAGTCAGTGTGCCGCTCTCATCTTCTGCTCATAAAGCTCGTGAGCAGCTCTCGTTCACTTATGCGTTATGCAGCGCCGCTTTGCGTGGCGATTGTCTGGCTGCATTGGCCTGCCGACTTTCCTTATCATAACTGGGGTTTCTTGTTGGTGGCTATTTTAAACCCAGAATATCAGAGGCGGCTTCTCTGATTCCAATTTGGCAATGTTGCTACTGTGTCTCAATACATTGTGTTGGTACCAAAAATAGATTAGGTCAAAAGAGGTTACTTCTGGCTCGGTCGGAGAAGGATATGGAGATCTCTTTCGATTGTAGCCTTCCGACGTTGTATCTTCTACCAGCATCTGCCTGTTTTTATTTAGGTCTAAAAAGCCGAAGTCCTACATTGATAACAACGAGGTAGTGTTTCGAGTCAATGTTAGCTCCTCGGAAAGTTTGGACATCCATGGTGCCGGAATCGTGTCTACGATCGATCGGAATATGTTGACAGTGACTCTCAAAAGATTTATTTATTTAATAAAAAGTCATCTACTTTTTTTTGGTGTGGCACTCAATTGAATGGTTCGGATTGAGACTCAGGTTCAATTATTGAGACTTTGAGAATACACTTCAAATATGTACATACATTTTGATTGTTTGAAATAAGACCTTCCTTAAAATTACAATATAACTGGTATTTTTTTAGACGTTTGGTTTTAAATCTGGCAATACTTTTTTCGGAGAATTTTTGACAGCTGTCATTAAATTTATGCTCAGTTCGAGTTGCCACATGAAAAGACTCACCACTAAACAACGTTTACGAATCGTTCAAATTTAGATATGAAGGGTTCCAAACTAACTTCAAGCTCAAGTAACATAAGCCAGCAAATGTCTTCTTTTTTTGTTAAAAATGCTCGATTATGGACAAGCAGAACGTTTACACCTCGAAAAAAGCCTACGTTATCTTCCACATCTTCAAGGTATTGGTTCTTTCTAAAAGGTAAGAATAAAAAAAAAAGTTGAAGGACGAACATAAGTAGATCCCCTTCTGCTTAAACAAATTACTACACCATACATATAGATGCCAGAGCTACGAGCTAAAACCAGAAATCGATTTTCTAAATCCACCAATATATATCTATAGTTAGGCACCTAAGCATCATTTTATTCTCCTTCCTTTCTGGAAAATATATTGAGCTCTGGAAAACAACTTCTATATAAAGTAATTTCTACCTCCAACGCCATAATTTCTGCGTGGGATAGAATACATCTTTTCTTTTGTAACGCTTTGTTGATTTTTTCTTTTCTTTTGATGCTCTAAGTTTTGGTGCTAAATTGCTTATTAAACCGTTTAGGATTTCTTTTTGTTAAGCTCTAGAGTTGTTAAAAAATGTTAAAAAAAAGAAGCCCTTACCGATTTTTTTTTCTTACGCTATCTCAAGACTTCCATACGCCGCGCCGGTTCGTCGTCATAGTCAAACAACAAAAGAGTTTTATCCACAAAATCTGTTCATTCACAATAAAAGGATAGGATGTTTTTTTTACCCTGTAAACAAAGAATGTTAGAACGACGATGACAACGAAATGGGGAATGAGCTCAAGGGGTTAGATACAAAAAGAATTACAAAAACAAAATAATGTTCCCTTAAGGGCTTAAACCGCACTACAGTGATGCCTTTTGCAAGACAGAAAATAGGCGAGGCAATTAGGCAAAGTCACGATAAGCCGATGCAGTTCTTTTTTTTTCTCTCCAACAAAAAAGAAGCGTAGGTATCTACATTTTTCTACCGACTCTACTAAGAATTGGATTTAATTTCTGAAGCCTAGATTCCTCTGTGATTGAAACAGCTAACGCACGCAAACGAGTCATTAACTTTGAGTTAAGATTCAAAAATAAAAATAAGCATGAATTTTGTGACAAATTGTAAATATAACAACAAAACATATCTGTGCCCCACTTGAACAAATTGTCTTCATAAACTGCGAACGGATTCAAGGTTAATAGATTGATAATTGCTTAGTTAATGGTTTGAATTTTATAGCTTGCCAACTGCCTGCGTATACTCGTCTTAAAGGCTTTTGAAATAATCTCTCTTTATAAGACAGAATTTATATTGAACGATTTGTATAATAAGATATAAATATGGCCTCTATAGCTAATTTATGGTTGAATGAATTTCTTAGAGTGAGTTCAGCTCGTTAACGATGATGACGATAAATAAGCTATCGATATTTGCATAAAGTTATTTTTTTTTTAAACATTCTTAAAAATAAATTTATAAGGGAAAAGTTATATAAAAGAGGATATCCGTTAGAAAAATGAAAAATTGCTTTGAATTTTCTTTATTGAATTTATTTTGAAATAACATCTTTTTTGAGATAGCATATTATTTGTAACCCACTTAAATTGGCCTAAAACTATATGACACAAGTAATAAAACAGCATTTAAAAGAAGCGAAAATGTAAATTTGGATCGTGGTATACAGAAATGTGTCCTACCCATAATAGCGGATTGTCATCAATATTAAATGTTAAGGGATTATTGCTTAACTAAAAATTGCGATTAAGACTTATGGAGGTTTAGATTTACATAAATCTAGTTTTAGATTAAGATTTGGGATTATGTTTTTTTTATAATTTTACCTTCTTTATGCTTCAAAAATAATACTTTGAATTAAAATAATAGTCAAATTTACACAGAAAAAGTTTTAAAACTTAACGAACGCATCCTTATGGGAGAATTTTAAATCTTTAAAAAACAAAAAGGATTTTAAAGATTTCCTCATTTTGTTATTGAAATGTTATTGAAAACAATGTATATACAGTGTTTTTCAACAGAGACTCTACAAAAGTAGAGCGACAGGAATAGCAAACGACGCCATATTTCTTGCCGCTCTTTTGAAATTTCTCTTCATTAAGGTTTGCCATTAGCCGTGTTCTTTTGGTATTCCATATATAGTACAGTGAGAAATTGCCAAAAAAACGATCCGCAGTAGTCCGGGTTTTATATTTGAAAGTTGATACAATTGAATATTTGCCAGAAAAATGTATCAAAAAATTCCAAAAAAATAGCGAAATTCAGACCAGGGGTGAAATCGTCTAAGCTGATTTTTGATAGTTGACTATCAAAATCAAGAAAATACGTCTGTGTAATGTGATAGTCAAGTTTTAACCAACCAATTTGACATAAAATAAAAACTTCAAGAAGAGGGTTTCTTCGTTGACTACTACATTAACATGTGGTGTTGAAGCGAGCTTGAAGCTCGACTAAATTCTTTATATACCTGAATCGAGTTGAAATGAGCTTGATTCGCCTCGGTTCCGTTCGGGGATCGGAGTCAAGTAAAAATTTGTGAAGCAAAACCTGTGTGGAGGAGTTGGTTTTACAGATAAATATAGTTTTGTTTTAATCAAATTTAAAAAAAAAAAATTGCACATGGAGTAGGTAGCATATTCTTATATGGTTGAACTATTCAGTTTTTCATTGTTTAACACGAATCAAACTACCTCACTTGCACTTCATAAGAAATATCGAAACACCATTTGCATTTTAGAAAGTGCTGTCCAACTTAATCATTTTTAAATCTTCTTGTGCGGTGGAAACACTAAAAAGATTTATTTAATCTAAACTGAGATAAACCTTTGGTGGAAACATAGCAAAACTTAATTATCTTTTCTATTGTTTTCTCTTGCAAAATAAGCCCAGTTAGTCCATTTTCACTAACAAAACTAAATAATATCAACAGTAACAGATTGATTTTTTCTCCAAAGAAAAAATGGCATTATTTCACTTTGTCAGAGTGCAATATGACCAACTGCTGAAAATTGGCTTTTTTCACTTTTATAAATTACAATAAGGCCATGCTGCTCCCCTGCAACCCCCTTGCCAGGGCATACAATAGGATTTGGGGTAGGTGCGAGGAGTATGGAAAGTTTCTTTGTATTTATGGCCAACCATACTGTTGAAAGGGATATAAAATAAATTTGGCTTTATTTCACTATTTTTAAAGGCAATAAAACCAACTGTTGGAAATGTATACTTTACAAAAATGAAATAAGGCCAATTCTTGATATTTGTCCTTATTTCATAGTACCACACCTGTTACTGGTAAATAATTATGTTTGACAATGAACAAATTTAAAGATGGGAAAGAACCCGGGTCTGATATAATCACGGTAGAGCTACTAAAATATGGAACAATTGACATTATGAA
Organism: Eupeodes latifasciatus; assembly: GCA_920104205.1. Lineage (NCBI taxonomy): Eukaryota > Metazoa > Arthropoda > Insecta > Diptera > Syrphidae > Eupeodes > Eupeodes latifasciatus. The sequence continues at coordinate 202,320,647 of OV049924.1, read as the reverse complement.
CAAATTCACAGAGTTCTTCAATTAAATTTTAAAAACGGGAAACAGGAGAAAAATCAGGTCCAAAAATTACCGTGAAATATATCCTTTCTCAATGCCGCATACAAAGTTTTTGACTTGACTGAATAATCAGCTCTGTGGTTGGATGAATCGTAACTCGATGCTTAAAGAATTTCAGTCTGGTTTTTGAAGCGGCTTTTCCACTAGAGATATGATCCTTATAAAGGGTTTTTCAATAAGGGCAGGTAGATGTTGAAATGTAATAAAACAAGCTGTGTTTGAGGTATTAACAAAATTATTTTTTTTATTTGAAAGGCGCATGTATGTCATTAAGTGTGGAATATGACATCATTCAAATGCCCGCCTCGGCTTCTTCCGAGTGGTCCAATTTTCAATGACTCTTCCGCTTATATCCGGCTGAATTTGGGCGATGGCCTGTGTTATGTTCACCCTTAGGGCATCGGTCGATTGTGGTTTATTTGAATAGACCTGCGACTTCAAGAAACCCCCCAGGAACAAATCTAGCGGGGTCAAATTGCATGACCTTGGTGGCCAATTCACATTACCCCTGCGAGAGATATAACCTTACCCTCAAATCGTTCATGCAAAATGTCAATCGTGGCGTTTGCTGTGTGGAACGTAGAGCGCGCCGCGCGCCGCCCGTCCTGCTGGAACCACATGTCATCTAGGTCCATGTGTACTATATAGCTCAAGAACCAGTAGAGATATTCACTTCAAATAAATTTTGTTATACAGATAATAATGCAGAAAGATGCATATAGGACTCTCAAAAAAATTGAGAAAAAAATTTAAAAAGAAACGTTGAAAATATTGGTTAACCCAAAATATCTCACGAACCAATAACGCTAGACTTGAATTAAATTTTATATTATTTATTATAACGTGATATATAATATTTTTGGAAAAAAATCCAATTATGTAATAGTTTTTTTTATAAATCAAAAAAACTGAAAAAAAAATATTCGCCACCTCGAAAATTTTACGAACATAAAATGATTTTATCTACAAAAAAATTTTGTGCAACGAAAAATAGCGTTTTTGACATCTGGAAAAATTTTGAGAAAAAACGAGTTGACAGTTTTTTTATAAAAAATAAAAACCTACAAAAAAAACATTATTGGCTTTTTTCACTTTTATAAATTGCAATAAGGCCATGCTGCCCCCCTGCATGCTGCCCCCCTGCAATTTTCAATGACTCTTCCGCTTGTATCCGGCTGAATTTGGGCGATGGCCTGTGTTATGTTCACCTTAAGGGCATCGGTCGATTGTGGTTTATTCGTATAGACCTGCAACTTCAAGAAACCCCACAGGAAAAAATCTAGCGGGGTCAAATTGCATGACCTCGGTGGCCAATTCACATTACCCCTGCGAGAGATATAACCTTACCCTCAAATCGTTCATGCAAAATGTCAATCGTGGCGTTTGCTGTGTGGAACGTAGAGCGCGCCGCCGCCGCGCCGTCCTGCTGGAACCACATGTCATCTAGGTCCATGCGTACTATATAGCTCAAGAACGAGTAGAGATATTCACTTCAAATAAATTTTGTTATACAGATAATAATGCAGAAAGATGCATATAGGACTCTCAAAAAAATTGAGAACAAAAATTAAAAAAACGGTGAAAATATTGGTTAACCCAAAATATCTCACGAAACAATAACACTAGAGACTTGAATTAAATTTTATATTATATATTATAACGTGATACCAAACAAAAATATTTTTGGAAAAAAAAAAACAATTAATAGTTTTTTTTATAAATCAAAAAAACTGAAAAAAAAAAATATTTGTCACCTCGAAAATTTTACGAACAGAAAATGATTTTATCTCCAAAAAAATGTTGTGCAACGAAAAATAGCGTTTTTGACATCTGCTAAAATTTTGAGAAAAATCGAATTGACAGTTTTTTTTATAAAAAATAAAAACCTACAAAAAACATTACTAAAAGTTGGTAAAAATTGATTTTCGACTCAAATATCTTTTCAAAAATTTCAGATATTGGCTTCAAATTAGTTTTGTTTTATAAAAAATATTGTTTTCAAAATTCAGTAAAATTTTGTAAAACATCGAAGCGACGTTTTTTTACAAAAAATAAAAACCTAAAAAAACATTACTTAAAGTTGGTAAAAATTGATTTTTGACTCAAATATCTTTTCAAAAGTTTGAGATATTGGCTTCAAATTACATACATTTATTTTACAAAAAAATATTGTTTTCAACATACCTACAATAAAATTTTGAAAAAAAAAATGGAAGTGACAATTTAAAAAAAAAAAAAATTAAATCCCACAAAACATTACTAAAAGTTGGTAAAAATTGATTTTCGACTCAAATTTCAAAAGTTTGAGATTATGGCTTCAAACTAAATTTGTCTTATAAGAAATATTGTTTTCAACATTCTATACAATTTTGAGAAAAATCGAATTGACAGTTTTCTTACAAAGGAATGAAAACTTAAAAAAAAAATTAGTACTGGCCTGAATCTTGCAAAATGTTTACAGTTTTGTTTTAAATTAGTCTGTAAAATGTTCAATTGCATCAACTTTCTAATTAAAACAAAATCGGATCGGTTTTGGTCAATTTTTCATTGAACCATATTCTGTATTCCAAAAAACACGGGTAATGATACGGTTGCACATTGAGTCAGGCTAAAAACTAATGTATGCTTCTAGGGCATTCATTTTGTTCGTATTTATTTGAGATGACAAATTATTTTGTCCAGTTTTTTAATTTATACACAAATTACTCGTCGATATTTTTAATTGATTATGGCGTCATAAAGTAAAATAAAATTTTAACGAAGCCAATAGCATTATTGTTTAAACTTAAAGCTTATTTCCTCGATTCATAGAGCAATAAAAATTGGAATACGAAATAATTTTGAGACAAACAAAATATTAATTTTTCCTTAGAAAGTGTAAATTTCATTATGAAAATTGTAATCATAGTTGCTTTGGAACTTTATCTTGCTCTAGAAAAGACATAATTTTAAATTTCTCAGCATAAAATATCTCTAAAACCTTGTACGTGTCTATACGATAGGTGCTCAGTGCTCATATTCAGTTATAACTCATGTTTGTAGATATTTTATCATTTTCTTCCTTGATGTTTTTTTTCTTTTATTTTAGATGGCCAACATCTACAAAACAAACACCAGCCCAATGGTAGTGTGATGGGTGTCCATCACATTCGAGCACCTCGGCCACCAATCCGAACCGCATCATCAGGACTTGGAGGCACGAGCAGCAATGTGTCAGAGCAGACACAAACGAGCAGTGTAAACAGCAGTAGTAGCAGTAGTGGCAGTGCTCTTTGTGGCGGAGGTGGTGGTGGGGGAACAATGAAAATTCAACACCACCACCAGCAACAGCAGCAACATCAGCAGGACAGCATTGGCATGACAACGAATGCGGGAGCTCATCTGCAGCAACAAGTGCCCCAGGCGGCAATCGACGAAATGAGAGTCTGATAGGTGACGGTGTTCGAACTAGAATTATAGTCATCTTGGTGAGTGATATTCGTATTGATGTTTTAGATGATTGATGCATGTATATACTTATATATGTATACCTTATGGAAGGTAGATACCTAATTTTCCAAATTGGACACAATTGAAATTTTCCCATTTTCACCTTAGATATAAAATGTCTGTTCGTTCTTCTATCCTCTTTTCATACATGAAACATCATATAACTTTCCTATATACACTTATACGGACGCAACGTAAGTATGTGAATAAATTAGGGTGGTTCAAAAACTTTTGGTGAAAAAAATTATAATTTTGATTTCAGTAAAACTAGCATTTAAAATAATAACAAGCATATCAAGTTTGGTAGTAACCAGACTTCATCTTCTTATGCCGGTTATATGAGTATGCTTATTGACTTACTTAATTAAGGTGGTGGCTACAGTCCTGTGTAAACTAAGGCTAAGCCCAACAAACTTCTCCATCTAGCTCAATCCCTATTTAGATTTAAACTCCTCTACTGCCCTGTCCTGTGGGCGTGGATGAGAAGACTATACATGACCCACCCATCTCAAGCAGTGGACTTTCATTCTCCTGGGTAAGTTTTCGTAGCTGTACAGCTCGTCGTTCCATCTTCTCCTTCACTCACCTTCATACTGGACCGTAGATCACTCGAAGAACTTTTCTATCAAAACGACCAATTGCTTTCATCCGCTTTTGTCATAGTACATGCTCCTGCACCGTTTAGCAGGATGAGGGTCTCATATAGAGACTCTTTGGTTACTCAAAACAGCCCCGCTGTTGTTTTCTGCATTCATAGCTGAGCCCAGGTAGACAAAGTCCTTAACTACCTCAAAGTTAGGTCTGTCGGTGGCGACGTTTTAAAAAAAGACGTTGGCGTTGTAGGTTCTTTCTTGATGACAGCATGTACTTTGTTTTATACCCTTATTAACCGCTAAGCCCATTTTTCCCGCATTTGTCTCATACTCACAAAAGTCCCATCGACATCAAGCTGAGTTCTTCTGATTATGTCAATGTCATCTGTAAACGGAGTAATTGAAGTAACTATTGAAAGATTGTCCCTTTAGTGTTGACGTGGGAGCTCTGCAGTTCCATTCATCGGGTATGCTTTCTTTCGACCATATTTTACAGATATTCATTGTTGTCTTTTGTCACCTATATTGAACGGATCATCCTACGGAACTCAAAGTGAAGAAGTGATTCTTCCATATGCTCAACATTCACTGCGGTTTTACTATGATGTTTCCACTTTCGGCTTTGCGTGCTTGTTTTGTAGCTGCATTTGCTTGCCGACATTTCTCATCAAATTAGGGGTTTCTTGTTGGTGGCTGTTTGAATCCGAGCACTTCAGAGGCGGATTCTCTGATTGCATCTTGGCAATGTCGCCAACGGTTCTGCATACATTGTATTGGTGGCGGAGAACTTCGAAAGAGGTTACTTGTGACTCGGTCGGAGGAGTTCAGAAATACTCTGTACTAAATTTCCAAACATCTTTCGTTAGTGTCACATAGCCCACTGCGTCGTTATTATCATTACAAGAAGCGCAACGACAATAGGTCCTAAAGCAGGCATCTACTACTAATTGGCTACTAATTGGTGTTCCAAAAAAAAAAAGAAAATATTGAATATCTAATTAAAAGTGTTACCGGTGGATTGTGAGCAGTGAATGAGATATTTTATTGCCGTGAATAGTAGCTTTAAACAATCGCCTGCCTCTTAACTACCTCCATACAAAAAATCATGTCATAATATTGCTCCGCTGCGACGTGAAGGAAGGACAAACAAACAAACAAGCAAACAAACTGACTTTCCCATTTGTAATATTAGTAAAGATAATATAAAGAATCGCATAAATCATTTAGTTTTCGAAATAGTACGTGGAACTAAGGCAATTCAACTTAAAATAATGTAATGAAACTTCACGTATAAGTTACTTTTAAGACCTTTTTATCGTTGAGCCTTTGCAAAAATCCAAAAAATTGACATTTGATTCACCCTCACGTACATATACATAGTATGTACCTATGTACATATGTACACATATGACGGCTAGCTGTCGTATATCAATCCAAAATAATTTCGTTGAGTTTTCAGAATTCCCTGAAAGCAAAAACAGAAATATGTGCAGCCATTATGTGCGCAGGAATATGGTTTGTGTGTGTAGTTCTATCTAACAGGCATGTTGACAAGAAAATTTGACAGAATTGAGTTTAAGAGACGTGTGCGATTCGATGCATTTATGATGCTAGATGATTTGTCATTGGAAATTAGATATAGAAATATCTATACTATAGTAAGTACGTTTCACATGCGAAGAGAAGTCATACAAGGATACACGTTCACATGTGCTGTATAGTTGCATCTATTTTTGGCAAAACTAAAAAAAAAAACTTCATTTCGACACAATATACTCGTACTACATTCATACTACACTCCGCTTCAATTGAATAATTACAACCATTTTCTAAGGTGTGTTAATTTATCATTTGAGGTTGTTTACTGGTTGCCTATGATGTAGAGAAAACAATTAAGAAAAAGTAATTAAATGAAGTAAGTAATAATAGCTGAAAACCATATTGACTCATTTAAAAGCAAAAAAAACAATTAGACTATATTTTTACTAACTTCAGTAAGGCGTTTGACAAACTCTCATCGAGTTTAGCTTCACAGGAAAAACATGTTGTCTTATTAACAATCGTCGATAGTCATATTGACTACCGCAGTTTTCATATTGACTACCGCAATTGTCGTATTGACTACCGCTGTTGTCATATTGACTACCGCAGTAGTCAAATTTGACTAACGCAATTGTCATATTGACTACCGCAGTTGTCATATTGACTATCGGAGTTGTCATATTGATTACCACAGTATTCTAATTGACTACCGAAAATGTCGTATTGACTACCGCTTTCAGTGGTGATTCCTGCTCATGATCTCAGGGTTAGCTACTTTCTCCTAGAAGTTGAAGATAAGTTTTCAAGAATAAAAATTAATTTTATTCAAATTTTCTGCAGTCCGCCCTGAGCTTACATCGATAAATGCAGCAAATGTTTCATGATTTTTTTTATTAAAGTAATAACAATAGATAATTGGGACCTTAAATGAATGTCAGACAAAGCTATAAACTCTGGCTGTCGGATTCTATCAGAAATGTGATCGCCTAAAACGTCAGCAACAGTTTTGATTAAATCATTTTGGATAGCAATTGAAAAACTTTAAAAAATGTTGACGATTTAACACTGCACGATTTTTTTGAACGTTATGTTGGACACTTAAAGCTTCATCTTTCCTAGTCTGACCAAAGGTAGCTAATTTAATTACATATTGCGAATGAGAGGCACTTAGCTTGTGTTTTCTCTGAAATTGTTAGAGTGTTCATTTTGTCCACATACGAGGAACTCCATGCGAAAAAGATACCGGAAAAAAGCAAACAAGATCAACAAAACAATTTATCTTGTTATTCTCACTACCAAATAGCTATTGGTAATATTATAGAATATTGATTTTCGCTAAAGGTTCGAGTATAATCTCTGTTTCTATACTTGTGTGTTTATTTTAAATCAGTAGGGCGCCCATTATTAGCTTCTCCGAAAACGATATTGTTGAAAATAGTTTCTCTAATCATTTTTCAATTATGGTCTTTGCTTGAGAAGTATTGGAGATTCCATTTTAATTCCTACGAAAAAAAAGTTTCTATTGTTAGACCAAGATCATGAAAAAAAAGTATCTATTTTTAAACAAACAAAGAAGACTCTATTTACAACGACTTATCTCATAGCCTAAAACCTTATTATTAGCTGGTCATAGAATTATACAATTCCATGACTTAGAAAACAAATAGATTTTTTTATTGAATACAATTTGAAAATTAAACTTCATACAATTTTTATTATTTTGTTTTTGATTGCAAAAGAATTAAAATTGATCCAATGCAGCTGCATGAGTCGTAATGTTCTCTTATTTAGTTTTTTTTTCGCTCTGGTAGTTTTAAATTTAAAGTCTTATAGTTTTCATTTTTTTTAATTAATAAGCATAACGAATTCTGAATGAAAAAATATATGGACTTTATAAACATTTTGAAAAATCACACTTCAAACTGATTTTTTGACTAAATATTTGTTTTTTTGAATAAACTTAATTTTTATTTTTTGAAAATTTCTTTTCCATTAAAAGAAATGCTTGTTTTAATTTGAGCTGTTCTAAGGAAATCAAATAAAATAATTTCTTACGACTAGCCTCTACCATGTTTGAATTCGTATGGAATTATATTAATAGTAATTACAATAAAATATATGTACATACATATGTACATACAAAAACATATTGATCACAAAACATTTAATATTTAACTAACAAAACAATAGTTATTAAAATGCACTTTCTTAAGTCACTTTCCTTTCCGCCTAAAAGAAGGTTCCAAACAAAACCTACTTCCTATAAAACATTTAAATAATCCGCCTTAACTCCAACGTCTTTACCATTTCCTTTTCCTCACATATCGGCATCAAAAATCAGTATAATCGCTAAAAACTGCGCTAACCGTCGAACATGCGTTGCTCGCTATATTCTCGTAGAGCAAGTCAAGCAAGTTCGCTAGCAAAACCCATTTTTAAATAAATAAATAACATCGCACAATCTTATGCTTTCAAAAACGAATATGGTATGATGGTATAAAGTATACCGAACAGTTGCCGTGTTCGACGATCATGTTCGTTGTTGTTCTTTCTTCCATAGTCCGTACGAAGTATAAAGAGAGAAGACATCAAACTCTTGGTCGCGCCTGGTCTTCCTCTCTGTTGTGTGCAGTGTTGGGACCTCGCAGAAGCAAAAGAGTGGTAGAAATGATGTCAAAAAAGTGGTAGAAAAGTGGTAGAAATTAAAACCCATTTTTATGTAGTACCTAAATCTTATATTCAATAACTTATGAAAAAATACAAAAAATTAAATAAACAATAATTCAGTTCTTTCAGTTTCAAATATCACAATTCACAATAATTAAATTAGTTAGAAAAACTTAAAATTATTTTTTGCTATATAGACCGCCGGAAAATTTAAATTTTGAAGCATACATATTTCAGTAATGCTTCCGGAGGATTACAATTCTGAAAATTTACTGAAATTTCCCTTGCAGCCAAAATGTTGTGAACGGTTTTAGTTTTTAATTTATTTCTTTTTTAATTTTTTATATTTTTTAAATCTGAAAATTTGCGTTCAGCAGCAGCGCTGCTATGCGGTAAGCAACAAAGCTCCAACATAAAGGAAGATATGTTTTCAAAAATTAAATTGTACATTCCGTCTTTTAAGTTTTTTATCAAAAGCCATTGTAAAACAATGTCATCAGTTTTAAAAATTTGGAATAATTGATTTTCTCCAACTAATTTTCTCCACTCATTATTAATTAACTCTAGTTCTGAGTTATTTATATTTGGTGAAAAATGTGTCGTGAGACCTAAAACTGATGGCATTGTTCCATCAATGACGTTTTTCGGGTTTAAATATTTGAAAAATTTTAGTTCATCGTTTGAAAGGTTAAACCTTTCTCCAATTTGAACACATAATTCAATATAATAGCTGCACATAACTTTTCGTAGTTGCATTACATCTTGTTCAACAATATCATTTTCAAGTAAGTACCTTTCAAAGTAAAGGCCAAAATACATTTGAGAATATGGTAAATAGTTTTCACTGTTTTTTATATTTTTGTTTACATTAATATTTTCTGGTTTTACAAAATTTTTCATTAAATTTAATTTTAATGTAGTCATACTTTCGAATATCAAGTGTATTTTTGAGTTCTCAGATTGAAATGTTTTATTTAACTCGTTTATAATTTTAACATTTATTGACAAAAAATTTAAATATACTAAATTGTCTTTGTTTTTTAAAAAAATTAAAATTTGTGAAGCCTTAGAAGAAGGTTTTTCAAATGCGAGCAAAATAAAGTAATGAAACAAGGGATCCCACTGCTCTATAATTCGGTTTATGACCATTTCCATTGAAAGCCAACGAGTTTGGCAAACCTTTAAAATTTGGTGTTCATTAACCCCAAGTGCTTTTTGGAAGGTAAGGAAATCCTATTGTTTTTTCGCACTGTTGCAAAAATAGAAATAGATATCCCTTATTGATTTCTCTATTTGCCCGGTTAAACATTTAGCAGCATAAGTGGAGCACAAACTCAAATTATGGCAGGTACATCCAATGGTAAAAATATTAGGTTTAATATTTTTTAAACGTGAGGCTACACCGCTTAATGAACCCGTCATAACAGCAGCATTGTCTGAAGCGAATCCTATCATATTTTGAATGGGAACATTAAAATGATTTAATGTTTCTACAATTTTATTGTAAATTGATTCGGCTGTTGAGTCCTCTAGCTCAAACAACCCAAAAAACTTGTCTCTTACTGACCCCTCAACTGAATCAAAATACCTCACAAGAACAACAAGACACTTTTTTGATGAAACATCAGTGCTTTCATCTCCAAAAAAAACTCCAAACTCTAAAATCCAAAACTCCAAAGTTAATAAATTAGTGGCTTAAATACTTGGAAAAATTAAATGAAACTTCTTCGTTGATAATATTCATCTATCTGTGGCAAAAGTAAACAATCTATTTTATACAGAGATTAGCCAACTATATAAGATCTGTACAAGGAAGATCACACAACAGCAACACAGAGAAAAAGAAAAATAACTGAGGTGAAAAAGTGCACGGGAGTAATCCATCATAGCGATTTTATATGCTCTTGTGTTTGTGGAGTGGACGCGTGGAGTTGTAGTCGTATGCGTATGGTATATGGTAGAAGGTAGAGTTTAATGAAAGGTGAACGGTGACAGCGTTGCCGCGAAGACAAAAATGTTAAGGGCCATTTTGGGGGCCATTTCCAAAATGTGCGGGCCACTAGCACACTACCCTAGAAAAAATTTGTTTAAGAAAATAAGTGCGTTTTGTTCGAATTCCATATATAGTAAAGTGAGAAATTGCCAACAAAACGATCCGCAGTAGTCCGGTTTTTATATTTGAAAGTTGATTTAACTGAATATTTGCCAGAATAATTTATCAAAAAATTCCAAAAAAAAATAGCGAAATTCAGACCAGGGGTGAAATCGTGTAAGCTGATTTTTGATAGTTTTAACCAAACAATTTGACATAAAATAAAAACTTCAAGAAGGGGGTTTGTTCGTAGACTACTACATTAACATGTGGTGTTGAAGCGAGCTTGAAGCTCGCCTAAATTCTTTATATACCTGAATCGAGTTGAAATGAGCTTGATTCGCTCGATTCCGGTCGGGGATCGGAAATAATATAATGCGTTATATGTATATGTTTGTGTACAAAAAAATATAGTTTTGTTTTAATCAAATTAAAAAAAAAATGCACATGGAGTAGGTAGCATATTCCTATATAGTGCTGAACTATTCAGTTTTTCATTGTTTAACACGAATCAAACTATCTGACTTGCACTTCATAAGAAACATCGAAACACCATTTGCATTTTAAAAAATCCTGTCAAACTTAACTTAATGCGGTGGAAGCACCAAAAAAGATTTATTCAATCTAAACTGAGATAAACCTTTTCTAACTTTTCTATTGTTTTCTCTTGCAAAATAAAACCAGTTAGTCCATTTTCACTAACAAAACTAAATAATATCAACAGTAATAGAAAAAATTTGTTTAAGAAAATAATAACAATTTATCTTTTATAAATAAACTTATTATATGTATTTCGAATTAAATTAATTGAATTAAATTAAATTTTCGAATAAGTCATCAAATCCGTAGCTAAAATATAGATTCCATTTAAGGGTTTCAAAGAGAGCTGTTCGAATTCGACTTCAAATATATTGTCTAGGCTTTCTAAGTACTCAGCTTTAACAATTTTTTTTAAAATAACATTAAATTTTTTGTTTGCGTTGCAACAACTTTCTTTATTTTAGTGTTCTTCAAATCAAGATACTCTTGAAAAACTTTAAGTTCTTCTTGCCTTTTTGGGCTGTGTTTTAAGAAATTGTAGATATGACAAAACAAACAGACGAGATACGTACTAGGTAGGGAAAAAAAATAAAGTGGCGATTGGTGAAAACAAAATGAAAAGCAAACGTCATGTCAGTCTGAATGAATGAGTTCAATATGGGAAGTTGTATATGGAGGAAACACATTGATAATTTTGTTGATGGAATGAAAAGATTGCATTTGTTGTTTTAGAAAAAAAAAATATATGATATGCGGGCCATTTCATGTTGGCCCCGGGCCACGGGCCAAAATAGAAAACTTAGTGCCAAATGGCCCGATCGGGCACATTTTGGCAACGCTGACGGTGAGTTGCAAAAAGTGGTAGAATTTGCTTTTTAGGTGGTAGATTTTCATGAACACCAAAAAGTGGTAGAAATACCACTTAAGTGGTAGAAGTCCCAACACTGGTTGTGTGTCTTTAATGTGTACCTTCATACTTCGTCTGGTTATCGCCTTTTTTTCCGCTAACCCTTCTATTTATTTATACAGGCTTTTATTTGAATGTGTGTATTTATCTGTATGTGTAGAATGTATGAAATTTGATAGCGCAAACTTTTGCGATGCCCAAGCCCAATGTTTCAAGATAGATTTGGTATTGTATGAGAGTTGTATTGCATGAAATGAAAATTATTAGAAGAAAAGTCACTTTGACTTTGATTGCAAGATGCAAGTTATGTAACTACAACCGATTTTTTTAACATAATGGTCAAGTGTTGAGTTGGTTAGTAATTCAATTACCAAATAATATTCATATTACAAAATAAGATTCTAAAATTCTTGGTTTAGCGCCGCTAAACCCGCTGACTATGAGGAATCGCCCCTGACCGCTTTGTCATATTGACTACCGCTGTTGTCATATTGACTACCGCAGTTTTGATATTGACTACCGCTGTTGTCGTATTAACTACGACAGTTGTCATATTGAATATCGGAGTTGTCATATTGATTACCACAGTATTCTAATTGACTACCGAAGTTGTCGTACTGACTGACGCTATTGTCGCAGTTTTGATATTGACTACCGCTGTTGTCGTATTGACTACGACAGTTGTCATATTGAATATCGGAGTTGTCATATTGACTACCGCAGTGGTAGGCAATTCCACGCTAGTCAATATAAAACCGTGGTTTCAATTTCTTTCAACCAAAGTTGTCATATTGACTACCACAGTTTTCTTATTGACTACCGCAGTTTTCATATTGGCTACCGCAGTTGTCGTATTGACTACCACAGTTTTCTTATTGACTACCGCAGTTGACGTATTGAATACCAAGTTATAAAAAAGTGTTGGATCCCTAAATTGACAACCAAAAATTATTCTATTGATTTTTTACTTTTCAATCTTGCGAACACAAGGTAGTCATTTAGGCCCTATTCTCTTTATTTTATTTATAAACGATTAGTGAAACACTCTTAATGCATCATTTACACCGACGATCGCGATGTTACAAATTTCAAAACTGTTTCAAGTTCTCGCGATTGTGAGGAATTGCAATGTGATCTTAACTCGGTCGTAACTGTGTGCTTCTTAACGTTGATTAATGTAAACCATGAGCTTTACGAGAAAGCTTTCTGTGATTGCTTTTAATCATATGTTTGTCATTATCTTCGTTATTCGATAAACAATTTAAATTTTCACAATACATTAACTACCGCAGTTAATTCAATTCTTGGTTGTATTAAGAGGGATTCGAAACAATTTTCTGATCCTTATGTTATAAAACTAATTCCCGAATACGGGTCAGGGCACCAAATTATACCTGTCATAAATCCAGACTAGAAAAGGCACAAAAAAGATTACTGAGATTTACGCTGAAGGAGTTAGGATGGTTAGACTCCTTGCACCTTATGTCTCGTATGAACTTTAATATTCCCCAAAGAAATCTGAGGAATTTAATCGATTGTATACGCATTCAAACTGTCGGACTAATAATAAACAATTATCTACTTTGAATAGCATGTTTAAATTATTCAATTACTTTTATATAAAATATATGAACTTATTTCACCATAGAGTGAATTTGTCTAGTACAATTAAATCAACATTTTTTGACAATTTCACGTGTATGTGAAATGTAAACAAACTCTGTGAAGCTATTATGTACTAAGCTAGTTTAAATAAATACACGAAAAAGAATGCGTTTAGAACTGTTAAGGCTGCATATGGTCGGAAAAGAAGTTTAATTTGAATAGCCTTGAATGTCGAGAATGTGGTGTTATGGTATGGGAAGCAGTTATCAAACTTTCGGATTGAACTCTTAATATCAAAACTGGGGTGGAATCCAGCCGAATATCCCAAACCACATCTAAGGGAGCAGCTGGTTAGATTAGTAATACCTTACAACATTTTTGTGCTTATAATATAGTTGAATCGGAGTGTATGTGTGTGTTCAACTATTTGAATTAAACATTGAGTGTCAAACCAAGTTTGGTAAAGTATAAACACTTGAATTCGACTCAATAGACAACGTTAAATTTGAAAAAGAAAAACAAAAATATAAAAACAACCACAAAACCGAATTTAGAATCAGATCATCAACATTTTTGACTCGACAAAAGTGGATTAAGTTAACGCCACCTATACACCAACCTCTTTAAGAGGAATTGACGCAACACCGCAATTATTTTTTGATTGCTTCTTCTTTAAAATACTTGAAACTGAGCTATTCGCGTGTAAATCCTATACATGAATCTTTGATCACAATCACAATCTTCAGTCTTTACCAAAAATATATATGTACGAGTACATTTACAGCATGTATTATATGTAAAGATATGTATATACATATGTGTATTGTCATGGCTCCCTTGTCAAGGAATTATTGTTGGAAAATGAAAGAGAAAACGTATAAAGAAAATCAATGAGAACTTTATTTGTGGTCTGTAGGAAAATGTTAATTTTAATTTGAAAACAAAAGCCTTTTGATGTTTTTTTATTTTTTATTATAGTAAATTTATACGTTTTTCTTCACATGCAAACATTCAAAAATAGATAAGGGGTGGAATCGGCTAAGGTGATAAGTGACGTTTTTGATAGTGATGACTATCACCGAGCTTTCCGTCTGTGTAAGATGTTTCAACTCAATTCAATGCGATTGAACAATGTCGTTAGCTTTTTCGGTCACAAGAATAACTGAGAAAATGTACAGGACGTTTTTTGTAAGCGTCTGGTAGCTTTATTCAAAAACAACATATTTGTTGGAAAATGATTATTTGTTGTGGCAGCTCTTTAGCTATCATTTTACCTACACATAGTTCAAAAAGTATCTGTACATCATCCTTATTTTAGTGTTTCTTTTTTGCAAAAAAGTACTAGAACCAAGGACTAAGGAAGATTGATCGTTGTACTGAAAAGCGATTGGTAAGGAGTATCGCAGAAGATCCTAGGCAAATTGCTTCTGTTATTGTCGGTAAATTGAAATCAACAGATGGAAGTCATAATCGTCCGCAGACAATACAAAATCTGTTGTCTAGAAATGGATTTTCGAGGTCGTGTAAGCTGGAAGAAGCCATTTATACGAAAAGCAAATACGAAAACTAGAATGGACTACAACTTACCTACTTACTTACCCAAGTTGGCGAAACAGCCCAGGGCGGACCTAGGCTTCAACCAACATGCGTCTCCAGCTAGCTCGGTCCCTAGCTAGCTGTCGCCAGTTTCGCACGCCATGTTGGTTGAGGTCTTCTCCCACCTGCGTGCTCCACCTGAGTCATATTGACTACCATTTGTTTTGACATCGAATGCATCGGTGAGATCTTCTCCTTGATAGAGCAGCGTGCTTTCTGCGACCATATTTTGCAGATGACTTAATGCATGCTCCCTATCAAGTCATCGCCTGCTGTTTTAAATAATTCGGCAACGATGCCGTCAGATCCAGCAGTTTTGTTGGACTTCAGTTTAGTTATAGCTATCATCATTTCGTCGAGGTCGGGTAGGTGGAACCGTTAATCTGTGTCGCCTAGGTCGAGTTCTTTTTTCTCCCTTACAGTGGAATTCGACTCGTCATCGCCTTTATATAATTTGGAGAAATGGTCTTACCATATTCTCAACATAGACTGTGGTTCTACTGTTCTAATACGATGTTCCCCCGATTGTCATTACAGGCTTCGGTTCGTGGCTGGTACCCTTGGAAGGTTTTTTTACCTTTTGGTAAAATTAACGAACCTCATTCCTATTGTGACATCCCTCTATCTCCTCGATCGCGCGCTTCTCATGCTCTCTTTTTTCCATCTAAGAAGCCGGTGTTCCTCTCTCCTCTTCTGCTCGCAGAGCTCGCGATTAGCTCTGGTCCTTCTGTGCAACGCTGTTTTGTATGCATGTTGCTAAGCTGCGTGTATCTGCCGATTGTGCCACCAAAGATGTCTTCTCTTCCTAGCTTGGAGTTAAAATCGCATAAGATGATTTCAATGTTAAAGCCAGGGCACTGCCTATATGTGTATTCCAAGAGCTCGAAGAATATGTCTTTGGTATCTACATCTTTCTCTTCTTTTGGGGCACTCGCGCATGTTAGACTTACATATATTGGCAAATTTATATTGTTGTGATGCGCTCGCTCACACAATCGCACTTCTATTAAGGCACCTAACATTCCACGTACAGATACGAAAGTCGTTTTCCTTATTTCGTTTGCTTGGTTCGTCATCAGTAAATCCGTCCGAATCTGAAGCTTGTTGGTGATTCGCAACTGGGTTTTCTTTATGTGGTGAGGAAGTCACCCTGACGCACGACCTTCAACCTGAAGGATTAGGTCCTTGATTTAACTCAAATCAAAGAACCAGCATAACTGCTCCTCACAGGCCTGAGGTCCGAATATGTCGTAGTAGCCCTATAAGGTGTTTACTATAAGTAGTTCAACCCAACTGCAACTGTTGACGCCACCGTTGATTCCTTATTGTTGATTCCCATCACCAGAAAACCTACAGTTGATGATAAATCGCTTAGCAAAATACTGTGATAGGTGGGGATTATCTATTAATACAGACAAGTCAAAAATAATGAACTTCTCACGATTCTCACGAAACCTTAGCGGAAATAGATGGTACTTAAATGGAAATCTTTTAGAAATATCCAAAGAAATTAAATATTTAGGTGTAAAGCTAAATTCAACCCTAAATTTCGACAAACACCTTATGGAAAAAGCCAGCACTTCTCAAAGCTTGTTGAATTTATCATGGAAAAATGTTTTTTTCAAACGACAGAATAATCTTTTCAGCCAAATATAAAATATTTGATGCCGTTGTGAAATCAACTCTCTGCTACGCTTCTCAGGTCTGGGGTGCAGATGAGTACGAAGTGAAATTTTGAGAAAACTCTTCAACTTACCGCAAAATACACCGATTTATGCAATGTATTTAGAAACCGGAATACCGAAACTTCTCACGAGCACACTCAAGGCTCAGGCTGATTACATTTTAAAACTTGTACCTAACAGGAGAATAGACTGTCGAAAAAAAATGCTTTTCTACGAACTGAGGAATAAAGATTGGTGGATGAAAAAATGGCAAGATATCGGTAATACTTGTGGAGAGATATTGTATATAGATTTCAACAATTTAAACAACTTAAAGGAGCAACTTTACAGGATTATACAGAAGAATGAAGACACAGTTTGAGAATCCTTTATTAATAAAGCTCGCGAATCAGATAGTAGAGTACTATACTCTCAGCTCAACTATAACCTAAACCAACGAAACTACTTCCATGATGGACTTAGCCACAAGGACATTTCTTTCATTTTGAAAGCAAGATGTGAACTTATAAGTTTAAATGCTAGACCCTAACGGCAGCTTCAATCAATTTTGTATGTTATGCAATTTAAAATAAAAGGAGGCTTGTTATCACTTCATAAGTGTATGTCCAATATTTTATCAACAGAGGCTAGTGTTTTTTGGTAAAAATACATTAACCATGCAAGAAACAGCACAGCACAGCACATCACAGTGAGTACCATCCCATTCCTTCTTTCCCCTTCTTCCTCAGTTGCACAGCCTAGTTTATGTATTAAGTTTTCATTACAATTGGAACTAATGCATATGCTAGTTTGTGCTTCAGCAGATTATTTGAATTAAATTTACTGTTTTGCATCACAGGGTCGGATCGGTCTCGTCACTGCTAAGGCATAACACTAGCAGTGAAGGGTTTGGCTAATTATTCTGTGTTTCAATTCAGTGAATTTTATTCTCAATTTAATCTGTATTGGTTTAGACATTTTTTTATTTTGCAATGACTGGAAAATTCAGAGTAGATTATTGTAATATTCGTGGGCTAAGGGTGAATATTTTGTTGGCATACTGCCATACTGCTTCATACAGGCCAGCTGTTTTGGCACTAAGTGAAACCCAAGTAGGTGAGGATTCTGATCCTGCTGAATTTTTTATTCATGGGTATAGATTGGTGCCTTTATTCTTTTTCCATCATGGCCTCGCCATATACATACATTAGGAATGATGTTGCTTATCAGTTCTTACCACAATATGGTATTTGCACCAATTCCTTTTTTAATTATATGTGGTTTAAATTCTCCGTAAATAAGCAAATCATTCACTACTGCTTCCTTTATCGAAGCCCAAATTTAGACAGAGTTTCAACTTCTCGTGAATTTGATGCTTTGTCTGATTCCATCCAAAGAATTGTTCCGTCCTATCCTCGCACTGAAATCGTTGTTACGGGCGATTTCAATGTACACAATTCTTCATGGCTTCAACATTCAGGCCAGACAATACCCCATGGAGTGTGTGCAGAAATCTTCGCTGAGTTGAACCACCTAACTCAGCTGGTCAACAAGCCCACCCGAATATCGGACGTTGAAGGTCGAGCAGAAAACACTCTTGACTTGTTTCTTACCTCTGACCCTGATAAATACACTGTTAGTGTTCTATCTCTTCTAAGCACATCTGACCATTGTGTCATATCAGCAAATTTCTCGTGTAAAAACTCTCCAGTTAAAAAAAGAGCTCCTAAGAGAACCGTTTGGCAATACGAGAAAGCTAACTGGGACGGTCTCAATAATTACTTCAGGATCTTTAACTGGTCACTATGCTTCCTCGATAATGACGTTGATGCCAGCGCTGATATGATAACAAGTTTAATTCTCCTGGGAATGAGAACTTTTATACCGAACAGGGTTAAACCTAAGGAAAACGCATGGTTTGATGCGAGCTGTGAAGAGGTTATTAGGGCCAAAGAGGTAAGTTTCCGTTGCTATAAAGCCAACCGTACTGAGAAAAGCCGGAAAAAGTTCAAACAAGCCAGGAAGGCCTGCAACGCCCATATTCGACGGACCAACTTTTTACATGACCAAAAATTACGGCAAAAAATACTGCAATGTCCCAAAGGCAGTACAAATTTTTGGTCATTTGTAAAAAACATGAGGAATTCTTCCTCTTCATCGGTTCCTACGCTCGTTGTCAATGACACTCCTTTTGTTAGCTCTTTAGAGAAAGCTAATCTCTTTGCTAGGAAGTTCGCCGCCAATTCTACGCTGCCAGTGAGTGTTATGACTCCGCCTGTACTTGAGCGAGTTAGTGATTCTATGGGACCAATCTTTTTTCGCACTCGTACTGTGGCAAGAGTTCTTAGAGATCTAAACACACATAAATCCGCTGGTCTGGATGGTATCCCCGCTATTGTTCTGAAGAGGTGTTCTTCAACGCTGGCAAAACCACTGCGTAAGCTTTTTCATCTGTCCTACTCCTCAGGTCTCGTTCCGAGAGGATGGAAAACTGCATTTGTCCAGCCCATTCCCAAAAAAGGCGAATCTTCCTCACCCTCTAATTACCAACCGATTGCACTTACCTTCTTTCGAAGGTCATGGAAAAGCTGATTAATTATCAGCTCAAGAAATATCTTGAAGATCGAAAGCTTCTTAATGACCGGCAGTACGGCTTTCGAAGCAATAGGTCCACTGGTGATCTCATGGTTCATCTCACCGAACAGTGGAGCAAATCTTTACATCGCTTTGGAGAAAGTAAGATTATTGCACTTGATATTTCAAAAGCATTTGATAGGGTTTGGCATCAGGCTCTCTTATCGAAAATGCGTGCTTTCGGTTTCCATGAATCCCTGCTTCATTTGATTAGTAATTACCTTTCGGATCGTTCAATACAAGTAGTATTGGATGGATTCAAGTCTAAAAACCATAAAATAAATTCTGGTGTCCCTCAGGGCTCTGTTCTATCTCCAACACTCTTTCTCATTTTTATTAATTATCTCCTGTCTGCAACATCTAATCCAATACATTATTTCGCTGACGATAGTACTTTAGCTTTTCATATTCGTTTTTAGATTCACATCTCTCCTCTTCGGATGTAGAACTGAAACGACTAAATATGACAAGCTCATTAAATTCCGACCTAAACAGCATTGTACAATGGGGAATAAAAAACCGCGTGGAATTTAATGCTTCGAAAACGCCATGCTGTCTTGTATCGTTAAAGCGAGATAAACCCCCATTGCCATTATCCATGGATGGCACTTGCATCAATGAGACTGAACAACTCGATATTCTCGGTATGTGTGTCACCAACCACCTCTTGTTGAATGATCACATACGCGATGTCGCCAAAAATGCCGCAAGGTGTTTGGGTTTCCTTAGGCGATGCAAGAAATATTTCACCCCTTCTGATCTGGATGTTATCTTGAGTATAACTCCCATCTCTGGGCTGGTGCTCCTGCAACTTACTTAAGCCTCTTGGATAGTATTGAACGTAGAGTATTTAAATTGATAGATGATAATATCTTTGCATATGAAGTGGAATAGTAATATTATGAAGAGGAACGAACGAAGCGACGTCTGGGCTAACGTCAATGAACTAAATCTGCACAGTTTGTGCAGAATTTTAATTGGGGAAATTAAGAGACAATTTGACAATACAAAACAGAGAAGAATGTAAACAAAAGTGGCTATGGTTGGAGGGGACAATAAAGAGACATTTTTTTGTTTATTTATTTATGTATAAAGCAATAATAAAGACAAATACCAATAAGCCAAATACCAATTCAAATTTAAATTTTGTAACTGTTGCCGGTTAGCCGATGAATACAACAAAAATACGTTGAAATACCCATTTTCAAAACAAAAAGAAAATAGGTACAATGTTTTGTTTTTCTTAGGTATATATGCATCTGCATATGTATATTAGGTCAAATGAAAGTAGGAATTATTATTATTGAAATGAAAAGAATACGCTATCAATACAGGTATGTAAGTATATTTGAAAAGAAGACAAATAAAAGTCAATGGCGGATTCAGGGGGGTTGTTTAGGGGTGATGACACCCCCCTGGAAGCTATTTTTTTCATTTTCTTAGAAATTCCCTTGAGCTCAAAACTTATAGTACCTATTGCCGTAATGGATTTCACACCTCTTAAGTTTAGTTGCATAATTAAAGACTTTATCTAAAGATTTTTTTAGTAATTTAACGATATTTACCAAAAAGCGATTTGAAGCAAATAAATATTGTAAGACATTCTTAAAGTGTTTTTTCTTTCAAAATGGATTTCCTATTAAATACAAAATCTTTTAATATCTTAAAAATGAAAGAAATCTACTTTTTGAAGTGAATTTGCTTTGGAAGCTCTAGAACTAAGATTTAAACACGAATTTCAAGAATATAAATGGCCCAAAAACATCAAAGTGACACTTTCGTCAAACTAATGGCAAATTGAAACACCTAATAAACTTTTCATATCTATTAATTTAATATAAAAACGTTTTCGACATCTGTTATAATTTTGATAAAAATTGAATTGACAGGTTTTTTACAAAAAATAAAAACCTAACAAAAAAACAGTACTAAAACTTGGCAAAAATCTACTAACGACTCAAATAGCTTTTCGAAAATTAAAAATATTGTCTTCAAACTTTTTATTTCACAGAAAGTATTGTTTTTGATATTCAGTATTTTTTTTTATAAACATCCAACAGTCCGTTTTTTCATAAAAAAATAAAATGTACAAAAAATAGTTCGGTTCTTGATATCTCTCAAATTAATTTCATGCATCCAATTTGTAAAAATTTAAGAAATGCTACTTAAATTGGTAAAAATTTGTTTTCGACTAAAAATCTATTTAATAAAACTAGGTTTTCAAACTAAACTATTTCTTTAAACACAACACTAAAACCTACAAACTTTTAAGCAAGACAAATCGACATACGGTATGGGAAGTTATCAGTGTGGGTCGCATCCCAACCTCTTTTTTTAGTTATAATTATTAACTTCCAATAATAAGATATTTTTATCGATAGAATAACGTTTTCGACACATGGATCAAATTTTGGAAAAATTAAATTGACTTCGACTCGAATATCTTGGCCAAAATGTGGATACTGGCTTCAAACTAATGATTTCTAACATTAGGTAAAATTAAAAAAAGATCGAATTGACACTTTTTTTCAACGAAAAAAAAATTAACTAACAATTGGTTGGTAATGATTTTTTACTCGAATATTTCGAGGACAGTTGAAACTAGGTATTGCCTTCAAATTTAATTTATTTAATACAAGATACAGTTGATAACATTTCTTGAAATTTTTAGAAAAAGTCAACCTACAATTTTTTCTATATATCTGTACCTATCATACTTTATAACTATGCTTACAATAGAATATCAAATACGAATAACCTATGATAAAAATGCAGCTATACCTACATACATATACCTACATGTGCATAGGTACAAATTTGTAAACACCATCTAATTAGTGTTTTCATATTTGAACCTAAATACATACATATCCAACTTACGAGTAACAAAAATTGTACCTACCTCCCTACATACATAACTGACTCAAAATTGAATTTTCCTACCTACCGTATTGTTTCTTTCCAAAAAATGAAAAAAAAACAACAAAGATCTGTTGCCAATTTTTAAATATGCACATCCACACAACTATGTACAATATTCAAAATATGACAACAGTGTATTCATTGTGAAAAGAAATTTCAATTATTTTAGATTTTATAAATTTGAAATCAAATGCAACAAAAACAAAACCCACATAGTTCAATACATAGGAATATCTCCATGACAACACACAAAAAAAAACATAAGCAACTGTATTATTTTGTTGCCTCACTTACTCTCTTCATTTCTAACAAGAGAGAAAATAATAAAACCCTCTTTTCCTCAACTCTTTTTTCTTTTAATTTCTAAAATCTGCACAACAAATTTTCAGTACTCCTAGCGCCGCCTGTCGGACGTCAATGAACTAAAAATTCGTGTTCCATAAGAGTACTATAGATTATATATACAAAGATAATATCATCATAAGTTCATTTACTTCGCTTGAACATCGTCGTAAGGTCTCTTGTCTGACCCTTTTTTACCGTTATTTTAACGGCTTATGCTCTAGTGAAATAGCCAGTTGCATTCCTCCCCTTAAACAGTTCAACCGTAATACTCGCGCTTCTAGGAATGCTCATCAGTATACCCTCGAGCCCAACTTCGGCCGTACTGTCAAATACAGAGATTCGTTCTCCGTACCACGCGAATGTGGAATGCCTTACCACACTCTGTCTTTCCTAATCATTGCAATATTCAGGAATTCAAAACCAATGTGCACCGACATCTTCTTTTAAACCCTCTCTCCTCTTCCTAGTACTCACACTGTGCCTCTACATAATAAGGGTAGTAATATCCCCTTGAGTGTGTGCTTATTATTAAAAAAAAAAAAAAAACACTCCAAATTTTGAACGAATGTGATAGGAAGACCTTAAGAAACTTTTTAAAAGCTATATTTAAGTATAGATTCTTACTAATGACGGAATATGCTTGATTTGTATACCAATTTAAGATTGAAAAATGTGAATTAATAAAACATGTTATTTATTTATAAAATTTGCCAACCAGCCATAGCTTATCAATTCATAAAATTATGTATAAATCTGTATATAGTATAAGAATATAAATAAATTAATTTGTTACTTACTCACTTACTACTTGTTAATTCCTTCGCTGACGTCTGGATAAGGAGAGGTGCCTTAGTGGAAGCGCCTCTCCCCCCCTCTCTCGTTTGCTGCCCCCAACAACTTTCCACTGGGCATAGAACCAAATCTTCAGTTGAGATACTAGGCACCCGATGTTCACCACGGGGAGGTGAGAGTAGGAGTTGATAGACAGATCACAGAGGTGTGTTTTGAAAAAAACCTGTAGACGCTTGCGTCCTGTTCAATGCAGATGTCTACTATTTGAACATCATGGAATGCACTATAACAATAATTATTGATTGCATACTTTTCTAAGTGTCCTAAATTACAATTTGGCTCAATCCAAAACAAAAATTATTTCAAAAATTTTTTTTTTTTCCATTGGTGAACTTATTAGTGTGCGACACGAACTCAGCCTCTTTTTATATTTTTTAAAAATAAACTTGTATCTACCTGACCCACCCTTTACATGTAAAGTGTTTTAAAATTTAAAAATGCAGTTTTACGAAACTCTGCAAATTATAACATAAATTTAAAAAACAATAATTATAGAAAACAGAATTTTTAAACGCAAGACTTTATAGAGAATTTATAAAAATTTTAACAAAAGAATTGGTATTTTGACATTAAACAAAAAAATACATATATTTATTTTACTTAAATTTAAAATATGTATTAACAAATCCACTTACCATTTCATAAAAAATTATTTTTTGAATATTTTGCAAATGGCTTACTCATAATTTCTGTCGTTTCTTCTTCTTTTATTAAAAAAGAAAAAACAATGAAAACACGAGCAAACAACACGAGCGAAAAACAAAACCGTTATCTGGAAATATTAAATTTATTACATCTTTTTTATATAACTTCAATGCATGTTTGTTTAATTTTTCTTTAATATTAATTCAATATGTATTCTTTAACACTTCACTACACTGTTTATATAAATGTGGTTTTTATTCACTGATAGCGGATCAAATCTATTAATACTAACGGTTTTTCCCGATTTAATTGACTACGCGGACGCGCACTCGGCAAAGACTAGACATAGACAACGACTGCGGCACTGCGCAGTTTTCTCTGTTTCCTTGTAATGTTATTTGCATTCTGCTTAAGCTACTTCTATTATTCTCACTCAGAGCTTAAATGCAAAGGAAAAGAAAAAGCTCAGTTCATAGGACTCATATGCGATGGTTGAATTGAGTAATAATGATGGAGTGTAGGTTCAAGTGCAATTGCAATGCAATGCAAGTTCTCATTCTTATTTTTTGAGAGAGAAGTAATTACTGTATTTTCTCTTAAATAACAATGGGAGAAAGTAAAATGGCCGGTGCTGGTTTATTCTTGTGTGGTCTTGTCACAATAATAAACATTTGAACGTTAACAAACTTAAATGTCATATCAAAACTCTGATGAAAAGATTAAAAACTTTAAATAAATTTTTGAAAGGGTTTTCACTGCTGGTTCATGTCATTATATGTACAAAAAAAGTTTATTTGTAGTTAAGATATCAGCTCTTTCTTGAGATATTTACCATTCCTCCCCAGTTTATATCAATTCCAAAGTGTTTTTAAAACATTTTTTATATTGCACACCTTTCAATATTAAAACAAAATAATTCGTCACTGAAATAGTTGTGAGATGCAAGAAAGAATATACGACTACTTAATCATTTTAAGTTTTTCAAAATTATGCTACACGGGATGTTACTGCTGTTGACCTAAATATTTTTGACATTAGTTCATATTTCAATGACAAACCAAATGTAAATGAGTATTAAAACAGTGCAATCATTGAACACAACAATTTTGACATTTTTTCTGACAGTGATATCATGGGAGAGACTCTACAAGGATGGAACTTAGTGACTACAGTGGCATTAGCTCGTACAGACTTTCTTGACTTTACTCTTGTATACAAAACCTCTTCACACTGGGCTTACGACAAACGTAAACAAATATTGATAGTGCTTTAGGTTTTATATACAAAGATGACATTACAATTGACAATTACCAAAACCATCACAATAGCGAAGAATATAATGTGTCAAAATAAACATTTCCATTATTTTCAATGAGAATAAATTCAGGAAAACTAAGCTTAATATTTAAGTCCATGATATACGTTATTATTGATATTTTTCTATTACCATTACCATATTGTATAGAATAGAACTGTGGCCTTCAAAGTTCAAACTACTATGTCACCACATTTTCTTTTAATACTACGATATAAAAACTATAAAATTAATAGCCGTTTTTCTTTTTAAGTTGAGAGCAGAGCACCGAACAGAGCCTTATCACATCGATGACGCTCTGAGCAGAGTTTGACCAAAGCTCTCCGACTTACTTATGAAATGAAACACACTGGAGAAATGAGCTGTCAATAGCTTAAGCTTTTGAATTTGTCTCTTTCATACCACACGAAACAAACATGAAGTCAGCCACGCTCAGCTTTTTACTTCATTTGCACATTCATTTTATTCAGAGCTCATAAAGCGTGCTTCCAGCTAGCTCTGATTGAAAAAAAGAAACACAAACCGAGCGTTCTGATATCTCTGAGCAAAAAAAGAAACAGAGATCTTTTTTTGACAGCTCATGCTCCGAGTTTAAAAAGAAAAACGCCTAATGAAACAGTTCTTGGAGAGTCTAACGGATAAATAACAACAAACATACAAATCAAATGTCATAGTGACAACTTACCTACTATTTTGCAATCAATTTTGCTTTGGTGCGTTTTAAATGTCATATTTCCCATTTACAATTATTAATAATTATAGAAGGTAGTACCCGTGGCGTAATAGTTAGTGCGTCGGACTGTCATGTCAGAAGTCTTGGGTTTTTTTTCACTGGTATAGTATACTGCCTCTTGCAAATTCTCTAAGAGTAATTCTTGTCATGAAAAGTGCTTTCTCAAATTAACCGTTTGGATTCGGCTTTAAACTGTAGGTCCCCTCCATTCCTAACAACATTACTCGCACACAAGAATGGTTTAGAGTTGTAACTTGTAAGCCACTAGGCCCTAGTTCTCAACGGACTGTTGCGCCACCTAATTTATTTAGACGCAGCAGTGTAGTGCGCAATTGATTCAAAAAAATAATTGAAAAAATAGAACTATGTATATAGAAAAACCTTCAACTTGGTCCAAGCATCATAATTTGTTATTAATAACACTGGTCAACAAAATTTTACCTTTTTTGTGCCACACGGACTTTTTTGATATTTTTTGCTTTAGTTGGTGATCATAAGAAAAAATAAATAGTTAAAAAAAATTTGTTGGCCAAAGATTTTATTTTATTGAGTAATTTAAAATATTGCGAAATAACACAGATCTTGTTAATCAAAACTGTTTTTTTTATAAATTACTTTATAAATCTAAGATTTTCTTGCATATTTCGCTTCTGGTTGGTCCCTTTTAATTGTCCAGCAGTAATCCGCTAACATATTTGGGTTCCATTTGCCCTGGTACCGCTTTTCCATATTCAAAAAGTCCTGATGGAACCTCTCACCGTGCTCGTGGCTGACAGCCCCTAAATTGTCAGAAAAAAATCCAGGTGCGAGTCTAAAAAGTGAATCTTAAGTGACATGTTGCAACCCAAAGCCTTATATGTCATTAACAGCTCGCTAACCAACTCCCTGTTCTGAAGTGCTGATCACGGTTTCGAAAGTAGCTAACTTTTGTGTTACTGTGTAGCAAATTCCATTCTTTTAGACGAGATCCTAATAGTTCTTTTTGGACAAATTTAGATCCCGAACTAAATCATTTAAGTCTCCTTGAGTTATGAAATGTGGCTCGTTTGCAATTCCTTCAAACTGAAAGTCATCGTCCTCGTCAACACATTTACCTGAAGTGGACGGTTGTGAATGGTCATTCTCAACAGGCGTAGTTGCAACTAGTAATAGTTCTGGCAATTTTTTACAATCAGAGACTGGTCTTATAGCCGAAGATAAGTTAGGGTAAATAACTGTATTTTTTCTTGCAATTTATACCGTTTATGTCAGTGAGACAAAAATAGCAATCCGAAACGTGATCTCGCTGTTCAGTCCATATCATGGGTACTGAAAACGGCATAGGTTGTGCGCCTTTCTTCCAGTCGGTTAAATTTTTCACACACGTTATGCAACAGACATGAGGAGCCCAGGATTTGTCTTGATGGGCGACAGAAAAACCAAAACATTGGTGATAACACACCAACACAAGATTTGTAAAGTTTCGTCTTTGTTTTTTAAATGTCATTTCTCCTCAAACATAACTAAAACAGTTAGGATCATTGTTACACTTCCTCGACATGTTCACAGGGTTAATAACAAAAAAAATGCTAAAACAAAAGTGTTAAAATGCAACCACAAATATTTTTAAAACGGTTTTCTTGGAAGCGCTTCTGTTAATTGGCTGCGTAGAACAAGTTTTGGGTTATACCGTATCACAACAAAACTGAGGTTAATTGACACGTGACAATTGTGATTTAATAATGAGACTAGATTGACAAAACAAAATTAGCTATCAAAGTTCGTGTGGCAAAACCAGTGTAATTTGTTAGACTTTTTGAAATATCGATAATACGGAAACGATTGGGAAATTTTCAGTGAGGGCCACATCCCAGCCTCTCTTTGTTCTATCTGAATATTTTCCTTTAGATTTTTGCCTTTTTGTATATGCTCTTTGCATTTAAGCCTTGCATCCAAAGTCTTTGCGAGGCATTTAACAGTATTGAAGTAAGGCACTTTTGAAGTGTTAATAAAAATTGGAAAATTATTTATTATTATGTTCGTAAAATGTACATGCGTCGTTTTTGTTTCATTTAGTATAATACTCCATTGTTGTGTCCAAGCACTTTTTTATCGACAGCATTTGCAATTTTTGTGCAGCCTTTGCAACGGATCTATCTGGCACAAAGATTGCAGTATCATCAGCTAAGGTGGCCATGATAGTGTTGGTATCCACTGAAGTATCCCTTGTATATAAAAGATACAAGCTTGGTCCCAGAATTTCAATATTTCCTAGTACTGCCTGGGAAGATTATAATGCAGTTTGTATATTCCCAAGTGCCAAACCTTGTAAAAGGCTTGAGCAACATCTAAAAATATAGCCGAACGTACTTGTTCTTCTTCAAGTACCTTTTTCACTACATCCATAATTCGATGTACTTGACCTATCGTGGAATGTTAATTTCTACTTCGAAACTGATGGCTCGGAATTAGTCTTCTTTCTTCTATTAATTTGCTGAGCATTTTATGTGGTAGTTTTTAGGAACCTTTTGCCATGATTGATATAAACTAATTTGTCCGTAGTTCGTTATTTATCTGGAAACTTCGTTGCTTGTCATTTCCTTCAAACTCTTTTTTTTCCAAAATGAACTCCATTGTTTACCCGTGGTGTGATGGTTAGTACGTTGGACTGTCATGCCAGAGGTCTTGGGTTCGATCCCTGCCTGTGCCGTCTAAAGTTTTTTCACGGGTACTGCCTCTTGCGAGGAATTGAAAAATTCTCCAAGAGTAATTCTTGTCATGAAAAGTGCTTTCTCAAATTAGCTGTTCGGATTCGGCTTTAAACTGTAGGTCCACTCCAATTGCTGACAACATTACTCGCACACAGGAATGGTTGAGAGTTGTAAGTCACTAGGCCCTAGTTCTCAAAGGACTAATTTATTTTTTTTACTCCATTATTTCGTTGGACATTTCATTTCTGTTTCTCTCAACTATGAAATAGTTGGAGTAATTTCCTCTGCAGCCTTTTGCACATTATAATGAATTTCATCACCATCAGTTTGATTTCGGTCCAAGGTTTATAAAACTGTCAAGTGTATCTCTGTTGTTCTCTTATTCACGAGAGAAAGATTTTTTTTTGGCTTCATTCAGTGATACAAATTATGGATTATGATCTGACGAAATACTGTAATTACCATCACCACTTATATGGTTTCTTTTAATACCTAAAACAACCAAAAATTCTATAAGGTCTAGTATTTTGTTAGAATTACATAGCCAATATGCTGGCGAACCAGAAGAATAAAATTTACAAATGTATTTGCGGCCTCCTTGATGTAGTTTTTTAGCCTTTGTCGTAATATGCTTTTGGCATTTAAATCGCCACCAAGAAGAAAGTTATGTCCTAAAAACATTAGAAATTCTGTATAGGCTTCTTCAGTTGGAGACCGCATCGGAGAGCAGTAAATAGCTGCTTATACATATGTATCTTAAAATCTTTAATTCTGATACATGTTGTAAAAGACCGTTTGCATTCAATTTTTTGATATTGAATAAAAAACATTACCAGCAGATTAATTAATTCATCTCAATATTTATTGTTTTCTTAAAACTACAAAATATTTAATTCTTTTAACCGAATTTTCATTAACCCCTGTTTTATGTATAAATTAAAGTACACCTACTATTGACAAGTGAAGCAAAATGTTCACAGTGATTTTCCAACATGACGCCAACGACGCCGACTCCGAACGCACGTGTTATTTATTTATAAAAACATACACTTCACCCCTCCTCATGGAATATTATATGTACATATATTTTTTCTTAACCATAGCAATGCTTGCCTTTGTTAGTCAATAAATCTTATACACATTCCTCAATCCAGTCCTTAGAAAAATTATACGAAATAAAAATCAATTCCACACGATAAACAAAATGATAACGAAATCGGATTCGCGTAAATCATAGAATCTCTACACATCACGAGTCCTTTTCATTCACCACAACACCCAACACCCACCAATTCCCAACCCACTGTCTGATGTATTATAATATTTTGTTATCCAAAAAGAAAAAACCGTCAACCCTATCAGTTATCGGTTGCTGCCGCTACTTCAGCCTTTAGAATCAACTTATATATAATCCTGCAGTCAATTGATTTTAGGGCTGACTCCTCGATATAACCTAGCTTTTCCATATTTTTTTGCGAATTAAATGCGTGGGGGATTTTTATGTATTTTTGTTTTCTTTCATCTTTCGGGTGTCTGAGAGGTTTACCTTTTTTTACATATAAAGGAAAGAATAATTTAAAAGTGAAAAGGATTTTGCCTTTCAGCGAATTTCTTAAAGTTTTATAATTTAATGTTGGGACTTGTTATTGTTGTGTGTTTAGATGTACTTACATATATGTATGCCTGAGTATTTCAATCTTGAATAGTATATATTTTTTGTTGCTTTCAATAAAGTTACAGGATGCATTTCTGTTGAAAGTTTTTACTTCTTTTCATTATAAAATCTAAATTTTAATTTAATATTATCATTTATAATTTTTGTATCTAATGTATTAATTATGACAAGTCCATCAAGTAAAGGGTTTTTTAATAAAAAACTTTGGTTTGAATAGTCCGCTATTTGAGAGGCTTTTGACATTTGACAAGTAAGAACTGTGCTATTACTTTATTTTATTTAAATTTTTAAGTAGGAATTCGGAAAACTAAAATACTTTCGGGGGACAATAACAAACTGGTGCAAAAACTTGAGCTTTTGGTACAAATTTATAATGTATAAAGTTTAAACCGAACGTGTCGCTCAAGAAGAAGTGGGAATATTGCTACCGTAGCCCGTAATGTTGAACGAAACCTAGGCTTGTCAATTCTGCGTCGATCTTTGTAATAAAACATTCCATAAACGAAATTAATCGTAACGTTTTTTTTAATTTTCGCAGGAATTCAAAACTAATCGTATTAAGGGATATGACCCCACTTATATTTTAAATTATTTATATATCGGGTTTTTCACTAAGAGCGCTACAAAAGTTTTTTTTTTAAATAAAACGAAAACGGTTTTGATATCAATGATATTCTTTATTTCTGTGGAAGTGCGTTCGATGCCATTATGTATGGAACTCAATTTCTTTTGCATGGCCACCTCGGGCACGCTTGCAGAAGTCCAGACGCTGATCCCAATTTTCGACGGTTTTGAACCATAAATCGGCCGATACTGCTGCAATTTCACTTTCCATGTTCGTACGAAGTTCATGTTCATCAATCGTCGCTGGCTTGTTGGCATAGACAATAGACTTGACGTAGCTCCACAGGAAATAGTCTAACTGCGTCAAATCGCACGACCGAGGCGGCCAAGTGACTGGACTTGTGGCTTGTGGCGCCGCCGCCCGTCCTGTTGGAACCACATATCCTCCAAGTCCATATCATCCAATTGCAGCCAAAAATATTCGGTTATCGTTTAACGGTATCGATCCCCATTCACAGTAACGTGCCGGTCTTGATCATCACGGAAGAAGTACGGCCTAATGACGCCGGCCGCCGGCCCATAAACCACACTAAACCGTAATTTGTTCGGGATCCAATTATGACTCATAGAGTACGGGTGGATTGCTGCCTGAACTATACCTCATATTTTGTTTATTGACGAAGCCATTCAGCCAGAAATGAGCCTCATCGCTGAAGATGATTTTTCGATGAAAATCCGAATCGTTTTCAAATTGTTGTTCAGCCCAATTCACGAACATACGACGCTTCTGGTGGTCAAGCGGCTTCAGTTCTTGCGTCAATTTAATCTTGTAAGGATGTAGGCCAAGATCTTTTCGCAAAATTCGCCACAACGACGTGACAGAGATGCCCAACGCTTGAGAACGACGTGTGAGAGACACATTTGGGCTTTCTGGAACTGAAGCCTCAACGGCAGCAATATTTTCGACACTACGGGCACTTCTTTGTCTCAATGGTACTGAAGAGAAGTGTCAAAAGAGCGGCAAGAAATAGGGCGTCGTTTGCCGTATCACTGTCGCTCTACTTTAGTAGCGTCCCTATTGAAAAACCCTGTACAATTTTTGAAATAATCTTAAAGGTATTCACAAAATTTAAAATTTTAAAGATCCTTAGTAATTCTTTAAACTATTTTAATAAGACTTTTTTTAATAAACCTTAAATAAGAGATAGTCAAACGGATATTGTATTCTGCTAAAACAGCAGTTTTTATTTTCTTAACACAAACTAAAGTTGCCTTTTAAATTCCTGAAACTCGTCTTTAACTCCATCTTGTTTTTTTTTTGACGCACATAAAGAGTGTATAAGGCTTTCCTAAAGTGTTTTGTTCTTTCAAAACTGATTATATGTACATATATTAAATACAAAAACTTTTACGATCTTAACATATTAAAGAAAGTTACTTTTTGAAGTGAATTGATGATCTAGAATTGCGATTTACATGAATTACAAGAACATAAATGTACCAAAAACAATAAATGTACCAAAAATCACACTTTCGTTAAACTAATGGCTAATTGAAATTATCTACGTTTTGTATCTATTATTTTAATATATAAGCTTTTAATATTTAATCTCTCGAGAAAAGAGATTCTGCAACGTGTAATTTGTGAGTTCCACACTAAAGTTTCTTCCCAACTTATTTGCTTAACTAAATTTGTTTTTATTTAATTTTTTGGGAAATT
Source organism: Eupeodes latifasciatus (assembly GCA_920104205.1). Taxonomy (NCBI): domain Eukaryota; kingdom Metazoa; phylum Arthropoda; class Insecta; order Diptera; family Syrphidae; genus Eupeodes; species Eupeodes latifasciatus. Next base: position 202,287,800 of record OV049924.1, on the reverse strand, counting down.
ATGTACCTAACTGCACCTTTTTCCCAAATTTCAAGAACCAAACATTTTTCTTTCTCCAATTTTTAAGTTTCGTTCACGCAAAACAGTAATTTTTTAGAATTTGATATCTAACATTAGCTCCAATCTCCAAACTAAAAATGATAGTGATAATATTATTGTTATTTTTTATTGTACTATTCGTACTAGAATGTCAGCTTGTTAGACTTGACCATTCTTTATTCCGTCAATTGTTGTTGTTCAAACATTCGATAGTGATAACAGACTCACGAAAATTGTATTACGAAAATTCGCCAGAAAATTGATTTTGATTTGAATTGATTTTCCAAAGAAAAAATAAAATTTTTTTATCAAACTTTCTCATTTTCTGGATTTTTGCCTTTATAAAAGATTTTTCCTTTTTATAGAAATAGCAACAAGAACAGAATATAATATTTTTGGAAAAATGCTACGTCTCAACCATTACAGTCCTATACGACACGTTTTTTAATAAGGGCGGGTAGATGTTGTGTATAGATGTCATGGCGTTTGCTGTGTGGCACATAGCACCGTCGCTCGGTCGTACTGAAACCACATGTGGTTCAATTTGGGCCATAAGATATTAGTTATCATCGCTATGTAGCGCTTGCTGTTGACGGTGACCGCCTTACTAACGTCGTTTTCAAAAAAATACGGACCAATTACGCCGCTGACCCAAAATCCACACCAAACGGTAACTTTTTGAGGATACATTATCACCTGGTGAACCTCGCGTGGGTTGGTGTCGTCCAATATACGGCAATTTTGCTTTTGCATTCATCCAAAAATGCGCTTCATCACTAAAGATGATTTTGAGACCAAAATTGGGGTCCTCTTCCAAACGATTCGAAGCCCAGTCAGCAAACAAACGGCGTTCTCTATGGTCATGAACTTTGAGCTCCTGGGTCCGTTGGATATTGTACGGGTGTAGGCCTAAGTTCCGATGCAAAATTAGTAAAGTTGAAGTTTGCGAAAAGCCGAGTTCTTGTGCACGACGAGGAATAGACTGCCTCGGGTTCTGCTCTACACTTTCACGGACCCCGGCGATGTTCTCGGCCGATCTTGCGTTCCTTGAACGTACGGGTGTTGGCTGATTGTTTACTGAACCGGTGCGGTCGTCTCAAATTTGGACACCAAACGTTGAAGAGTCGACTGTGAAGGGCCACCACGTCTACCGTAAAATGGGCGCAATGCGCGCAATGTTTGCGTTAACGAACACTCATTTCGATAATAAAGTTTTATCATTTTAACGTGCTGTTCAATAGTGTAGATTTGACAGATGTCACCAAAACAAAATGGCCGCCACGGGGCGCCAAAATCTACCGGTGCCATTTTAAAAACCATTGTATATTATATCTTAAATAGGGCATATTTAGGAAACTGTTGGAATATTGGAATGAACTTCAACACCAAGAAGGTTTGGTTTTCCCATTACTCTAGAGTCGATTTAAAACCATAAATTTTGTGAAATTATCAAGGACGTTACGTACACTCGCAAATGTTCGATTTGGTCATGGAACATTTCATAAAAAATATATGGTACTGCAAACCGTAACAGTGATGGACATTTAGCTGGTATCTTTTTTGTTTTTAATGGCATACCTACACTAAACATTCTTTGGTTTATTTTCAAAAATTTTCGTTTATTAAATAACAAAATGATATCTTTTATTGTACTGTACATTGACGTACACAAACAATATTTTTTGAATTTTAAATCAAATTAAAAATGAATGCTTGTGAACCGATATAGTATATTTGAAAAGTATTAGATTCTCTGTAAAATTATCAAATATCACTTCGATTTTTCTCAAAATTTTTCTGAATGTTGACAACAACATTTTTTAAAAGATAAAACTAGCCGAGAAATTCCATTGTATTTGTACATAGTAACTGTCGCTCCGCTCTCCCCTACACGTTTTTCTACCTGTTCGAGATCCCTACCCTACTGCTATTTTTATACACAGGTATCTTTGAAAAATGTTCGTATATGTCTATTCAGGTAAGATTTAACATATAAATAAAAAAAATTACTGTTTAAAGTGAAAATATATGGTCAAACATTAATTTTTTATAAGAATTTGTTTAAACAATGAAAAAATGGAGTGCACAAAAAAATTTTGGGTAAGCATTGCAATTTATGGTTTAAAAAACAACATCCCACATCGATCATATTAATTCATTTACTGTAACTGTAATCCGAGGTTTTACAGTTTTGAATGCTCCAGGCACTCCACTATTGAGATATATATTTTTATGGTTACCCTTACCACTCATATCCCGATCTAAAAAATTAAATAAATTAAAAAATAAATAAATTAATTAATTAATTAAAAAAAATAGGTGGTGCAACAGTCCGTTGAGAACTAGGGCCTAGAGACTTACAACTCTCAACCATTCCTGTGTGCGAGTACTGTTGTCAGGGATGGAGGAGACCTACAGTTTTAAGCCGAATCCGAACGGCTAATTTGAGAAAACACTTTTCGTGACAAGAATTACTCTTGGAGGAAATTACGTTTTTTTCTGTTACACAGATAAATCAATACTTTTTTAAAAGATTAAGATGTCATGAATTTCGCCTTTAAATTTTTCTATCACTTGAGGTTTTTAAAATATGCCTCTTTAAAAATGTTCTTTTGCCTAAGTTAAAACTCAACATATCCCGTAACAGGTTTTAATCATCTACGCATCTTACTAATGTTATATGTATATGCACTTTATGTTAACCCTACACATTAAATAGTTAAAAGTTAGTTTTAAGTAAATACTTATGTAATAATTCAGTCTAAAATAAACTGACGTGAGTTTCCTTAAGGTCAAAATTTCAAGCAATGGACATATTAACTAAGATTCGGGAAATTCTCAGTAGTTACGAGTCTTCATTTGACTCTATGATTTCTTGAGCAAACCTTGAGTTTAGTACTCTTAATTTTGGAAAAACCGTTCCGGAGTTAATTTTTAGTGCTGATTTAGATATCAAACTTTGATTTTAACTATCTGCTCAAGTTGTAAAAACAACCGTTATCAACATGGTGTGTATATTTTTTGAATATATTTTAAAAACATGATATTATAGAATTATACAGACGAATGATTCGTTACAAGAATAAAAATTACTCTCAATCCGTTTTTCCTTTTTCTTTTGAACAAATGGTTCCGTTTTAGCAAAAATGGTTCAACGTTTCTTTACGATTAATTAAAGACACGTGAAATCTTACAACTTATGAAGATTTTTCGAACATTTTATGAAATATTATAACAATTTCAACTAAATAAATATTGAAGCAATATTATTTGAATACAATTATTTTCAACGAATTAAGGCTTCTAAGTTAACTTTTATTCGAGCCTAAGATTGTTTTTCAGATCTTTATGGGCATCCAAGTTACAACAATTCAAAAACAAGATTAAATACGTTTTTTAAAATTAACGAGTGGTATGGTAAAATAACCAAAGTAGGATAAGATTGTCAAATTGAGCCAAAAGAATGACCAATAGGCATGAATTGGGGTTGTAATATACCCGGTGTAAGGGAGAACGGTACGTTTTTTGATATACAATATAAAAGGTTGGTTAACAACGGTAAGACTTACTTTATTCTGAGTCAACTTATCTTAAAGAAAACAAATTCATCTACTATATAAAAATAAGTCGGGTTTTCCTTCCTGACGCTATAACTCCAGAACGCACGAACCGATTTCCACGGTTTTGCATCCTCCGTGAGGTTTATAGCGGACAAAATTCAGGAAAAAATTCAACAGAAAAGAGGTGAACTCCGTTTAGCTTCTGATTTGTGTAATTGAAATTTTTTAAACTTTTTGACTTTTCAAGGGCCCTATATTCTAAACCAAAGCTTACTTTTGGAAACCTTTTTTAGTCAACCATATCTCTAGAAATGTCAGAGATATCGACTTCAAATAACGTATGAAATCTACAATGAAGGAATGATTCTGATTGAGGATCAATGCTTGACTATTGCAAACAAGCTACTGATTGAAGTAGAAATGATTGCGCCAAATCGATCAATGCACGATGCATTGAACCAAGAATTAAATCCAGAGCTGCAATAAAATGTTGATACATTGCAGGAATTCGTTCGAAGTAATGTGCTGCACATTCTGCGCTTAAGTTGCCACTCAATTTAAACACAATTGATACTCCAACATGCAATATTTCCCGATCCAGTGCAATGGGAAAATTGTTGATGCGTAATTTTGCAACTGTACCCGGCTTGCGGTGAAAAGACTTATGCCGAATTTGACTGAGGCAACCATTATTAACGGAAAGTACGTATAGGTGAAAATCTATGTATTCCTCGAATACCAATGATTCCGACTGATCTTCCGCTTGACTTCAAACGATTGCAATTTCCGGTTCGCCTTGCGTTCGCAATGACAATTAACAAGTCGCAAGGCCAATCGCTTAGTGTTTGCGGGATAAATTTAGAAAATCATTGTTTTTCACATGGGCAGCTATACGTTGCGTGTTCATGAGTTGGAAAACCATCCGCTTTGTTTGTGTTAACGTTAGACCAAAAACAAAAAATGTGGTTTACCAAAGAGCACTTCAATGAAACGGATAATTTGCAGACAAGTATAACGCTTCGATTCAGTATGTACTTTGGATTCACTTTCATTTTTTACTTAGAGAAGTTCAACTAAATTACACTTCATTTTTGTAATCGAAATGAATTCATTACTGTTGTGAAATGAAATAAAATTTTCCCTTTTCAAATATAAAACAAAAAAATAATTTGTCTTCATCTTTTAATCCCCAAACTAAATGTTACAAAAAACGAAGCCATCTGGTGGCAAAACGGAGTTCGCCGGGTTTGCTAGTTAATTAATAAATTTGTGCTAATTCTTAGTAAGATCATGTTCAACTGGCTGTATGAATATCTTTCCACACGAGAAAACTAGATAATGGATCCTTTTTTGAAGTTTTTCTTAGTTCCTATATATCATCCCCGTACAGTTCAAAAGGATTTCCAGAGATTCCTTACCAAGCTTATCGTAGTGCCTGTCATGGCAAACAAAATCTCTTCAAATCTTCGACCTTGTCGTTTCTCGTCTACAAAACTCACATAAAGTCGATAAAAACTTGACAGTGTAGCCTTAAACTAAGTGTAGCCTTAAAGGAGACTAAGTGTAGCCTTAAAAATAAAAGGTATGAGCAAACAACCTTATAACTGCAAACACCCTACAGCTCTCCTCAGTCCTCTTTTTGGTTTATTTTTGAGTTATTTTATATTTGCACTTTATTTCCTAGAATAAATCTTGAAAAATTTGTTATTCAAAATCAAACTTGGTCTTTTCATATCTTTCTCTTTCCATCAAAGTGCATGCAGTGTAGCAAATCATATATTTACTGAATGAGCGTTAAATTTTGAATTTATTTATAACTACCTATTTAAGCTATGACTAAAGCTACTTTGATCGATTTTATTTCTATTTAAGACTTATCCTCATCATCATCCCTCGGATTGTCTTGACAAATTGAAACCTTTTCTTCTCTTGTTTTGAAAGTTTGTTCTCCATTCATCTTCTGCTGAAGATATACTTCAATTGAAAATAAAACAAAAAGTGTGTATATTGGAATCACTGTGAAACAATTAATTGTTTTACCCTATATACTTATGTACCTATACACAAAATCACTTGAACTTTAAAATTAATTTATAAATTTTTATTTATGTCTTCTTTAACTTGCCGTTGTTTTAATCCAATTATAAATATGTCTCAATAAATTCATAAAATGAATTGTTTGCTATTATTAATAATATGCCTATAAAGAAATCACCGTTATTTATTTTTGTTTGTTTTAAAATACAACTAGATACCATTTAGTTAAGTGTGCTTAAATATTTAAGTTGTCTTTAAATGACGAAACTTAAGTAAACTATATTCGTGTCATGTTACGATCTTGAAATCTAGTACAAAATTCTACTACATTTTATACATGTCAACTGTCAAAATAAATTTTAAAAGGTCTTTCAGTGTACTTTAAACGCCGCCGCCGCGTCGTAGATGTCGGTAAGAGGCCTTTGAGTAACATTACTTATATGTGAAAATTGAGTATAGATACCGATTTAGCACTTAAGAGCTACTTAGAGGTATTTTAAAGTTGCCATGGTTTTAAAATTTCTTTATACCTACATATGAGTCAAATTGGTTTTAAAATTAACAAATCTAAGTGAAGATTGTGAAGTTTATTTTTAATAAAATCCATAAAGGCTTGTGATTTGCAATAAATACTGGGGGTCGAAATATGCTACGATTTTTGAAATAAAGAATGGAATAATAATAAATAAATAAAATTAGGCCGAAAATTCATAGGTTTGTATATTAACCCAATAGGAAAAATGTACAAGTTTGGAAAGCTTGAGAGAAAATTTAAGGTGACAAAACTTGCATCTAACTTATTTTACTAGAATTTAGAATTTTTTTCTGGCATCAATAAACGATTTTTAAAATTTTTTACAAAGAATTAAAAAAAAATAGGTTAAGAAACATAATTTTCTGATGATTACTTATTCTAATAATTACTTCTATGAATTTAAAATGAAATTGATATAAATCACATCAAGCTTAACATTTTTAGTGATTAACCAAAATAAAGTCCTAGCCATAAAGGTTCTTTGTGAAAACCATACAAATTCGGTAAAAGAAAAAATAACAAGACAATAAAAGAAAAAAGAAGTTTAAACTTAATTTCAAAATCTTCAAGGCTACATACCTTAATAAAATATTTAATAACAAGCACGATACTATGTTTATGTACGTGACTGACATTAAAATAACACCTACAACAAAGGAACGGTTTTTCGAAATAAAGTATTGAAATTAACACATAAACCCTGCTTGATGTTATTTTAATGATCAATCATAAAATTCTTTACTTACCCTTATCGATTAACATTTATGTGCTTAATCGAAGGACGATCTGAAACCCTCCTACATCTACATGTAAGTATAGAGTTGGGTTTTATTAGTATGACTTTAATCATCAAAGGTGTAGATGATGTACACACAAAAGTAGTGTGGTTAGGTTAGGTTAGGTTAAAGTGGCTGTTGGTTTGGGACGTCCAACACACTTAGACCAAAGTATGGTCCGTTGTGATTACACATGGATCAGTTAATCAGCTTAACTCGTTGAACCAATTGGAGCTTCGAATGAAGCGTAGGAGACAAGTAATGTAACTCATTTTTGTGTGCATCGGGAATACACGATGTTTTTTTAGCATGACAATTGCAGTTTTGCATGTTGCCAGTTTGGATGCCTGCAGTTCTTTATAAAGGGCGATCTTTTAGCTATTATATTTTTGGCAACACTTTTGAATTATTATTATTGAATTTTATTATCAAAATGCGTGCTCTGTTAAGAAAGTTCATCGCGCGCTTCTTCCATTTTATGGTCAGTTTAATCGACCCACTGAAGCGGCTATTCAGGCTATTGTGACTAAATTTCGCACCAAATTTACATTGTTGGACATTAGACCACCAACACGCTTATGTAGAGTGCGAACTGAAGAAAATATCGCAGCTGTATCGGCCAGTGTTAATGAAGACATAGGGTGCTTCCAATTGTTCGTTCAGAGGTAGTGGAAGCTATTGATATAGATATCACTCTTCAAGACTCAACAGATTTAAGTATTTTTTCTCTTTATTTCCATGGTGGAAATGCTAGTAACGAGAAAAACTAAATTCAAAAGAGATATACTGAAGATTATAAGAACAAGGCCTAATTTTATTATAGGAGGTGATTTTAATTGTAGGCACCAATGATGGGGTTGCTTGAGAGCTAACTGTTTTGGAAATATACTTCACGATATTATTGCATATAACAGGTCGCTTTCAATTTTATATCCCCTTACACCAACATATATACCGAGCTCCTCGTCAAAAAATCCTTCAACGCTTGACATATTTATCACAAATAACCTTGCGCGCTTCACTCAACCCTTAACTATTCATGCTCTGAGCTCAAACCATTCGCCTGTGTGCACAGAGTTATTAGCGAACTGTTTATTAAACAATACACATGTTCGTTTAAAATTTTCTGCTGCAAACTGGGTAAGATATCAATCCTACATATCCAGCAACATGTACAACGGAAGCTTGTCGATTGAAGATGTTCAATCTCTTGAAGATTTGGACCGCGCTATTGAAAAGTTTGAGCAAACTATGAATAACGCTGCTCAAATATCTCTACCAAAAACCAGAAATCCTAGTTCCATTTCAAACCTTCAACCTTTGCCGGGTAACATATTGTCTTTGATCCGTTAACGAAACACTGAAAGGAGAAAGTGGATTCGTTACAAATTAGACTCTTTTAATCAAAAGTGGAACAACTTACTATCGAGTTTTGATAAGGGTTGAAAACCTTTTTAGAATGCAACAAAAATATCTAAGAAGAAAGGTTCAGCTATTCCTCCTCTTAGGGAACAAAATAACGTTTATATTACGCAGGAAGAAAAGGCAATCGCTCAAACTTTCAACCGCAATCATTCAGTGTCCGCTCATTTAAGTGATAATGTATCCGAAAATATTGTTCGCGAAAAACTCTTAGAGTTGAAAGATTCTGTAATTTTTCAACCCAGTACACTTATTTCTAACAACAGTTTAGTAAAAGGCTTGCTTAAAGACCTGAAAATAAAAAAATCTCCTGGAGATGATGGAACTAGCAACCAATTATTAAAAGCACTGCCTAAAAAAGGTATAACTTTTTTAACTTTTATCTTTAATGTTTGTATCAAACACAACACTGTTATTTTCCTGAAAAATGGAAAGTAGCAAAGGTTATACCTATTGCCAAGGCTGGAAAACCTAAAGATAGCCCATCAAGTTATAGGCCTATAAGTCTTCTAAGCAATATTAGTAAACTTTTTGGAAAGGTGTTAAAGGACCGACTCCTGCAACATATTGATGAAAGAAGCATATATCCAATTGAACAATTCGGATTTAGAGCAGGTCACTCCACCTCCCACCAAGTCCTTAAAATTAAAAAATATGTCCAAAACAATCTTGTTTTAAAAAAATCGAAGGTTTTAGTTTTGCTAGACATAGAAAAAGCATTTGACACTGTTTGGCACGATGGACTCATCTTTAAGCTAATTTTGTTGAATTTTCCACTATATCTTATCCAAATTATTAGGAATTTTTTTTAAAAACCGAAAGTTTTTTGTTAGTACTGGACTTGCGAAATCTTCTTTATTTGATATTTCATTTGGCGTTCCTCAAGGATCTGTTTTGGGTCCCATTCTCTTTAACGTTTTCTTATCCGATCTTCCTAGGTTTGAAAATACTGAAATTGCCATGTTCGCGGACGACACTGCCCTTTTTGCATCAAGTGTATTTGCTCAAGACGCACTTAACTACTTACAGTGTTCCCTTGATAAACTTCTTAGTTACTTAAATAAGTGGAAAATTAATGTTAATGCCGAGAAATGCCAGGCCATTTGGTTGACACGACGACGCGACGTAGAAAACAATGTTTTCTTCCACAAACCACACTCAATATTAATGCAACCAATATCGTATGGTCCAAAAATTGTAAATATCTTGGCATTATACTTGATAAAAAAACTCACTTTTCAAGGTCACATATCAAACTCAATCCAAAAAACGAATTTATTAATTAAAATTCTGTGTCCGTCTAAGCATACATAATAAAATATTAATTTATAAAAGTATATTTCAGCCAGTCCTCACTTATGGAGCACCAGCGTGGTTCGATTGTGCTGAGACTCACATTAAAAAATTACAGATATGTCAAAATAAAGTCCTTAAACTAATACTTAATTTGCCTCGTTGCTATTCTACTATAAGTCTCCACAAAAGAGCTAATGTCAACCTTATTAAATCCACTCTTTACAAATTACAAGACAACTTTTTCGAGAGATGTTCTTTTTCAGATAATGATCTCATTCAAAACTTACAATAAAAAGTCATTTCCTAATATTTTGGGTTTATGTGCAATACTAGTTTTTAAGTTTAATATGAGGTTTTTTTTCTTGTAGTGTTTTCCCTTAAATAAATTTATTTATCATTTTTTCTTTTCTTAAAATCTTGTTATAAATTTGTTATTTATGTTAAAGTTGTTAAGAAATTTTGTTTTTCTAAATCTCTTAAATTGTTTGTCAAATTTAAAATAATGTAAAAATTGTGCTACAAATAAAACGAAACTGAGCTGAAACACTATTACGTAGAGTGCGAACTGAATAAATATGACAGCTGTATCGGCCAGTGTGCCTGCTCGTAGCGTGATGGTTAGTGCGTTGGACTGTCATGTAAGGGGTCTTGGGTTCAATCCCTGTCTGTGCCACCTATCTTTTTTCACGGGTACTGCCTCTTGCGAGGAATTGACAAATCCTCCAAGAGTAATTCTTGTCATGAAAAGTGCTTTCTCAAATTAGCCGTATGGATTTGGCATATAAACTATAGGTCCCTACCATCCCTGACAACATTACTCGCACACAGGGATGGTTGAGAGTTGTAAGTCACTAGGCCCTGGTTCTCCATGGACTGTTGCGCCACCTAATTTATTTTTATTTATTTATTGTATCGGCCAGTATTAATGATGACCAACAATTATCGATTCGTCGCCGTTCGCAGCAATTGGGCCTCTGTTACTCAACAACGTGGAAAATTTTACCGAAAGATTTAGGTGAGATGCCTTTCAAAATATAGCTGGTGCGAGAATTGAAGCCGAACGACCTACTGCAACGTAAAATTTTTGGTGAATGGGCTCTTGGAAAGTTGACCGAAGATAAACTTTTTTACCGAAAAATTGTGTTCAGCGACGAAGCGAATTTTTGTCCCAATAAATACATAAATAAGCAGAATTGTCGATTTTGGAGTGAATATCAGCCAGAAGCATTAAAAGAGCTACCAATGCATCCACAAAAAGTCACAGTTTGGTGCGGTTTATGGGCTGGTTGCATCATTGGACCGTACTTCTTCAAAGATTATGCGAATTGTAACGTAACTGTGAATGGTGAGCGCTACCGTGAGATGATATCGAACTTTTTTTTGCCAAAAATGCAAGAGCTTGACTTGCATGACATGTGGTTTCAACAATACGGTGCCACATGCCACACAGCACGTGCAACAATGGACTTATTGAGAGGCGAGATCGGTGAACATTTTATTCCACGGTCAATTGGCCGCCTAGATCGTGCGATTTAACGCCTTTAGACTATTTTTTGTGTTGCTATGATAAGGCTCATGTGTATACAGACAAGCCCGCTTCTATTGACGCATTGGAAGACAAAATTGAAGCATTTATTTGTGAGATACCTTCCGAAATGTTGGAAAGAGTATGCCAAAAGTGGACTAAGCGGATGGACCATTTGAGGCGCAGTCAAACATTAAATTATATGGACCGTACTATCGATTTAAATAAAGATTTCATGCATTCTTCTAAATTCTAAGTGTTTTTTTTTAAACTTTCCTATAGCTTTTAAAAAATCACCCTTTAGTTCTTCTTTTTGGTTTAACACAACCCATTAGATTGAGAGTTGGCCTTTAAGTTGTTTCTTCGAAGCATTCCTTAGGAATTCCAGAAATTTCTCAATTATGCATAGGATTTCTTACGAGCTTTTTGACATTCTTCATCAAACCAAGACTTCCTTGCTAAATTTTCTCCTTTTTCCATTGCACTCTTTTTGAGGGTAAGATGACTTTAAAATTTACTCTAACATAGGGATAGGGAAGTCTAAATTTTGGTGTGATTACAGTTTAAAATCAAGTTCTATATGCCAGGATTCTTGAGATATTCCTAGGAAGTGTTTTAGGTTTCTTCATTTTGTTGTGCAAACCATTGGAAGGTAGCAACCACTATAAAATGATCTAATTACGGGAATTCTTTGATGTTTAAATCTTTCACGAAAGACTCTCAATCTTCACCTAAGATTGCATAATCTATCACTGATGTAATGATCCTTGTTCCCCAACAAATGTATGGTTTCCCGCACAGTCGCTCGAACTCGTTCCATTTTGAATTCGAAGTTCAATTGAATCGCGTAACCAGTTTCCTTCCTTTTGCATTACCAATGGTATCTTTTGATTGCCTTCCAATCCCCTTTACTGCGTTCATTAATCCTGACTCAAACCGATTCTCGCGTTAAAATCACCAACCAGCATAATTTTTGAAGTTCCCATCCGTTATTTTTTTTAAAGTCGTTTTTCTAATTATTTTAGTTTAAATATGAAGCCGTTAAGTATTGATTTTCAAATCTATAAACTATTATGTCGTTGTGAATCCGCAACTCCTATTTAAAATCTTTCAGCTTTATTTGGAACCCAAAGTAACAACCCTGTTTGCTCGGCCTGGCGTGTTACATATGGATTTATCATTTTTAACTTATATTTTTAATGAAGTTGCCAATTAGGTATTAGGACAAACTTTATAAATAGAAATAAGGACTATGAGTCAAGCTTAATACAATCACAGGTAGGTCCTTACTCGACTTTTTCTTCCGTTTTTTAGTTAAACAAAAATTTTTTTTAGTTCTTTTACTTTGCATATACAGATAAAAGAGTATAGATATACTAAAAGGGCATAGCACTCTCTCTTCTTCTTTTTTTACGTGATTAAATGAACAAAGTTTAATTTGCAATTCAGTTTTATCTCGTAGAATTATGCATAAAGCACTCACAAAAGAAAAAACAAAAACGAGCTTCATGCTAGGTACTAATGCGCCTCACTCGGCTCGTTTTGTAGTTCTCTTTTTTCCCTTCGCACTTGTCCGCGAATCGGGTCAGATATTAAAAAAAATTATATACATACACTTCGTGTCACATGAATAGAGACAAGCTTTTTCGTTTTTTATTTGGCGATTTTGTTAAGCCCTTAGTTTTTTTTTTCGAAAAAAACCAAATGTGGCAGGCGATAGTGAGATCTGCTTCAAATTCAAGGATTTTTGTTAGTAAAATCAAGGCAGAAGCTGGGATCGACTGTTGCTCTGTGATACAGAAGGCAGACCATATACGACACCAAAAAATGAAGAAAAACCACTATTGAATGCTGCACGAAAGAGCCCTAATTTTGCAACAAATCACCGTAGGTGGAATCGAGCTTGGCATAGCGTCGTCTTTTCCGATGAATTTTTTGGATGGACCTGATGGACTTATGTACATACATAGCTGCTATTTCTATGATTTAAGAAAGGAAGAAATCTATCTTGAAAAACGGCACAGCAAAAGAGGCGGTGTGATGATATGGAGAGCAATCACCTATTACGGGACAGTGAATCTGAATTTTCAAAGCTCTAAAATGACGGCAATCACTTTAAAATCGATTCTGGAACGAGCTTTTCCGCAGTTTTCTGAATTACTTGGTTCTACAACGATGGACGTTCCAACAAGATAATGCACCAATACATACCACACGGACAACAAAAGCCTGGGATTCAGGGGCAAAATGTGAACCTATTAACATGGACCCCATATTCTCTTGACCTGAACATCATGAAAAACGTGTGGGGATGGCTTTCAATATTAAAAAACCGAAGAGATTATTGAAGCCATAAAACGGTCCTGGGCCGCACTCAATGAATCCATACACCAAAGCTTACTTGGAGTAATTCAAAAATCAGGAGGCAGCATACATTACTAAAAATTATTTTAATCCATTCAATAAAACCAGGATTTGTTGCTCTTTACTTTAAAGGGAAATTTAGACCTTCTTCGGAAAAACAGTCTTAAATCTTGTATTTATCAACTTAATCCAAAAATGTTTGCCTGCAATATAAACTTAATACAAACTTCATTCATTCCATATTTGAATTTTTCCGAAAAACATAAGGGTTTACAAAATTTCGTCAAATAAAAAACGAAAAAAGCTTGTGTCTATTCATGTGACAAGAAGTGTATGATGGTGGGCGTGATGGAGGAGACTAAATTTTAATATTTCTTTCTGCTCATTCTTTTGTATCTCATCAGGCAAATGCACAATTCAGCAAAGTGGATGCAGACGAGGAGGAATAAAGAATGTATATCACAGGAGAAAATAAAGTACCATCTATTTGAATATTCATTGTCCTGCGTCTATGTTGATTGGGTAGATAGTTTTTTTTCGGCGCTTCCTCTAATTTTGGATGGAACTTTTTTCTGTTTAGAAAAAAAAATGCGCCAATTGGTTGCACGCAGTTGGTCGTTTGATGCGGATCAATAAAAAAAATAGTCAAAAGAACTGACAGTTTGTTACTTTGAGTTATGCTTCTACTAAAGTTACTTGAAACTTTTATTCATATCGAGTCTTCTAATGGGAATTTGTGAACGCACCCTTTCATTAATCATCGAACTGTTATTGTGAATTTATTTAGTAAACTCATCATTTTCGGTGACCAAAACTTTAAGAGCATTAACCCCAATTTTTTACAGACAACCCATATTTAACTTGGCTGTAATCGGTCCGATTTGTCGAATTGAAAAATTTGAAATTTTTGAGGTTTTTTTCGTTGTCCATAGTTCAAGAACCAGTAGAGATATCGACTTCACATAAATTTTGTTATACAGATAATAATGCAGAAAAATGCACAAAGGACTCTCAATAAATTGAGTGGGTGGTTTTTTTACAATAGCAATTTAAAAAAAGGTGAACATTTTGGTTAACCCAAAATAACGCTAGCGACATTTGTCACCTTGAATATTTTACGAACAAAAAATGATTTTATCTCCAAAACAATTTTATGCAACGGGAAATAACGTTTTTGACACCTAGTAAAATTTTGAGAAAAATCGAATTGACAGTTTTTGCTAAAGTTTTTATAAAAGTTGGTAAAAATTGATTTTCGACTCAAATAACTTTTCAAAAATTGAGTTTATGGCTTTAAACTGATTTTATCTTATAAAAAATATTTCGACATTCAGTATAATTTTGAGAAAAAATTGACATGTTTTTTACACAAAAATACATAACAAAAATTACTAAAAGTTGGTAAAAATTGATTTTCGACTCAAATATCTTTTCAAGAATTAAATATATTGGCTTTAAACTAATTTAATCGATATTCAGTAAAATTTTGAGAACTATCGAATTGACGGTTTTTATTACAAAAAATAAAAACCTAGAAAAAACAATACTAAAACTTAGTAAAAATTTACTTTTGACTCAAATATCTTTTCAAAAATTTAAAATATTGGCTTCAAACTAATTTTATCTCACAGAAAATAGTGTTTTCGAAATTCTGTAATTTTTGTATGAAAATCCAACTGTCCGTTTTTTCATAAAAAAATAAAATCTACAAAAAATAGTACGCAAATTTGGTAAAAATTGATGTTCGGCTCTCGATATCTCGTGAAGATATTGACTTCAAATTAATTTCGTTCATCCAATTTGTATTTGTTTATATAGAAATAAAAACTTTTAAGAAATGCTATTAAATTTGGTATTGGTTTTTGACTAAAAATCTCGTTAACAAAATAGATTTTGAAATCAAACTATTTCATTATATGCAAAATATTGTTGGTAATTTTAAATTTTTTTAAGATTAATTCAACTGACAACTTTTTTGAGAAAACAGGAAAACCTACAAACTTTTAAGCAAGACAAATCGACAGACGGAATGGGAAGTTATCAGCCTCTTTTTTTATATCAATGTTGAAAGCTCTTGAAAAAAAATTAAGATTCAAAAAGCTGACAAAACCTTTACGAAGTTTGCAACATCACTGGATTGACTATCGATCCCAGTCTCCCAACAACCCAACTCAAATAGGTATCTACCCTTCACCACAAGTCTGATAGAAACTGAAAAAGGAGTCGAAGAAGAATTTTCAATTAAATGCATGCCAAATGAGCTTTTTTCAAAAAGAACAAAAAGGGAAACCCGGAGTTAGGGGGGGGTAGCTTGACGAATTATGGCGGAAGGAATAAACTTAGGTATACTTATACATATCAGGCTATATATGAGATGAGTATATAATGCGAGAAAATCTCTTAATTTAATTGAGGACACCTGATGAGCACTTTGTGGTGGTATGTGATTGTATTTACCTACCTGTACATACTCTTATCCTTCTTTCATCATCAACTTTTCCGATATCTCTAAGCTCCGTAAAAATAAAAATATCTCATGTGTCATGCGATGCTCGGTAGATTCTTGACTGTGTGCCCTGACTCTGTTCTTTTGTGTTAAATGTGTATTAAATTGGGGTGCAAATACGGAACTTTATCGGTCGGGTGTAAAAATGGAAGTCAATCATACAAACAAGAGGGTACGCCGGATACGAACTTAGGTACTGTATATTCCTCCTTTTGGTAATTTATTGTGCACATCAGGATGAAAAAATGTGAGGGAAGAGAAGAAGTAAGATAAATTATTCGTACTTCATTGTTTACACATAACTTTATAGAAAGACTTTTTAAAAACCTACATACATGATTACAGAGAATTCTGTGTCATTGACATTTTCTATTAATCTTGAATTAACGAATTCACTATGGTCCCACATAAGAGGTTTTTAAGTCAATTAGTTTGGGTTATCCAAAAAGTTTTGATATTAATTAAAAGCCAAGAGTTGCGTTAGTAAAACCGAATAATTTTATTTTTAATATCGGGTGATTTTTTTGAGGTTAGGATTTTCATGCATTAGTATTTGACAGATCACGCGGGATTTCAGACATGGTGTCAAAGAGAAAGATGCTCAGTATGCTTTGACATTTCATCATGAATAGACTTACTAACGAGCAACGCTTGCAAATCATTGAATTTTATTACCAAAATCAGTGTTCGGTTCGAAATGTGTTTCGCGCTTTTTTATCGACAAATTTTGTTCAGTGATGAGGCTCATTTCTGGTTGAATGGCTACGTAAATAAGCAAAATTGCCGCATTTGGAGTGAAAAGCAACCAGAAGCCGTTCAAGAACTGCCCATGCATCCCGAAAAATGCACTGTTTGGTGTGGTTTGTACGCTGGTGGAATCATTGGACCGTATTTTTTCAAAGATGCTGTTGGACGCAACGTTACGGTGAATGGCGATCGCTATCGTTCAATGCTAACAAACTTTTTGTTGCCAAAAATGGAAGAACTGAACTTGGTTGACATGTGGTTTCAACAAGATGGCGCTACATGCCACACAGCTCGCGATTCTATGGCCATTTTGAGGGAAAACTTCGGAGAACAATTCATCTCAAGGAATGGACCGGTAAGTTGGCCACCAAGATCATGCGATTTGACGCCTTTAGACTATTTTTTGTGGGGCTACGTCAAGTCTAAAGTCTACACAAATAAGCAAGCAACTATTCCAGCTTTGGAAGACAACATTTCCGAAGAAATTCGGGCTATTCCGGCCGAAATGCTCGAAAAAGTTACCCAAAATTGGACTTTCCGAATGGACCACCTAAGACGCAGCCGCGGTCAACATTTAAATGAAATTATCTTCAAAAAGTAAATGTCATGGACCAATCTAACGTTTCAAATAAAGAATCGATGAGATTTTGCAAATTTTATGCGTTTTTTTTTTTTAAAAAGTTCTCAAGCTCTTAAAAAATCACCCGATACCATTACTAATATTTTTAACGATAATTCGGTGCTCTTACATATGTTTAAATGAATAATTTCGTTCATATATCTAGGACGACACATTTTGTACGCATATTGTATACCTAAAAGGTTTAACCTGCAGGATTCTCTTTGAACCCGACTTCAATTCTGCAATAATGTGAACTTCCTCAAAAGTACGCTATTGATTTTTTTTACTAATGTATACATATCAATTTGCACTAATTTGGCAAGCGGAATGCATTTCCAGTTACAAAATTCATTTCATGAACCTAAAAACTTTCCTTCTTAACAATTACGAGTATATAATTTTATCACCTGGTTTTCAGCTGGAACCGCAGATTCTCGAAATTATGATTTCGTGAAGACATTTGGTTAAATGATTTCACAGGTGCATTAAAATGGTGTTTCTTTTTTGCATATAATGTAGATTGGAAATTTGTTTTACTCCATAACCATAATTTCTTTGCAGTCTTCAGTCAACCAATGAATAAAAAAAGATTTTACAAAACAAAATGATTTTAAAATGGTTGCAAACTTTCTTAGATCATGCAAGTGGTGAACGGTAATACACTCTCATTAAACACAAAGTATAGGCTCTCGTTTATGTCAGTTTTGAAAGTTAACCTTAAAATTGTTTGCTTTGTTAAAATAATGAAATAAAATTTGCTAAAAAATTATTGAGCTCACAATTAATAATAACTTGTAAGCCAATTTGAGCTAATTAGTGAACTGCATCTTCATTGATTGTGGTACGGGTGGCATGATGGTTAGTGCGTTGGACTGTAATATGTCATGCCAGAGGTCTTGGGTTCGATTCCTGCCTGTGCCACCTAAATTTTTCTTCACGGGTACTGCCTCTGGCAAGGAATTTCCAAATTCTCCAAGAGAAATACTTGTCATGAAAAGTGCTTTCTCAAATTAGCCATTCCGATTCGGTATAAACTGTAGTTCCCCTCCATCCCTGCAATTACTCGCACACAGGAATGGTTGAGAGTTGTAAGTCACTAGGCCCTGGTTCTTTACGGATTGTTGCGCCACCTAATTTATTTTATTTTTATTTTCTTGGACTATTAAGTTAAAAATACGATTTCTTTTCAAGTTTCTAGACAAAACTACATAGGTATTTTTTGATAACTGTCTCAGTTAAGTAAAGGGAAAGACTCCAAGCAGAGACAGGAACTTTTGCACAATGCTCAAAAACCTACTCATGCAAATCAAAAAAGGGAATCATGGCACTACAACAGAATCCTCAGAAACTTCAGCTTCAATCAAG
This sequence comes from Eupeodes latifasciatus, assembly GCA_920104205.1. Lineage (NCBI taxonomy): Eukaryota > Metazoa > Arthropoda > Insecta > Diptera > Syrphidae > Eupeodes > Eupeodes latifasciatus. The sequence continues at coordinate 202,269,006 of OV049924.1, read as the reverse complement.
TTGCTTTTTTAAGGTACAAAAAGGTTGCATTGATGCTTTCCTTCACATCGATTACACGATTCCAAATACTCTTTTAACCAAAAACATATTTCAATACTCCCTCTTGACATCAAAAAAACCTTTCGATCGTATAGGTTGATTATGGCTTGTGTATTATATATGGTCACTGTCCAAAGTATGTTTTAAACATCATAAAACATGTCTACCACACAGTAGCTAGAACAACAATAGGTATACGCCTTTCCAACAACTTCAACAAAATACATCCTAGCTGAAGCAGGACTATCCAGGATTGAGGAACAAAGAGATACACTTAAATTAAGAGCGCTCGCAAAACTTGTATTCACACAACAAGAAATCTTAAATAAACAAAAAGAATTCTCCATTCGCCATTGCCACAATTCTTAAAGAATCAAAGCTTTACAATCTGCCAACCATAAGTAATGGAATAAGCAATGTTGGAATAAGCGAATATGAATATGCCGACAGCGCTGCAAAAAACGCGCCTGTATTCGCCTCCAAAACCTTCACCAAAGATCTCCTCAATCACACCAATGCCCTATTTCATAAAAATTGACAGGTGGCAATTCTACAAATTTGTCACAATTGTCTGACAAATCTGTGTGTACGAAAAGGTCTGTCAGTAGAGGCACTCCACAAGGTGGTGTTCTGTCCCCTCTCCTGTGGAACATAGTGGTTAGCGAGCTACTAATATCCCTTGAGAGAGAAGGCTACAGACTGGTTGCGTATGCCGATGATGTTGCTATCGACGTCATAGAAGAACATCCTCCAAAACGCACTCAATATGCTCACTAGATGGGCAGATCACTGCGGACTCAGTATTAATCCTCAAAAACAGACCTCGTCCTTTTAATACGGAAATACAAGATCCCAGAAATTGTACCTCCCTCAATAAAAGGTGTACCACTAATTTTTACCAATGAGGCCAAATATCTTGGTCTGATATTGGACAAAAAATTAAGTTGGAAACCTAATATTCAAGAAAGAGTTAAAAAAGCTACAGCAGCTCTTTTCCTCTGCAAGAAAGCCATAGGAAACAAATGGGGTTTTCAACCTCGCATAACCTACTGGCTATACACATCGGTCATCCGACCAATACTTATGTACGGGGTTGCTGTGTGGTGGACTGCACTGGAGAAAGTCACATACTACGACAAACTCAGCAGAGTCCAACGCACTGCATGTCTCTGCATTAGCGGGTCTTTGAGAACCACACCCTCAGCAGCGTTGGACACTCTCCTCCATCTGACACCCCTCGACATATTCAGCAAACAAGTGGCAGCGAGTACAGCTATTAGACTCAACGCCTCATCTCAATGGGCCAACAACAATGTTGGGCACTCCATCATTCTGAACCTCTTTGGTTCTATACCAAAGTACATAGACTACACTATCCCAAAACCCGAATTTGGAAAAAACTTCCAGGTATCCATTCCATCCAGAGATGAATGGAAAGACAAAAAACTCCTGGATGACAAAAGCATCCATTTTTACACAGATGGATCCAAGACAAATGAGGGAGTTGGTAGTGGTGCGTACTCAGAAAAGCTTAATCTAAGCATCTCATTCCGCCTCCCTAATCATTGTAGCGTCTTCCAAGCGGAAATTTTAGCGATCAAAGAGGTTCTCTCCTGGCTAAGAGAAAACGTTATATCAACTTCTGATATCCGCATCTTCTCTGACAGTCAGGCTGCTATCAAGTCTCTTGACGGCGGCGTCTCAACCAAATCTCTAACGGCCCTCGATTGTTGATCGTCTCTTATGGAGATGGCGCAGCAATTTAACATTCACCTATGCTGGGTGCGGGGCCACAGAGACATCGCAGGAAATTATAGAGCCGATGAACTCGCTAAAAATGGAACCGTCATACCTATTTCACCTGAAAGGGAGAAGATAGGTATACCGATAGCTACATGTAAACTTCTGCTAAAAGAAACAGCTTTCGAGATAGCAAACTCCAGGTGGTACAATTTACCAACTTGCGCAGCCACAAAACTAATATGGCCTTCACTGGACCTAAAGCGCTCTAAAGATTTGTTATCTCAAAGCAGACTTCATATTAGCTCCCTAATAGGTGTCCTTACGGGACACTGTCTTATAGGCAGACACGCAATACAACTTGGTGTAGCCTCAAATGACTTCTGCAGGAGCTGTATGGACGAGGAAGAAGAAGAAACAATCTCTCACCTTCTCTGCACCTGCCCTGCTCTTTCACGAAGACGCAAACTTCATCTGGGAGAATACTCTTTTGATGATCCCAGTGAACTAGCTAAAAAGGATATCAGATATCTCCTTCGCTTTATAAAAAGCTCAAAATGGTTCGACTAGTGGGAAGTAATTCTCTAGATTCATGTGGTATCACAATGGGCCTTTTCTTCTGACCTAAGTGTGTGGTTTTTGTATCCGCAGCCACTTTAACCTAACCCTAACCTAACCTAACCTGACAAATCTGTACTTCATAAAATATTGACAGGTCAGAAAAATACAATACCAATTTTGTCATTGTTACATGCTGACACATTTTTCGGGACAATTTTGTCACTGCCATACTTACCACTTATTGACAAATTTGTGGTGACAATTTCATTATATAATCTTGAAATGTGTTATGATCGAAAAATGATGAAATATGGAACAAAACCTTTGCATTTTGACCAATTTTTGTTGATGTTATAAGCACCAGAACGCTAGCACTCTTTCAATTTTAAAATGTCAAAATTTGCTAAATCGTGTTTTATTATTAAAACGTGAAATGCCTAAAACATAATAAAAATCGAGAATTTTAAAGTAATTAACATTCTGTACTAAGGTATCTTTCAGAAAATAAAGATATTTTATTCACAAAATCACGGTCAACACTTGACTGTAATATAGTTTCATGTCGCAATTGTTGATATTTTAATTTCATTAAAGAATTGTCAGTACAAATTTTGTCTGAAAATGTCTGACAAATGTGGAAATTTCTTTATGAAACGAAAGGATGACAATTGTCGGGTATTTTCCTACAATTCTACAAAATTTTTAAATTGTTTATAGAACAGATTTTGGTAACTGTCAAGCTATAAATTAACAAATTGTCACCAAAGCTAATATTGATTCTATGAGGTCTACTAACTTGGTAACTCGTTCAATTGGCATGTAAACGAAACATTTATCCATTTTTACACTTTATCGTTTAAAGCGGAGCCTAGGTAGACGAAGGCCTTGACTACCTCAAACTAACGTCTTTCGATGATGACGTTTTGACCGACACGTCGGTGTTGTAAGTCCTTTCTTAACGACAGCATGTACTTTGTTTAGCCCCCAATAACCGTTAAACCCATTTTTGCCGCCTCTGCCTCAATATTCACAAAAGCCCCATTGACATCCCGCTGAGTTCTTCCGATTATGTCAATGTCATCAGCATATGCTAGTAATTGGACAGACTTTTGAAAGATAGTGCCTTTAGTGTTGACGTGGGAGCTCTGCAATATTCTTTCAAGTACGATGTTTAAAAAATTGCATGACAGCGATTTGATGTTCTTGGGTTTTTTTTCAGGATCTGCCGTAATGTGAATATTTGATCGAATGTGGACTTTCCTGGTCTGAAATCACACTGATAAGGACCTATCAGGTTGTTGACGTAGGGCTTTAAACGTTCACATATTACGACAGAGAACATTTTGTAAGCGATGTTAAGTAGACTAATGCCTCTATAGTTGGTGCAGTTTAGAGGGTCTCCTTTTTTCATAATCGGGCAAACAATACTGAGGTTCCATTCATCGGGCATGCTTTCTTCCCACCAAATCGTACAGATAAGTTGGTGCATGCTCCTAACCAAATTATCTCCGGCTGCTTAAAAAAGGGCTCAGCATCTCCCTGTTTTGCCTTGGGTCTGGAAACCCCTTATGCTATCTTGGCTACAACGAGGTAGTGGTCCAAGTTCGGAAAGTTCGGACATCCATGATGCTGGAAGCGTGTCTAGCGTCGATCGCAATATGGTCAATCTGGTTGAAGGTAGATTGATCTGGAGAACTCCAAGTTCCTTTGAACGTGAATCAAAACTGTTTAAACATTCAAAGTCATAAGATTTGTTAAGCTATTCTACAACAAACACCTGACCAAATTTTGTTAACATAAACAGTTCCTTGAATCATTAAAACTGTAATGCACTTTCAATATCGTAAAATCCTTAAAATTATGTGCAAGGTTAGCCCTTGTGGAGCAAACAAAGATATAACTGGAAAATTGAAAGTTTTCGATTGAGGGGACGAAAAGTATACTTTCTCATAAATGATATGGATTAAATGAATCTTTAGGCAATCCAAGTAAGAAGTAAATATAAGCGGTTTCTTCGATCGTATTGTACATACTATATGCAACCAAAACGAAATTTGCAAGATACTTCGCCGGAACACCCACAAAATAACAAGAAATTAATATCTGAAGCGGAATTTTCAAGTAAAATGGAAGTTGGAAAAATGTCGATCGCAGAATTAAAAGATCTTTTGGATGAATGCATAACCTCAAAATTAAAAGACATTGCAACTAAAATTGAAGTCCAAGCACTATCAAGCAATATCCAGTTATTAAGGTCTCAAAATGTTTTCCTTGTGAACCGATTAACAAACATGGAAAGCTTCTGTCAAACTTTGGAGCGCCAACTTGAAATTTTGTCGCGGAAAGACAAGGAAAATTCTGTTGTTGTACATTTCCCGGCAGAAGGGAAGTCCAATAAAGTTGACTTTGCAAAACAAACTTGCATTGGTCTTCTCCAGCTTCAAGGAAATGCAGAATTGCCTATAAAACACACACAAGAGTTCACAAAGCAACACAAATAAAAGCACTGTAATTCTTAACTTTCATCCCGGCGACACCGTAAACAAATTAATCGAAGCGACACCAAAACTAAAGAATACAGGCATTGCTATGCACCGCGAACAATCCCTTATAACACGCCAAAAGAGAAATGCACTTTTCCAAATCAAAACGAAATTACTTGATATGGCTCCAACAGTAAAAATCATTATTAGAGGAGTTAAATTAAATATAAACAACTTTGCATTTTCTTACAACGTTTTGAGAGGTTTGGTTGTAAACAATGCAGACGAATTGACATTTATAAAAAACACGTTTGGAGGCTGCAGTTCTTTGACATAGACAACATCAACAACTGTCAGAATAATACGATGATAGCGCCAATTGCTCCAACTAGAGAAAGCAGTATGCAGCAGAATCAATATCAACATCAGCGTCAACATCATAAGTAGGAAAGGGTTGCCGTCTGCCATTTAAATTTAAAAATTATATGTTATAATGTTTCTGGGTTGAAAAACAAACTAGTAATTCCTGCTTTTTTTGAATTTATTTTAAAGTATGATATTATTATTTTGATAGAAACTTTTCTCGAAGAGGGTAAAGAAACACAATTTGTGAAGTATTTTAAAGATTATAATATAAAATTTATTCCAGCCACGAGAAGTAACATTTTTGGTAGAGCTAGCGGTGGAATGTTAATTGCATTTAAATGTAATTTGAACAATTTTGTTAAATTTAAAAGAATTGGTAGGAAAACAGTTGTAGAGATAAACCATAAGCATGACTTCTATTATATTTTACCAACTTATTTAAACTGCAATAATTGGGCAAATGATTTTAATGAATTGCAAATTTTTTTTAATGAAAATGAATTGCAAAATATCATGGTACTCGGTGATCTCAATGGTAGAATTGGTAATTTTCAGAACCCAGATTCTCTGGTGCAAAATGTTTCTCATGTATATACAAGTGTTAGGAACTCTATGGATGGAACTTTAAATAGATGTGGAAGGCAACTTATGGATTTCGCTGAAGATTTTGGTTTATTGGTACTTAACGGTATTACTAACAGTGACAGAAGAGGCGATCTCACTTTCATTTCGGGTCAAGGTCATTCATTTATTGACTATTGTTTTGCGAGAGGTAATTGGCTTAGTGTTGTCGAGGATTTCGAGGTTGTATCTGCAAATTTCTCTGGTCATTTACCAGTTGTTACCTCTATAAAATTTCAAGATGTAACTTTATCACCCATTAACACATTAAATAGATTAAAACGGATAGAAAATCGTGCTGAAGTGTATAGACGAAGGCTCGACGCTCAGGTTAATTGCCTTTCCTCCCAAGAACATTATAGTTGTGACCAGGCCGTTGAAAATATTTTAAAAAGTGTAAGACAAGCAGCAGTTGTGGTAAAACCTAAATCCAGAGATAAATTCGTAGCTGAGTGGTTTGATTGGGAATGTAGAAAACTCCGCAACAAATCTTTCGCAAATCTTAATCTGTTTAGGAAGACCAATTCAATTTTTTTTAAAAGTCTTTACATAGAATCCAATAAACTGTATAAAAAGCTCTGTATTCAAAAAGAAAAAAAATATGTAAATGGCGTAGCAACCAGGCTTTCAAACTGTAAAGACGCAAAAACATTCTGGTCAAACGTGAGATTGTTAGGTGGTTGCAAGAGTATGTCAGCCTCAGCTATTGATGTTGAAAAACTCGCCGAGCACTTCGAACAGCTCCTGAACCCTTTGACAACAAGTTTAAAATTTCAGTATGCCCTTCCTTTAGTTTTAATCCCAGAATTAGATGGGCCAATCACAATAAGAGAGTTGCAAGGAACTCTAGAAAATATGAAAAATGAAAAATCTGCAGGAGTTGATGGTATACCGTGTGAATTTTATAAATATGGAACTCCGAATTTTCTAAATCATATTAATGACTTCTTTAATAGACTTCTTGAAGAAGAAGAAATTCCAAAGAGTTTCTTAAAAGCATGGATCTGTGCTATTTTTAAAAAAGGGGATTTGCAACTTCCGAGCAACTACAGGGGCATTTCGATTCTGCCATGTCTTAGGAAAATATTCACCCATCTTTTATACCAAAGGTTGACAAAATGGGTTGAAGAGAATAAACTCCTTATTATTTTCCAAGCCCGCTTTCGAGCAGGATTATCTACAATAGACCATATATTTGCTCTTATAAGCATAGTAAAGAATTGTTTTGAAAAGAAAAAGAAAATTTACGCCTTTTTCGTTGATTTTCAGGCGGCATTTGACACGGTGAACAGAGACTAAATCTAAATCTGTACAAACTCCTTATAACTGGCACCTCTGCTGCAGTCTGGAATGGAAATTCGATGTCTGACTTTTTTAATACAACATGTGGTGTTCCTCAAGGATGTGGATTGAGTCCCATTATGTTTTCACTATTTATTGACGATGTATCTAAAGATTTTCCGGGTGGAGTCATTGTCGGTGATACACTTATAAAGATGCTTTTATACGCGGATGACATTGTTATTTTGGCTGATAACCCCACATCTTTACAGCTTCAAATTAATAAACTCAAAAGATTTTGTGATTTGTGGGATCTCAAAATTAACGCCACAAAGTCAAAAATAATGATTTTTGAAAGTACTCAGCGAAGAAGAGCTCCCAATGAAAAATGGTTTTTAGATCGCGAACCATTAGAAATAGTATCTCAATACAAATACTTAGGTTTTCTAATAACGTATAACCTTGATCTCCGCCCTCATGTTAAAGAAAAATGTATTGCTGCCAAAGCAGCAATAAATCTCATGTGGAGTAAATTCTTTTGCAATAAATATGTCGATGCTACTGCTAAGTTTAGAGTATTTGATGCAACTATAAGAACGTGCCTTTGTTACGCAAATCAAGTTTTTGGCTATCGAAACATGGAGGAATTCGAAGTTGTTCAACGTTTCTTTTTCAAACGCATTTTCGAGCTAGCTAGTTCAACTCCAACGTATGCTATCCACGTAGAAACCGGTATAGCACATATATTCCTAGGCAATTTAAAATCAAATGCGGACTATATTGTTAAAGTTATGAATAGACCTGATACAAACCTTCACAAAAAAATAATGCAATATGCACTCCGATCTCAATTATCGCCTTTTAAAGAATGGTACGAATTGGCTAATCAGCATTGCTTTAATCTAAATCTTAATAATACACCTCTAGCCGATTGGCAAAAATTTTTCTATAAATGCATAGTAAAGATAGATGACTCTCTTTATTTACAGTGTTTGCATAGAGCTCAAACTTCTAGCACTAGACTCATATACAAAACACTAAACCACACACTCTACAGAAGTAATTATTTTAACGAAAAATTATCTATTAAGCAAATGAGCCTTATTTTTAATGCAAGAACTGAGATGCTGAATTTAAACTATAAGCCACATAGAGTAGACCTTGATCTTGTACTTTGTACAACCGAAATGAAATTGAGGATGTGTACCACTTTTTAGCTGTTTGTCCAATGTTACAGGAAATTAGAAGGCTTTACTTTTCACAAAACATTCTAACACTTGAATATACAAAGCAACTCTTAAATGGTAATCTAGATTGGAAACCCCTATGCTCCTATATTAGTCACGCTTTAGGTTACCGTAACAGTTTTATATAGGTATTAATTACATATTTGATAATGTGTTCCAATTTCTCTTTTTTTTGTAATTATATTTGAATGTTTGAAGATATAATTCAATATTTTTCATTATTTTTTTTTTTAAATATTGTACTATAGAATTAAACAAAATGAATAAACAAACTAGTACTATTTTTTAAATTTTTTAATGTACATATATACAACTCATAGTTTATAACTTTTACTTTTTCACTTAAAATGTAAACTCGAAATAAGTCAATTCAGGCAGACGGCAACATTTGCCATGCTTTTATTCTTAGCTATTAAAAGATTGTACATTTATCGAGAATAATAAAGAATTTATAATAATAAATAATAATATAAGCGGTTTTATTTTTAATGAGAATTTCTTAAAAGAATCAATGTATGCTTATTTCACTCTAAATATAAAAAAATAAACATATTCTCCATTTCTAGTCATTAATGTTAATTTGAATAGATTGCGCTATCATGCTATAAGTCTATTCCCGACATAGTAACAAAATGTGACAGCTTACTAGTTAATCAGCCAAATGTTTCCAGGTAAACTCTAACTTTAAGTTGGCAACACTATTTTAAATGTTGGCCATTTTTTCAGCGTGATTTATTTCAAGTTTGGTTTGACATTTCAACATTAGACTGTCCCGTGAACAAACAACGCTTCGAAATTCTGCAGATTTATTTTGAAAATCATTTTTCTGTTACGAAATATGTACTTACGCATCGCTCGAATTTTGTTTAGCGTCAATAGGTATACAAAACATGTCGAGACACCGCTACATCCACAAAAACAGACTGTGCTTTATGAGTTGGTAAAATAAATGGTTTTACTAAAAACGCTTTAAAAAAAACAAGACGGCGCAACATGTCACACAATTCGTGCAACCATTAATTTATTAAAGGAAACTGTGTAGTTTCACGTTGCAAACCCGTGAATTGCCCTCCAAGATCATGCGGTTTTTATGCAACTTGACTGTTTTGTGTGGGGATATGTGTAGTTGTTAGTCTCTAGGCCGTTAAGCCCGAAACAATTGGTCAATTGAAGAACAATATTCACCGCGTTATTACTAATATATGGCCACTAATTTTGGGAAAAAGTCATCGAAAATTAGACCTTCAGATTAAATTACCCATAAACCAGCCGTGGCGGCCATACGCCAGAAACCATATTTAAAAAATAAAAGAGGCTGGGATGCAACCCACACTCATAACTTCCCATCCCGTCTGTCGATTTGTCTTGCTTAAAAGAATTATTCTTAAAAATTTCAAAATTACCACCAATATTTTTCATACAATGAAATAGTTTTATTTCAAAATCTAGTTTGTTAAATAGATTTTTAGTCAAATTTGTTTATTTCTTATACATATAAACAAATACAAAGTGGATGAATGGAATTAATTTGAGAGATATTGAGAACCGCACATCAATTTTTACCAAATTTGCGTACTATTATTTGTACATTTTATTTTTTATGGAAAAACGGACTGATATATATTTGGTGCAGGGAATTAACTTCACGGGAACTACCTTCACATGGGAACTAACTTCACCACTAGTGGGAATTAATTTCACTTTTTTTTTGTGAAGTTATCTCCCACTGAAGGCGGGCGATAATTTCATCAGAAAATTGTGTGAAGTAACTTCCCACCTACGATTGAAATATCTGAAAAAATATCAAGCGTTGAATTGGTGACGTGAAATAGTACCAAATGAAATAACACCAAATTTCAAATTTGGCCTTATTTCGTTGTTCAAAACGAAATAAAACCAATTTGGCTTTATTTTGATTTATAAAAAGAAATAAGGCCAAAAAAATAATGGAAACAACGCCGAATTTTTAAAGTTCACTTTTTTACATACAAAACACGCAAAAATGGTTGATTTGTTGTCTAGAATAGCTACTTTTGCTAAAAAGATTTTTTGAATTGATAGCACGGCGGCGTACTAACAGCTAGGTATGTAAGGGGGGGCATGCTGCCCCCCTGCAACCCCCCTGCTTGGGATCACTATAGGATTTGGGGTGGGTGCGAGTTTGGGTATTTGCAAAGAACTTTTGCATTTGAGCACTAAAATCAAAGAAATTCCCAACAAAAAAAAGCAAGTATGGCTCATAGTTATGAAAGAATCACAACGCATTCGTGTTCTTTGCATATACCCAAACTCGCACCCACCCCAAATCCTATAGTGATCCCAAGCAGGGGGGTTGCAGGGGGGCAGCATGCCCCCCCTTACATACCTAGCTGTTAGTACGCCGTGGTATCAATTCAAAAAAACTTGTTTTAGGCTCCAATTTCAAAAATTTCAATCGAGCAACAAGTATCTGTCATTTTTCAACTTATGTTAACTTCACATGAAAGTGAAATTGATTCCCACAAAAAAGTGAAATTATCTCCCACCTTCAGTGGGAAATAACTTCACCAAAAAAAGGTTAAATTAATTCCCACTAGTGGTGAAGTTAGTTCCCATGTGAAGGTAGTTCCCGTGAAGTTAATTCCCTGCACCGATATATTTTTATACAAAAATTACTGAATATCGAAAACAATATTTTCTGTGAAATAAAATAAGTTTGAACTCAATATTTTTAATTAATTAATTAATTAATTTTAATTTTAATCGAATGTTGGAAACAATATTTCTTATTAGATAAAATAAGTTTGAAGCCAATATCTCAAAGTTTTGAAAAGATATTTACGTCGAAAAACAATTTTTACCTACTTTTTAATTAATTTTGGTTTAGGATTTTATTTTTTGTAAAAAAACTGTCAATTTGACTTTTCTCAATTTTTTTCCGAATGTTGAAAACAATATTTCTTTTAAGCTAAAATTAGTTGGAGCCATAATCTAAAATTTTTGAAAAGATATTTGAGTCAAAAATCAATTTTTACCAACTTGTCATGTTTTGTAAGGTTTTTATTTTTTATAAAAAAAAACTCTATTCGATTTTTTTCAAAATTTTACTAGATGTTAAATTGTTATTTTCTTCAAACTAATTTTATTTTATAAGGAACAACATCCGGTAAAATATTAAGAAAAAATTGAATTGACAGTTTTTTTTACAAAAAATAAAAACCTAAAAAAAAACAATACTAAAACTTGGTAAAAATTAACTTTCGACTCAAATATCTTTTCAAAAATTAAAAATATTGGCTTCAAACTAATTTTATCTCACAGAAAATATTGTTTTCGACATTCAGCAAATTTTTTATAAAAATCCAACAGTCCGTTTTGTTTATAAAAAAAATTAAAATCTACAAGAAATAGTACGTACATTTGGAAAAAAATGATTTTCGGTTTGCGATATCTAGTGAAGATATTGACTTCAAATTGATTTCATTCATCCAATTTGTATTTTTTTATATAGATAATAAAACTTTTAAAGAAATGCTACTTAAATTGGTAAAAATTGGTTTTCGACTAAAAATCTCGTTTACAAAAATAGATTTTGAAATCAAACTATTTCATTATATATGCAAAATATTGTTGGTAATTTTAAATTTTTTAAGAATAATTCAAGTGACAACTTTTTTAACAAAACACGAAAAGCTACAAACTGTTAAGCAAGACAAATCGACAGACGTAATGGGAAGTTATCAGTGTGGGATCGCAGCCTCTTTTTTTATTCCATTTCAAAGTTCTTCACCTTTGAAAAAAGAAAACATTTGTAATTGAAAGTCTGAAAAAAGATAATGCAGTATAATTTTTGAGACTAGGCAAACGTTAAATTGTCACTGAAAATAAATACTATATATTTGTTAAGGTTCCTCAATTAAAGCGTATAATTTGAATACGAAAATGACAAAACTCTTCTTCTTCCTGCAAAATACCAAAAAAAAAGGATAATATTCGTAATATCTTCCTTACTTTATCTAGATCTTATCTTTATGCCTATTTTAGACTTTATCCGGCCTAACATTTTTACTCAAAGTAAAAGTACCTTACCTTCCTTATATTATGTTCTTTCTGCGATTGACAAATGACAACTCTAAAAATCCTTTTTTTTGGTTTTCTTAAAAAAAAAGCCATTTGGATTTTTCATTTCACATTTTTTTTTTTTCAAAACAAGAATAATATTCAACCTTCGTAAAACCTTTATGGTGCTCCTTAACTTGAATGTTTGTGCATGGGAATTTATAAAAACAAGGTCCCTGGGCTTGTCCTTCATATAAAAAATTTAACGCATGGTAGTGATTTTTATGTTGCAGATTTTTCCCAAAGGAATCACGTGAAGTTGACACACCTATAGAATTCTGTGTGTGATACATAACATAACCCGACACTGGCCTTGATACTACTCGGCTCGGGTGGCGCAAGGCGCGGCGGCGATGATGGTGTGTATATGGGGTATATATTAAACCCTATTATATCAGGCCCCACTTAAATTGTGAAAAATACTACTTGACAATCGTGCAAAAATATACACTGTACTTTAAACGAGAATATACATATGTATCGGTATTTTGCTAAAAGAAATATTTATCGTATTGAGTCGTTTGTACTTGCTGAACAAAACAAAAAAGAAATTCTCAAAGCATAGGCTTTTTACCATTAGAAAAATTAGTTTTTTTATGAAAACAATAATTTTTGTGTAATAAAAAGTTTAATTAAAAATAGCCGGTATTTGGACAGCTGTAATTTTTTGACATTTGACAAGTAAAAACTATGCCATCGAATATAAATTTTTACCAATTTTGCGTAGCACTATTTTTTGTAGATTTTTATTTTTATAAAAAAAAATTGACTGCTGGATTTGAAAAAAACTTGACCCTATATGGGTCATTGGCAATAATACAATGACCCATATAGGTTATCCTGCCATTTTTCTTTCAACTTTAGTTCATACTTAGTTACCATTTAAAACACCCGTGATAATGAAAACGATTTTTTAGGTTCAGATAGAAAAATAATGTAATCAAAATTACACAGAATGAAACAGAAAATTTCAACTCTTCCGATATACATACATACATAGTTTATAGTCCCCAAATCAGATTTTATTTATTTTCTCATATAACCTTATTGTTGCACAAAACTTGTCCATGCTTACCATAAGGTAAACACTTTTAAATTCATTGTTCTCATTTTCATTCTCTTTGAACACAGTCATCAAAAAATTCGTGGAAAATTGATATTAGCTGTAGACGTGTGCGGTGCGTGTATACGACAGATAGGATTCTAGTCTTCATATGAAGTGTCTTTAATAATATAGGGTGATTTTTTTGAGGTTAGGATTTTCATGCATTAGTATTTGACAGATCACGCGGGATTTCAGACATGGTGTCAAAGAGAAAGATGCTCAGTATGCTTTGACATTTCATCATGAATAGACTTACTAACGAGCAACGCTTGCAAATCATTGAATTTTATTACCAAAATCAGTGTTCGGTTCGAAATGTGTTTCGCGCTTTACGCAAATTTTATGCGTTTTTTTTTTTTAATTTCTTAAGCTCTTAAAAAATCACCCATTATATTAAACAATGTCCTCTTTTCAATGGAGGACAATAAATACATAATGGGTGATTTTTTAAGAGCTTGAGAACTTTTTTTTAAAAAAAAACGCATAAAATTTGCGTAAAGCGCGAAACACATTTCGAACCGAACACTGATTTTGGTAATAAAATTCAATGATTTGCAAGCGTTGCTCGTTAGTAAGTCTATTCATGATGAAATGTCAAAGCATACTGAGCATCTTTTTCTTTGACACCATGTCTGAAATCCCGCGTGATCTGTCAAATACTAATGCATGAAAATACTAACCTCAAATAAATCACCCGATATAACTTCCAATGGGATTTAACGTGGAAGTTTAAAACTGTATTGTTAAACTTTTGTATACAATTTATGTTTCTTTATTTATTTATTAAATTAAATTTCATAACTAAGATACGTTTTTGAGATAGGTTCACAGGCACAGACATTTCAGAAGCTAGAACAAAACTTTTGGGTAGTACAATGTTTTACAGACAGAGAAAATTTTGTCCAGAGGTCATACAATTAAATTTGAATACATTTAAACTCTACTTACTTTCTATATATAAGAACTTCTTTTTTTGAAAACATAATACTTACCCTTTACCTCTTCAGTTTGCTGCTGAGTATGCATGAGCAAGTGTGTGTATATATGCAAACATTATAAGTAGTTGAAGTATTAACATTTTCAACTATCACATAAACTTTTTATTTGATATTTCAAAACTCGCAGAAACTTAACATACTTTTGCTAACGATAATAAAAAACAAAAAATAAAAATCTACCAATATCACATATTTTTTGTTTTAATCCATCCAACCCCTCACGCACCCGAAGCTTCTGTATATAATATGTATGCATGAGTACATATTTCATTTTGTCACTGATATAGGTACAATTTAAAGTTTATTTGACAGAAAAGAATTTTAATTTCATTAAACAAAAATAAATACAAAACAAAGAAATGGTAGAAAAAATAAATAATTATAAAATAAATGAAATTTAGTTCTTTCAATTTAATTTGTTTTTGTTATTTTCTGGAACAAATTATGAATTATTTGTGTATGTGTAATTATTTGAATGAAATTAAAAAACTTTTAATTTTTAAGGATATTTCCACTTAATTCGAAATAAAAGTGATTTCAATTTGTACCAATTTATGTTGTTATATTTGTGCTATATTTTATTTAACTTGTCATTATTTTTGGGATTTGGATTATTTCAATAATGCATAAAATGTTTTGAAAACCTACTCACACATTTTTGTTTTAATAACTTTAATTCTTCAAAAGATGAATGTTTGTAAATACTTGAATACGTTTTTTTCAGTGTTGTCATATTAAATTGTTTTTTGTACAAAAAATTAAATTTTAGGATTGTTTCTTTGAAGTATTTAAATCGATTTTGCATTCGAATTACAATTTATTTACAGTCAGTTGTTTTTTTTTCTCCGAAGAAGTTGATGTTAGTAGTATTTTTTCTAGGTTTTAACTTTTTATAAGAAAACTGATAATTGGAGTTTTATTAAAATTTGGATAAATATCAAATATATTATTACATGACCCGGCGGCGGTGCAGGGAACTAAATCCCCGGGAACTTAGTCCATTGAAGGACTTAAGCATCTTGCACATGAGCTACGAA
This sequence comes from Eupeodes latifasciatus, assembly GCA_920104205.1. Lineage (NCBI taxonomy): Eukaryota > Metazoa > Arthropoda > Insecta > Diptera > Syrphidae > Eupeodes > Eupeodes latifasciatus. Next base: position 202,253,430 of record OV049924.1, on the reverse strand, counting down.
CTGCGAACTGTGGATGTTCGCATATTTTGACTTTTCTTTCACATGAGCTTTATTTCTATTCGCAGACAGCGACGAATTGTCAACCCTTTTCTACATATTTTCCTCAGCCATGATCTTTCACACAAAAACAAAACAAGTGCGGTATAATTTTGAGGTTAAGTTGAGCGCGAACAATTTATTCGTTGCAGTGTGCATGGTATGTGGAACGCGAATAGAGTTTGACAGTTCGTAGCAACCACACTGCAATTCGTTACTACCAAATTGTTTTTACAAAATTCTCTTGTTTTAGAGAACAAAATGCTAATTTTATTATCCTAATATTATTGTCAATTGGTTTCTTATAGTTTAAATGTGTTTTTGTTTGGAATTGACTTTTTGAAATGTGTAAAATCACGTTTGTTCGTCCATTCGCAGTTCGCATTTCGTTTCTCATGTGCAAGGCACTTTAAGTGCCTTGCACATGAGCAACGAACTGCGAACTGCGAACTGTGGATGTTCGCATATTTTGACTTTTCTTTCACATGAGCTTTATTTCTATTCGCAGACAGCGACGAATTGTCAACCCTTTTCTCCATATTTTCCTCAGCCATGATCTTTCACACAAAAACAAAACAAGAGTGGTATAATTTTGAGGTTAAGTTGAGCGCGAACAATTTATACGTTGCAGTGTGGATGGTATGTGGAACGCGAATAGAGTTTGACAGTTCGTAGCAACCACACTGCAATTCGTTACTAACAAATTGTTTTTTCAAAACTGTCTTGTTTTAGAGAACAAAATGCAAATTTTATTATCCTAATATTATTGTCAATTGGTTTCTTATAGTTTAAATGTGTTTTTGTTTGGAATTGACTTTTTGAAATGTGTAAAATCACGTTTGTTCGTCCATTCGCAGTTAGCAGTTCGTTGCTCATGTGCAAGGCACTTTAGTTCCCACTCAATGAGAACAAAATTAACTTTAGCAAAGTGGCCTTAGTTCTCACGCTAGGTGGGAATCTGTTTCAGGAAAAAAGATGAGGTTTTAGTTTCCTCTGAAATTGAAATTAGTTCCCAGTTTTAAAGAGAAAAAGTTGAATTCAATGGAATGTACTTTCAATTTTATTAAACTAATAAAAACAAATGTCATTTTGAGAAACTTTACACCAAGTTTAATTAAAAAGAAAATAGTTTAAACTCTTTACTCAAGGTATAATCAATGTACCTGCATGTGTATGCACATATGTACATATTTCAAAAATATTTCAAAAAATCAATTCTTTAAAAATTTAAGAACAAAAAATATTCATAATTCAACTCAGAAAACTAAAAAACAAAAGAGGCTGGATGCGACCCACACTGATAACTTCCTATCCCGTCTGTCGATTTGTCTTGCTTAAAAGTTTGTAGGTTTTCTTGTTTTGTTAAAAAAGTTGTCAGTTGAATTATTCATAAAAATTTAAAAATTACCAACAATATGTTGCATAATACAATGAAATAGTTTGATTTAAAAATCTATTTTTGTTAACGAGATTTTTAGTCGAAAACCAATTTTTACCAATTTTTGTACCATTTCGTTTTTATTTCTTATATAAACAAATACAAATTGGATGAATGGAATTAATTTTAAGTCAATATCTTCTATTGTTCACGAGATATCGAGAACCGACCGAATGTCGAAAACAATATTTTCTGTTTGAAGCCAATATTTTTAATTTTTGAAAATATATTTGACTCGAAAATCAATGTTTACGAACTTTTAGTAATGCTTTTGTTAGGTTTTTATTTTTTGCCAAAAAACTATCAATTCGATTTTTCTCAAAAATTTATCGAATGTTGAAAACAATATTTCTTAAAAGATAAAATTAGTTTGAAGCCAATTTTTTTTAATTGAAAAGATATTTAAGTCGAAAATCAATTTTTACGAACTTTTATTAATTTTTTTTAGGTTTTTATTTTTAAAAGAAAACTGTCAATTCGATTTTTCTCAACATTTTAATAAATGTTGAAAACAATATTTTTTTAAAAATAAAATTAATTTAAAGCCAATATCTCAAAGTTTTGAAAAGATATTTGATTCGAAAATCAATTTTTACCAACTTTTATTAATTTTTTGTTTGGGTTTTTATTTTTGTAAAAAAAAAACTGTCGATTCGATTTTTCTCAAAAATTTTTCCGAATGTTTCTATTCTATATTTCTAATAAGATAAAATTAGTTGGAAGCCATAATCCCTTTGAGTAATGTTTTCTTTAGGTTTTTTATTGTTTATAAAAAAAACTGTAGATTAGATTTTTCTCAAAATTTAACCCGATGTTAAAAACGTTATTCTTCGTTACACAAAATTGTTTTTGTTCATAAAATTTTCGAGGTGAAAACTATTTTTTTTCAGTTTTTTTATTTATAAAAAAAAACGTTAATTGGAATTTGTTCAAAAAATATATTTGTTTGGTAACGCGTTACAATATATAATATAAAATTTAATTCAAGCCTCTAGCTAGCGTTATTGGTTCGTGAGATATTTTTGGTTAACCAACATTTTCACCGTTTTTTTTTTTCAAATTGCTATGGTAAAAAAACCACCCACTCATTTTTTTTGAAAGTCCTTTCTGCATCTTTCTGCATTATTATCTGTATAACAAAATTTATTTGAAGTCGATGTCTCTACTGGTTCTTGAGCTATGGACGACGAAAAAAACAAACAACATTGAAAACCGAAATAATTTAATAATTTACAAAAACACTTTCGAAAATCTCTGAACAATTGTTCTATAATAATCGCATAATACGTCGGATAGAGCGTTTGTTGACATTGTCTGGTAACAAATTCCACAGATCTTGACTTAGTGACATGGTAGTTAAAGAATGTGCGAATATTATAAAAAAAATAATACACAATGGGACGGTTATCTTTATTAATTCTTGGTTAGGGTCCTGAGATCTCTGGCTCGGAATCCTCTTCTTCTGAAATTTCTAGTTCTAAGTCATCATTTTTGTTGAAAATCGTGCGATTTTGTTTGATTATTTTTAGAATTTTGCAAACTATGTTACGAAATAAATAATTTTCTTTTGATTCATTTTCAGAACCTTGAAAACAGCTGTATAATAACTTTAATAACATAGTTTTTTTCGTAGCATGATTGTGTTTTTCAAACTATATTACTGTATTTCGAAATTTTGATTATTTTCAGCACCAGTTGATTTTCAAATCAATCAAATCGGTTAAGTAGTTTAGGAGTCCATCACGGACAAACATCGTGACACGTAATTTATATATATTAAGATTAAAGTCGCTAGCGTTATTGGTTCGAGAGATATTTGGATCCTGGTCCCTATAGGCCAAACAATTAGTTCAATTGACTTGTTAAATTTGGACATCAAGGTTTTAAGCCAATTTTTTTTTCATTTTAAGACTAAAAATAACAAATTTTCTTGGTCAAAAATTGAAAACTTAAATTTTCTAAAAATGGCTTTTACATTTTACTAAATCGTTTAAAAATTTTGCTTCAATATTTTTAAACTTAAGTTAAAAATGTTTGCGCTACCTATACAAAATTGTATGCCTATAAAAAAACACGTCCATCACGACTTGTATTTTGTACTGTAAGGAAATATTGCTTATTCCTTATCTAATTTGACGATTAACACTTTTACACAAAACATTAAATGAAATTGTGCAGGAAATAAATAAACTAAAGAGCAATAAAGTTTAGCTTTCAGTTGTCATTTTGACATAAGTGGACTGAATTTGATAGTTAGGAACTGTCTTACCCACTAACCTTCCAGTCAGCTTTCCAATAAAATGTCCTTCATTGGAATGCAAAAATTTGGTAGCTGGCCAATCAGATACTAGAAACCTGCATTACTTTCGACTCCCTTATGTGATCTGAACCCGCAATAATTGAAAGTTCCTCAACAAACATCCTTTAATATTGTCAATTTCTTCACCTTTTTATTGATATCTACCTAAATCTTGTAATTCCTATTCCATAATAATTTAAATTTATATGTTTACAAATTGATTCGAAGATAATTTAATTTATTATCTACCTATAAGAAAATATTATATTTTTTAAATTTTCTTTTATTTTCAGTCCAGAAACAACGTTTCGATCACCAACACCTGAAGATCCATCAATAATTTCCGATTGCTCCTGCAATGAGTTCTGTGCCCAGCAACTTCAGCACCAACAACAAAATCCCCCCCAACAACAAATACAAGACAGCATGGAGAATCTTCAAAAAACATTGTCATCATCATCATCATCCAAACAACAGCAGGAGCTACTTCAGCAACCATCTCCAATAATTGAGAAACCACTTCACAGACGTCAACAGCACCACGTACGATTCCAGGACGAATATGACATGGAAGATAATTTGACTGACACTCCATCACAATCATCATCCCAGACATCTTCAGGTAGAGGAGTTATTGGCTGTGGTGGTGGCGTTAATAATGCTAGCAGTAGTTGTAGTGGGCATCATCAACGTCAGCTAAACCATCTGCATCAGCCGCCATCAACGAATATACAACAACAACAAGAAACAACTTCTAGAAACGAACACCAAGTAAAAAAGTCAAATCGAAAGAGACAACAAGAACAAAACGATGCATTTATTAGTAGATAAACGTCCTCTTCATCAACAAAAACAAAACCAAGAAATTAAAAGAGAATATGAGATAAATTGCTCAATAAAAACAGAAGAACAAAAATAAAACAAAATTATATAAATGTGTTCAAAAATGATTGTAAAAAAAACAAAAAATTAATTATATACAAAAGCAAAAAGAAAAATGTTTTTGAACACGAACTGAAGAGAACTTTAAGTGCTCACTGAAAAAAACCCTAGGTATTTATATACAATTATGTAGATTTTAATTCACAATAGATGAAAATGTCACCATTTTAGTATTACCTTATATATAGAAATTTAAAAAGCAAAAGAAAAAACAAAAATTGCACAATTATTTATTTGAAAATAAAAAAGAAGAAAACTAAATTACTTTAAAATATTTTTGTTCTGTGCTATGTTTCGGGGTTTTGAAAAATTTTGTTTTTAAGTTGCAATAAGGTACTGATAAAATTGTTAACTTAGTCGCACAGTGTGATGGATTTGTTTAAACTATTTTTACACTGACAGTTGACAGTTGAGGGTTATTTAAAAATGGCGGTTTGCACTACACTACACCCACGAAAATATTAGAATATTGATTGTAAATGATGTTCTTTTTTAGACGTGTGGTTTAATGGGTTGGCCAAGAATTTAGCTTCATTATTAAAATAAGGGTTTGCATTGTGTTTTAAAAAAGTGCAGTTATTGCACGCGATGGTAGATAAACTCATTCGTCTCTTCTTTGATACTCTGCTCAACAGCAAAAATAGCTGCTCGAATTATCGACATAAGACGTTTTTCTTTTTAAGTTCAGAGCAGAGCACTGAGTAGAGCCTGAGCACATTGAGTACGCTCTGAGCAGAGTTTAATCAGAGCTCTCCGAGTTATTTATGGAACTCACTGGAGAAATGAACTGTCAATAGCTTAAGAATTTTCTACCTGTCTCTTTCATACCACACGAAACAAACCTGAAGTCAGCCACGCTCAGCTTTTTACTCCATGTTCTCGGACATTTTATTCGAAGCTCATAAAGCGCGCTGCGAGCAAGCTCTGATTAGGAGTTTTTCTTTTTTAGTTCAGAGCAGAGCCTGAACTGTCAAACAAAAAATTCTTTTTTCGTTCTGATCGTGGTCTGAGCTTGTTCAAATTTGAAAACGTGCTCTATGAGCTCAGAATAAAATAACTGGGCAGATCGAGTTGAACGCTGAACACAAGTATTTGACAGATGAAATTGAAGAAAAAAACAAAACAATCATTTAAAATGGCGCAAGAAAATAGTCGGGCTAGTGCAGAAGGTATGTATTTTTTTTGGTAAAAAAAAGAAACACCGATCTTCTTTGACAGCTCAGTTTTCTGCTGTGAGCATGAAAAGAAAAACGCCTTATATGTCGACCGAAAATCAAGTGACACTTGTCAAAAAGACCAACTCCGAAAAAGGTCTTGCTAGATTGCCACATGTCTAAAACAAATACCCGTAATTTCATCAATAGAATATTTACAAATGTCAAGGAAATTGTCTTAATTCATTATGCTTACCGGGAAAAGACAAACGGTGCATGCAATTGTTAGTAAAAAATTCATACCATTTAAACTATGAACTTCATATAAACTGTTCGCTGCCCTAATTAGTAACCAACATTATATACAAGATACAGTTTAAAATCTCATTCATAAAGAGATTTATACGAAAAATTTAAGCTTTTAATATTTCTTTTATTTTTATTACAATTTAAAACTTTCCTATTATATCTATTGATACTCGTAAATGAAACTTTTCTTCTTTCTTATATAATCAGGGTTAGTGGAGAAATGTTTGAAGAATCGAATCCCTTTAGAGATTTCTATTCAGGCTTGGCCGGATCGGTCTGAATAAATGCAAAACTTTTTGTATAGCCTTGAAAGTTTTAGACAAGATCAATTTCTTTAAAGGCTTAGGCCTTCATCACTTGCTACATATATAAAGTTAGACGCAACTTAAACAATTGTCCTCATTGTCCTTCAATGACTTCGGAAATAAAGTTTTTATATAACTGACACTAACTCTCGTTTCAATACACCAAAATATTAATGTTATCAAAGTTCGTCGATGAGAAAAATTCCTAGCAATAATTAATTTTTAGGATTACTATTAGTCTTATTGCAACTTAGTTCATAAATGCCAAAAGAGGATAGATATTTCCTAACTAACTTTTATGACACAAAAGCTTTTTCTGTTGATCAATTTGCTGAACTGTTTCTAGGTGACATAAACTTTCTTAGACTAAATCTAAAATCAAGACTTCTCTTTCCAACTTTCTTGGTTCTTGTTGTTATTTTAAAAGCTGCACATATTATTTACGCTTAACGCAAGCTATTAACAAAATTAAGCATATGTAGATTTTCAACCGACCAATTACTCATATTTTACCTATTAACGAACCTATTAGCCAAAAATTTAAATCTCTGACAACATAACATGCACGCAGGAATGGTTGAGAGTTGTAAGTCACTAGGCCCTGGTTCTCTACGGACTATTGCCCCACCAATTTATTTATTTATTTATTTGCCAAAAATTAGCTTCGTAACGTGCGGTCACCGACTTTTAATTTCAGTAGGAAGTTTTTATAATTTTCTGACGTTGCTTACTCGTGTCCTTTACGAGTATTATTAGAAAAATGTTGGCTTTACTGAATAAATTGACAGTGATAGTTCGATAATAGTGAAAGGGTGCGTTCATAAATTGAATTCAAAGTTGTCAAGTCCCTATTGGAAAACAATGTATGTGAATAAATGATAGGTATGCGTGTCCATATTTAAATGATTTATATGTAAATTGTGCCATATAATAATATGTAATATAATTGCTGTAGTACCCGTAGCGTGAAGGTTAGTGCGTTGGACTGTCATGCAAGGGGTCTTGGGTTCAATCCCTGCCTGTGCCACCTAACTTTTTTCACGGGTACTGCCTCTTGCGAGGAATTGACAAATCCTCCAAGAGTAATTCTTGTGATGAAAAGTGCTTTCTCAAATTAGCCGTTCGGATTCGGCATATAAACTGTAGGTCCCTTCCATCTCTGACAACATTACTCGCACACAGGGATGGTTGAGAGTTGTAATTCACTAGGCCCTGGTCCTTCATGGACTGTTGCGCCACCTAATTATTTTTTTTTTTTTTTTATAATTGCTAGGTGATCCTGGGGCTTTAATTCTTAAAATCCCAAACCAAACTAAAAATAAATAATTTGACAGCTGACAAAATGGCTGCCGGTTAGAATAGTGTTGCCAATCTGAGGATCTATACCACTAACAAAACACAACCGTTACATGCAGGCATTTGACCTTTATACAAATTTTAATCCATCATGTAAATCGTAATTTGTTAAATTGTATGTCTTCTACTCAAACTTAAGAGAATAGAATATGAAAAATCAAATGCACAGTAAGCAATCGCTTACTTATTCTTTCTTTTATTTTATTCCCAAACAATTATGTTAATGAAAAATTGTACTTATACCTACTCACTCGTACAACATCATGAACGTCCTTCAAGTTCTAGTTTTCTTAATGTTAATTTTTGTTCGTTTTCTTTTGAAGTATAAATTGTATGAAACCTGTCAAAGTTTATGAAAGCCACAAAATTCATATAATAGGATGCTGAAATTAAATGTCACAAATTTTAATCAATATTCAAGCGAAAACCAAAAAAGGATAGATAATTTTGAATGAATAATATTTGAATATCAAATTTTTTGTGTGGTTGCAAAAAGTTTACAGGAAAAATGGAAATTATATTAGGCGGCATCGAAGTAAGCTTGCGGTTTTGATTATTCTACTTTGTATTATTTCCTTGTCTGTAATTGTTATGTAATTATATACATATGTACATACATACTTTACTGCAGATTAATGTAGTCAGTTTCTTAATTTTAATTTTGTTTGTGTCAACTGTAGCGAATATGTAATATTTTACAAGTCACTCTTAGCCACATCAATTTATGACTTGATTGAGTTTTGCCTTTTTCTGGGAAAAAGGATCTTTTGCGCATTTTGTATGTACATATGTATGTACATAGGTTGACGTTTTGCTTTTTCGATATAAAAAATTCAATCCTTTTACATTCGATGGCATTTTAAATATTTCTGCATAAATAGGTATTCTAATAAAGGGAACGCAACGAAGGTAAATTCATTTATATTTATTTTAATATGGAAATTGAAATACAATTCAGTATCGAAAAGCTAGAAGCAGCGATGAGAACAATTTAACAGTTTTTTTTTAGACCTGTGGTTTTCAATCTGGCAATGATTTTTTCGGAGTTGGTCTTTTTGACCGCTGTCACTTGATTTATGCTCAGTTTCATAATAAATAGACTTACCCCTGAACAACCTGCACATTTATTTCCAAAATAATGGTAGCATTTTCGAAGCCTTTTCTGTTGGATTATATCCAAAAGACTTAAAATTCTTTTAGGGACAGTTGCATTGGGGGTGGATTTACTCTTAAACGACCTGACACAGCATTGAGGTTTTGAACCATTAAATTCTACAAGGTTTTTTTGGAATTGAATGGGCTTATTATACACTGCCGTTGAAGTTTCGAACCGATTGATGCTTTGGAAGAGAGTATTCGGCACGTTATTTCAGATATACATTCCCAATTGCTGCAAAAATTTACAAAAATTGGTCTACAATTGAGCTTCTATATCGACTGGAATTTTTTTAAGTGAACCGTGGTCGCCACTCGGCTGAAATCATTTTTAAAATATAATGGCAAACCCTTACCTTATAAAGCTAAATTATTGGCCATCACATTGGGCAAATTATATGCGCTTGTTTTCTACTTGACCACACGTCTAGAAACAACACCGTTTAGTTATAGGCCAATACTTTTTGATTCGAGAACATTTAAGGAAATAAAAAGAAATTAGCTGTCAAAATGCGGTTCTATGCGGTATCTCAACTGTCCGTCTTATTGACTTATCTCGAGTGGAATCGGCTGAAGTGTTAAATATGACTATCACAAATCATTCCCTGTTTTTTTTAATGCATTTCAATCCAAGTGAACTATTTAAAATAAGAATCACCAAAATAATAGTTGCATACATATTCACAAATTTCCCAGTTATCCTCTTCCCTAATATATCATATCCTAGTCCTTGGGGTTACAATGCATTTATGGAAATCCTATTAAAATGTCAGATTTGGCTATTTCTGGTGAACACTGAAAATTGATTTAAAGTTGTTTTTTAGACTTGTTTTTGTTTAATATTTATCTTATCTATAAAAAATACCTAGTTCATTTATATTTTCAAATTTTCTTGTACATTGTAAACGAATAATACCCACTACTTAAAATTTAAATACAAAACAAAATATTTGAAGATTACAAAACCTTAGACTGCACCTATGTAAAAGTTTAACAAACAAAAACATAAAACATTTGTAAATATAAACATTTAAGCGTGTAAATAAATTTTAATGTTAAGACTTCTAAAAGTAATTTTCAAAAACAAACAAAAAATTTCCCAAAACATAACAGAAATAAATATCCTATGATTATGAAACAAACCAAACATACAAATTATATAAGTCTCGTTTTGTTTTTATATAAAAAGAAAAACAGAAAAATAAAACAAACCTAAATAATATTTTAAGTTGCCGCCATAATCTGAGATAAATATAAAATAAAATAAATTAATAAAAACTAAAAACAAATTTTCACTCATTTTTAGCTAATTTACGTTCTTATAAAATCCTTCGAAAAGAAAAATAAATAAAAATACAATAAAAACATATTCAGCAACAATACGGTGTTTCATATATAAAAGAAAACAAAACAAAATATTTTTTAAACAAAATATCGATCGAGAAAATAAATTTTAATAAAACAAAACAAAAAATGAATGTTAAATGAAATTCCAATTGACTTATAGGTATTAATTATATATGAAAATAAGATAATTAATTTACAAAAATAACAACAACATAAGATAAGAGAAAAACAAAATTGAAGAATATGTGGTAATACTTTAAAAGTGAAAAAGGATTTTAAAATGAAAAAATACGTTTAAATTTATTATATAACATACGTGACACTTAAGGAACAAAAATATTTGTAAGAACAATTTTAAATGTATATAATCATAAACACATAATTAATAAGTTACTCTAAATTACAACATAGCAACAAATTTAAATTTAATTAAAAACAAAAACGTCTTCAACCTAAAAACAAACAACAAAAATCGTATAAATAGTAAAAAATAAAAGAAAGAAAACACATTCAAAATTAATAGAAATTATGAAATTAAGTAAATTATAGACAAGCATTAAATAATAAACGAATCGTTTCAGAGAGTGAATAAAAAATAATAGTAAATGAATAATAAAACAAAAAAAATATTATTAATATTATTATTATATTTATATTATTATAATTATAGTAAATTATAGTTAATTTGTTTTGTTAGATTTTCCACAATTAAATAAAAAAAAACTTTTTATTATTCTTTTTTGTTACAATTTAATTAAGAAATAAATGAAAAGATGGAGATAAAAAACAATTTATTTATGTTAAAAAAAAGTTTCTTAACATCAAACGATGAATGTAGAAATATATTACGATTAATATAATTTTTGTGTGTTTTATTTGAGACTGATGATTAATTTTATATAGTTATACATATATCCTTACTTACTTACTTAAGGTGGCGCTACAGTCCTGTGTGAACTAGGGCCTCACCCAACAAACTTCTCTATCTAGCTCGGTCCCTAGCTACATGTCTCCAGTTTCGCGATCCAAGTTGGGTGAGGTCACTTTCCACTTGTGCGCGCCACCTGATCCGCGATCTTCCTCTACTGCGCTGTCCTGTGGGTGTGGATTCGAAGACTTTCCGAGCTGGAACCAGAGTTGCAAATAATGCATTGAATTTTATAATGCATTTTGAATAAATTAGAAAATATTTTTGAATTTTTAATTCTATTTTTTTTTAAATTATTTATTAAATTTTATTTTTCAATGTTATGGTATGGCATTAATTAATTAATGTTATTTTTTAATTGTGTTCTATCAAATTAAAATACTATTTTGCAATGCAAAACTTTTGAAATAAGAATACTTATTTTTATTTTATTTGGCAGACTTTCGCAATTATTAATTAAAATACTTTAAGTTTTTATTTCCAATATTTTTAACCTGATTAATGTTATGACTTACGGTTATCAGGCAATTATAACACAAAAAACAACAATTATTCAAATATTATAATTTATTATTATTATTGTTCGACCTGGGACATTTTTACGTCAAGATTTGGAATATTGTTGAACCATCAATGACAACAACATTCAAAATTGCATTGTTTGTTTTTTTTTTTATTAAATAAAATAAATACAAAACTTTATGTATGTTGTTATTTTTTAAATTTAAATTGTAGAATTAAAGTTGCAATCTGCAAAAAAAAAGGGAAAATTAATTAGGTAAAACCAACACAAGGGTAAATAGACATACAAACCATTGGGTGTTGGGCTTGCGGCTTAACGAAGAATATTGGCAGGTGTCCCACGGAGCCCCGGTGACAATAGTTAGTGAATAAATCTGTAAAAACACACAAGTAAACAAATTTAATATAATAATATAGGTAGTTAATGAACAATTAACAAAATAAAACAAAACACAAACTATTTATAACACATTTGTGGACAAAACTTTGTTTTCGTTTGGAAAACACAGGTTATAATTATAACCTATAAAACACATCACATTATTAGGCAAATAATAACACGAATTTTATAATTAACGACAAATAAACACTTGATTTATAATTCTTTAATTAAATACACTAAATTTATTAACAAAGCACAAAAAATTTCACAAAATTAAACAAGAAATTGGCACAAACGTCACTTGGTCATGCGCACATAAGAATATATCAATTTGACAATTAAACTTTAAGGACCGAACAAATTGAAGATGTTCAGTCAATTCACTTTTTCCCGCCGAAATCAATTTTAAGAACATTTTGTTAAATTAATTTTTAATTTTAAAGATATTTTGATTTTAAATTTTTACATTTAACCCTAATGATAGAAAGGGACAAAAAATAAGTAACAAGGACAAAATGGCATAAACAAAGCTGCGCGAAAATTATGAAGCAAAAAGACAAGTGCTGCCAAAATGAAAATTGCTGGCATTAATATTGCAATTTATTCACCACGATGCCATTGGTAAATTCATTATTTGGCATGATGAATATCCAAAATAATAAAAATAGACAAATTCAAGTGAATTTTAGATCTTAATTCACCATAATCAATTATAAAAGGTTTTAATATATGTCTTTTTTATTATTTATTTCATGTGGTGAGTTTCCATATGCGAAAAATTTGACACTTGGTAGCACTCAAATGAAGCGCGGGAAGCATTTTTCTGCGCGAAATGGGGTATAAAAGGCCGGAAAAATCAGCAATCAGTCTCTTTGAATTCCAGAAGCAGTCCAGAACATCAAGTCCAAGTAAATCAATTTGAAATTGTCCAACGATCTATACGTTGAACAAATATATTTTGATACCTTTTTTTTATATTAACATATAATTATAAGTAGTAGAAAGGAAAAATCAATTTTGAAATCGATTGATGACTTAATACGTCATTCGAATATAATTTTGATAAAAAACCTTTTTTAGAAATAATTGAACTAATTTGTTTATTTAGAATATCAAACTTTCGATTGGAACTCGTTAGACGGGCATATACGTCAAGCGAACATCTTTCGAATACAGTAATATTTTTAAGTAGACATTGTTAATAGAAAAGTAAGTCAAATCGGACAATAAAGGCAAACATATTAATTTACATATCACTAAATTCCAAATTCTTTTTATTTATTAAATTTTGCTTGATTTGTTGATATTTCATCGGTAAACCGTAAGTATCAACGTTGGGCAAAAAACATTGGTGGTTCCATCCAGGAATAGTGATATCGATTAATATTTTTGCTAAATCCGTATTTGATTTATTATTATTTTTATTTTTTGTTCATTTTTTTTTTGTCAATTAATTATTTTTTTTTGACCGGGCTTTAAATCAGTCATATAGAATTCAATTTAATCATGAGTGAACTTGAGAAGTTGCTTGTGAAACAACTCGTTTAAAGGCGAAAATTGAGAAAACGATTGAAAATGGTAGAAAAACCAGGGTCGAAAAACGAACTGCAGGCTTCTATAAGCAAAGAATATTAGATCTTCGTGATTTATGGCACGAGTTCTTTCAACAAGATCGACACATCAATGAAGTCATCATGAGTTCCGATACGGAATGTGATCATGCCTATATAAAAAGGCAACAATTTGATGATGTGGAGGTCAAGTATTGTGAATACGTAGGTGAACTTGAAGATGGTAATAATCGAACCAATCAAGACCTCAGCCATAATGTTACAATTCAAGGCGAGTCCCAGTTCAAGCAGACCCAACTACCAAAAATAACTTTGCCCAAATTTGATGGCGATTATAACTCCTGGAGATCATTCTCTGATTTATTCACATCGCTAATACATAATGACGGACAACTACAACCAGTGCAAAAACTTCACTATTTAAAGGGATGTTTAACTGGTGAAGCGGAGAAAGTGTTGAAGCACACTCCCATCACAAACCAGGATTATGAGCCAGCTTGGAAAAAATTAAAGGAACGTTACGAAAACACTAGAACTTTAGTGAATTTTCATCTCAAAATTTTGGTTAATCAAATAAAAATAAATATGGAATCAGGAAAGAGCCAAAAATATTGGTAAACACAACGGAAGAGTGCTTGCAACAACTCAAGGCATTGAAAGTAGATACCAATCAATGGGATGCCCTTTTGATATATCTGCTAGTACAGAAATTGCCGTTTGCAACATTGCGTCTCTGGGAAGAGGAACTCGGAGATAGTCAAGAGCTTCCGAAATTCCAAACATTTTTAGTATTTTTAAATAAAAGGATTCGCGTATTGGAATCCATTGGAAGTACTGTTGGTGCAAGACCAGCCACTTCTACTATTAAACGAGAAGGTGTTCAAACTTATCATACCACCATCAACAATCATTGCCCTGCTTGCAAGGCAAAACACTACGTTGGAAACTGTCCAATATACATCCAGATGGATGTAGCAACTCGTCGGAAAACGATCAAGGCAGCCAACAGGTGCTTCAATTGTTTTTCGAACAAGCACGCGCACGCTAAGTGCCGAAACAAGAACCGATGCAGAGAATGTCAACAGCCACATCACACCACTCTTCACTTCAGAGAATCCTCACCAAAGGAGGCAAGCCAGGAAGTAGTCAACAGTAATGTGGAAAAAACAAGCAGCTTCTTTGCAAAGGAAAATTATAATGCTTTGCTGCCAACAGCGTTGGTGACAGCATTTGACCGCAATGGTCGCTCAATAACCTTGCGATGCCTCTTAGATACAGGATCGCAAACATCATTTATAACAGAAAACGCCTGCCAGAGGCTACAATTACGTGGCATATCCACATCGATCGAAGTTATTGGTCTAAGCCAGAATCAAACTGCGGACCAAATTTAGGTTCTTCAAGGGAACTTGCATTAAGGCGTTATGAAGGCCTACAAAGGAAATTATCAAAGAACGAGCAACTTAAACGCGAGTATGAAGCTTGTTTGGACGAATACATAACCATGGGTCATATGGAGCCATGCAGTCCACCATTAAATAACGAACCACATTATTACATACCACATCATGCAGTTTTCAAGCAAAGCACTACAACCAAATTAAGAGTGGTCTTCGATGCGTCTGCTAAGACAACGAATGGAATATCGTTGAATGAACAACTGCTAATTGGGCCTACAATACAACCGAAATTATTTTCCACGGTGCTTAATTGGAGAAGACATAAGATTGTAATCACAGCTGATGTCGAAAAAATGTACCGAATGATATGGATAAATCCAGATCATCGCACCTTTCAGCGAATACTTTGGAGAAATCCAGAAACGAAAGAGCTCCAAGATTATCGTCTCAAAACTGTTACGTTTGGTATAGCACCTGCGCAATTCTTAGCTGTTCGTACATTACAGCAAGCAGCAAGAGATCAACAAGAAGATTATCCATTGGCAGTCAAGGCTACAACATCAGAGTTTTATGTAGATGACTTGTTAAGTGGAGCAGAAACCATTGACGAATGCCTCGAATTACAAAGGCAATTAAGGGAGATGCTTGCTAAGTGCGGCTTCAAGCTCCGAAAATGGGCAAGTAATCGAGTTGAACTCATTTCTCATTTGCCACCAGAAGACAAAGAAGTCAAAGGTTCACTTGACTTACAAGAAAATGAATCCATAAAAACGTTAGGAATTCGATGGTATCCGGCAGAAGATTTTTTCACGTTCAATGTTCAAGGTTTATCTAACACGCAGGCAAATACCAAACGTGCCATATTATCGGAAATAGCATCGTTGTATGATCCAGTTGGATGGATATCGCCAGTCATCATTATAGCTAAGATGCTTATTCAGACGTTATGGATAGGTGGTTATTCTTGGGATAGCAAGGTATCTCAAGACATCTCACAACAATGGTATGAATTTAAAAACGATTTAAAAAACTTGAATCATATCAAAATTCCACGATGGATTGGAATCTCTAAAACGAATCAGATCCATGGGTATTGTGATGCCTCTATCAAGGCATATGCAGCGGTCCTTTATATACGGGCTCAAGATAGTCATGGTAATGTTAAGGTCGAATTGCTAATTGCAAAATCAAAGGTTGCTCCAGTGAAACCAATCACTCTACCCCGCTTAGAGTTAAATGGAGCATTGCTACTTGCGAAACTCGCAAGGGCTACTATTCAAGATATGGAACTTCAGGAGGTCCCAGTGTATTTATGGACCGACGCTACGATTGTTTTACAATGGATCAAGGAGCATCCATCAAAATGGAAAACTTACGTTGCGAATAGAGTCGCAGAGATCCAGGAGGTTCTACCGACCGAACATTGGCATCATGTCCCACAAAGGATAATCCAGCAGATTTAGCTTCACGGGGAACAACCGCTAAGCAATTACTCACGAATGATTTATGGTGGCATGGTCCTGAATGGCTGACCAAGGATCCAACACAGTGGTCTAAAGGTCCACAGCAGCTAGAAGGTACGAACCTAGAAGCCAAGGCACCATCCATAAGTACTTTATTATCAACAGCATCAAGTGAATGGATACCTAAATACTCATCATATACGAAACTCATCAGAGTTACAGCAATGATGTTGCGTTTTATTACAAATTGCCGTAATCCTTCACAGAAACAAACAAACGAATTGTCAGTAAAGGAGTTAAACACTGCCAGCACAATTATCCTTAAAACAATCCAAGCATCAGCATTCAAATTTGAGTTGGATGCATTCAAGGACAATAAGCCTTTATCCAAGAAAAGTCAATTGATAACATTAAATCCGTTTCTAGACAAAGAAGGTTTGATACGAGTCAGTGGTAGACTCGGGAATGCAAGCATCCCATATGATATGAAGCATCCTGTTGTTTTACCACGAGAACATAAAATCTGCGACCTAATCATTAATAAGATACATAAGGAATCTTTACATGGAGGCACCTCATTGGTCCTTAACACCATGCGTAACAACTTTTGGATCCTCGATGCAAAACGAGTCATCACTCGAGTAATACATAAATGTGTGATATGTGCTAAGCAACGAGCAGCCACAATGCAACAGATGATGGGCACCTTACCAGCGCCTCGAGTTAATCTAACAAGAGCGTTCGCACATGTAGGAATAGATTATGCTGGACCAATACAGCTGAAGATGTCAACTCATAGAAACGCAAAACATTATAAAGGATACTTCTGCATATTTGTGTGCATGGCAACTAAGGCTATCCACATAGAAGCCGTCTCGGATTTAACTTCAACGGCTTTCATTGCAGCATTAAAAAGGTTTATTTCAAGACGAGGATTATGCTCGGATATATATTCAGATTGCGGAACTGATTTCAAAGGAGGAAAGACAATTCTGGAACGCGAAATAATGCAAGCCATCAAGGAAGCAGCACCAAACATAACAAACTATCTTTCAAACTTAAACATTAATTGGCATTTCAACCCACCAGCTGCTCCTCATCACGGTGGATTATGGGAGGCTGGTGTAAAGTCAATCAAATATCATTTACGGCGTGTTCTAGGTACATCAGTATGCACGTTTGAAGAGTTAACAACCTTGCTTACTCAAATTGAAGCATGTTTGAACTCAAGACCATTGTGTGCTTTCAGAAATGATGTAGATGATTTAGCCGTTCTAACTCCAGGTCATTTCCTTATCGGCCAAGCACTAAATTCAATTCCGGAACCTAATCTAATACCTTCAAATTCTACATATAGTCAAAGGTGGAAACATATCCAACAGATGAAACAACATTTTTGGAACAGATGGTCAACAGAGTACTTAAATCGTCTACAACAACGACCCAAGTGGTGCACTAGTCAACAAAACATAAAAGTGGGAGATGTGGTCCTTCTTAAGGATGAAAACACTCCACCGTCCGTGTGGCCATTAGGAGTTGTTGAAATAACTCATCCTGGAAAGGATGGATTAGTACGAGTGGTGACAGTACGGTCAAGGCATAACACTTGTCAAAGGCCAGTGGTTAAAATTTGTCGTCTACCAATCGAACGAACCGAAGCTACTATAACAACATGAAATCGATTAATTAGATCTTGTATATGTGTTGTCTGTAGTAGTCCTGTGTATACACGTTGTAGAGTAGCGTCCAAATCAACCAAAAACAAAAACTTACAATTTTTTTTATATTATAGTCAATATGGAAGCTGAATGGGATGACCTCGATATTGTCACGATTTTAGAGGATATACAGTTCTCGCCACCTCAACTGATAAGGTCGAACATTGAATTTTTGAATGTGTCTAACGATGAAGGATTCTCCGAGGCCAACAATAGTCAGGCTGATGAAGCATCCACCGAAGGAAGTCCTATCCCGGTAACCATCAATGGATCCATGACCTATTCATTGGAACGTCTAAAGCCGTCGACCACAATCCAAGAAGTGGGCATGAGGATAGAAAATGATTTCCAAAGGTTTGTGACACGCGAAGGTGAGGATCTTTTCATTCATCGTGATACGTTGAAAAGAGTGGATTTTAAACGAATCAGCAACAGCAAAAGAAAACAATTCACCGTCAACTTACCGGATTCATACCAGGCGAAGGTGAACGTAAACAAGGCTGGTAAAATTGTTTTTCATCACCACCACCGAAGAGGGATTGAAAAAATCAAAGCTCGTATAATAGAACTACAATCGTTCTACGGGGGGAAATGTTGAACCATCCATGACAACAACATTCAAAATTGCATTGTTTGTTTTTTTTTTATTAAATAAAATAAATACAAAACTTTATGTATGTTGTTATTTTTTAAATTTAAATTGTAGAATTAAAGTTGCAATCTGCAAAAAAAAAGGGAAAATTAATTAGGTAAAACCAACACAAGGGTAAATAGACATACAAACCATTGGGTGTTGGGCTTGCGGCTTAACGAAGAATATTGGCAGGTGTCCCACGGAGCCCCGGTGACAATAGTTAGTGAATAAATCTGTAAAAACACACAAGTAAACAAATTTAATATAATAATATAGGTAGTTAATGAACAATTAACAAAATAAAACAAAACACAAACTATTTATAACACATTTGTGGACAAAACTTTGTTTTCGTTTGGAAAACACAGGTTATAATTATAACCTATAAAACACATCACATTATTAGGCAAATAATAACACGAATTTTATAATTAACGACAAATAAACACTTGATTTATAATTCTTTAATTAAATACACTAAATTTATTAACAAAACACAACAAATTTCACAAAATTAAACAAGAAATTGGCACAAACGTCACTTGGTCATGCGCACATAAGAATATATCAATTTGACAATTAAACTTTAAGGACCGAACAAATTGAAGATGTTCAGTCAATTCACTTTTTCACGCCGAAATCAATTTTAAGAACATTTTGTTAAATTAATTTTTAATTTTAAAGATATTTTGATTTTAAATTTTTACATTTAACCCTAATGATAGAAAGGGACAAAAAATAAGTAACAAGGACAAAATGGCATAAACAAAGCTGCGCGAAAATTATGAAGCAAAAAGACAAGTGCTGCCAAAATGAAAATTGCTGGCATAAATATTGCAATTTATTCACCACGATGCCATTGGTAAATTCATTATTTGGCATGATGAATATCCAAAATAATAAAAATATACAAATTCAAGTGAATTTTAGATCTTAATTCACCATAATCAATTATAAAAGGTTTTAATATATGTCTTTTTTATTATTTATTTCATGTGGTGAGTTTCCATATGCGAAAAATTTGACACTTGGTAGCACTCAAATGAAGCGCGGGAAGCATTTTTCTGCGCGAAATGGGTATAAAAGGCCGGAAAAATCAGCAATCAGTCTCTTTGAATTCCAGAAGCAGTCCAGAACATCAAGTCCAAGTAAATCAATTTGAAATTGTCCAACGATCTATACGTTGAACAAATATATTTTGATACCTTTTTTTTTATATTAACATATAATTATAAGTAGTAGAAAGGAAAAATCAATTTTGAAATCGATTGATGACTTAATACGTCATTCAAATATAATTTTGATAAAAAACCTTTTTTAGAAATAATTGAACTAATTTGTTTATTTAGAATATCAAACTTTCGATTGGAACTCGTTAGACGGGCATATACGTCAAGCGAACATCTTTCGAATACAGTAATATTTTTAAGTAGACATTGTTAATAGAAAAGTAAGTCAAATCGGACAATAAAGGCAAACATATTAATTTACATATCACTAAATTCCAAATTCTTTTTATTTATTAAATTTTGCTTGATTTGTTGATATTTCATCGGTAAACCGTAAGTATCAACGTTGGGCAAAAAACAAATATTAACTGAAATAAATGGAAATAATTGAATAAATTCCCACTAGGCATTGAATTAAAAAATTGTAGCTCATTTTGAATAGAAGTTATTTTTTAATTTTAATTCAATTAAACTTGCAATAAAATAACATTTATTTACTAATTCAATAAAACTTGCAATCAAATAATTTTTAATTTTTAGTTTAATATTGATGGCAATAAATTAAATTTTTAATGGGTAATTCATAGATGACAATTAGCATTATACATATATTTTATTTCAGTCAAAGAACAATATCCATTAAAAAAATAAAGAGTAATGCATTGAATTGACATTGGAATTTTTGCAACCTTGGCTGGAACATTGGTTTCCATGCGCTCTACGTGACCCAGCCATCTTAGTCGTTGGACTTTTACTCTTCTGGGTAAGTCTACGTCGCTGTACAGCCCGTAATGCTCGTCGTTCCATCTTCTCCTCCACTAACCTTCTATGCATACGGGATCGTAGATTGCGCGAAGAACTTTTCTATCGAAACGACCCAAGCACCCAAGGTGCTAGCAGGGGCCCTACTCTGTAATGCGTTTCGAAAGGAAATATTTTCGAAAACGAATATTTTGTACTCTCTATTTCTAATGCGTATAAGAAATCTAGTACTTACGGAATGACAAATCCGCATTCGGATTTTTCGTACCTGGCAATGTGTTTCCGAATGTCATTAGCGTTCGAAAACGGAAATTTTGTTTCTACAACAAGAGAGGTAACGAATTGCAATTCGAAAGTCGTTTTTAAAGGACACAAAAGGAAAATTGTGTTGAGTTGTGTGAAATAGATAAAATATAAGTACGGAAATAAAAATATTTTATTCAAAATTTAAGAAAATAAATCCCATTACAGGGAATCATCAGCGAAAAATGTACATACCAAACAAAAGCAATTTGAAATTATGGTGGAATTCGTATGACTTGAAGGAAAAAAAGTATACCTTAGCAAAAGACAAATTTCAACACAAAAAACGAAATGACTATAAAAAAAAATCAGCTTTAACTTTCTAAGCTTGAATAAAAAGAGAGGTGTGGCAATTGCAAAGCAGTGAAGTGTAAAAAAAGTCATTACCATTATTTTTTAATTGTTAATAATGACTGAATTTTAATTTTAATTTTTTCCTCGTTTTTGTGGTTTGTTTTGATTTTTTTTTTGTATTTTTGCTTTGACAAATCTCATAAGAAATGCTTCGAGACTCGGTAAATCTATTCGATTGTTACACTTTTTCTTATTAATCGCGAGGGCAGTATAATATTATTTACTATTAATTATTAAAACCAAATTATCACGAAATCAAACTAAATCGACGACGGCGGCGGCTGCGTAGCGACGAACTAATCAATTCGCACTCAAATGAGTACGAATGCGACACAAAAGAGAATACAAAAAAAAGTGCAACAATACAGCTCGTTAACAAAGCTGTAAGCCCGGCTAGCTCAGTCGGTAGAGCATGAGACTCTTAATCTCAGGGTCGTGGGTTCGGGCCCCACGTTGGGCGCCAATTTGTTACACTTTTACTTATTAATCGCGAGGGCAGTATAATATTATTTACTATTAATTATTAAAACCAAATTATCACGAAATCAAACTAAATCGACGACGGCGGCGGCTGCGTAGCGACGAACTAATCAATTCGCACTCAAATGAGTACGAATGCGACACAAAAGAGAATACAAAAAAAAGTGCAACAATACAGCTCGTTAACAAAGCTGTAACCGCGGCTGCTCAGCTGGGCTGGGTTCTTTTGGAAGAATTTGTTTATAAATTATAACAATGTTGATTGATTTGTAAATCAATCAAATTGTTACAATTTGGAAATAAGTTATTGCAAGTACCTACAGTGGGGTACGTTGCAATAAAAATGGGCGCCAGGAATTTTTTTCCAAAACCGAAAAAGAAAATTCCAAAACTCTTTAAGTTGAGTGAAGCGAAAATAAGAAGACAACACAACGACCGTTTGGTTTTTAAATTTAATATTTATTCTTTTGGGAAACCGTGGGATTGAAGATCCCTGGATTAAAACCCAAAATGTTTTCAAACAAATTAAAATTACAAACAAATGAAATGAAAAAAATAAAAAAAGCAAATAACAAGAGAAAATGGCAAAAGAAAATAGCAAAATAAAATGGGTTCTTAACACCGGACGCGAAATATATATATATTCAAACGAACAAAGAAATAATCTACTTATCTTGTTTTTTTTTTGTCTCCCTTCCTATATTCCTTTTAAACCTCGATCCTCACACCTCGATCCTCCAATCTTAATTTTTCTGATTAATTTCCTCGATTTTCTCAATCTTTTCCTTCTCGATTTTTCTTTCTCCTTTCAAAATTCCTCGAACTTTTCCTTCTCAAATTTCTCGCTTCTTATCACTTGTAAGGCTCTATCAAGAGTGCCTTCCAAGCTAATTCCCAAAACTAATTTTTCCTCCCTCGACCATTCCAGTCACACACACATTCATCCAACACAAGCATTCGTTTTCGTGATTGTCGGTCACGGTATCGCGGCTTCCTGGAAGCTTTACGCTCATCAGGAAAGCCACCGTTGTTGACTCTCAGCGAAACTTTGCTTTCACACACCCAATCACGGTTTCGACAAGTTGTTGGATGAGTTTCCAAAACTTGCCGAAACATAATGGCGAGTTCAGACCCCTTCCCAACTATTCTTATTTTTCGAGAAAGTTTTAAGAAACAAAAATCGAGAAGAAGTCTAAACTAGGCATTTTCCTATTACTATTAATTACGCGCGAGGTTCGAGGTGTGAATTTCGTACCAAATGTTAAATTAAGCTACTTTAAAACGCGGCGTTAAAAACCCATTTGTACATAAATGATTAAGTTAAGAATTAATAATTTTAAAATTCAATAGATATGTTGTTGTTGTTGTTGTTGTTGTTTTAGTAGTAGAAGTAGTTAAGTAGGGTCCGCCTGACCCCATACTTCTTCGGCTCATCCGCCGGCATTTTCGACCTTGTCGAAAGAACTTGTTCACGTTCTCGAACTCGAACATCTGCTTTGTTGCTTTTGCAAAATAAAGGCTAGGTACACCTGTGGCTGATGAGACCATGGTTGCCCTCAACTTTGCCGATATTTTGCAGCCACAACTAGGAAAAAGAAAACAGCCAAAGGCTGGTTTTTGTTGCGGTAAAATTTACCGTAACACGATAATTAGAAAAAGTACTAGATGACTGTTTTATTCGATTCGAAATTTTTACAGAGTACGAATTCATAAACGAATCGAATATCAGATTCGAATCGGATTGGCTTTCGAAACGCATTACAGAGTAGGGCCCCAGGACGGGATGATGAGGGTCTTATAAAGCGACACTTTGGTCCCTCGAGAGAGGGGTTTGCTACTCAATTGCTTTCTTAGCCCAAAGAAACAGCGGTTAGCAAGAGTTATTCTTCGTTTGATCTCAGCGCTGGTGTTGTTTTCTGCATTCTTAGCGGAGCCTAGGTAGACGAAGTCCTTAACTACCTCAAACTTATGTCTGTCGATGGTGACGTTTTGACCGAGACGTCGGTGTTGTAAGTCCTTTCTGACGACGGCGTGTACTTTGTTTTGCCCTCATTAACCGTTAAACCGATTTTTGCCGCTTTTGCCTCAATATTCACAAAAGCCCAATTAACATCACGCTGAGTTCTTCCGATTATGTCAATGTCAACAGCATATGCTAGTAATTGGACAGACTTTTGAAAAATAGTGCCTCTAGTGTTGACGTGGGAGCTCTGCACTATTCTTTCACCTTCTCTAAAACCTTTTTTGACATCGAAATGTTCTGTTAAGTTTTTTCCAACCTTTATGGAGCAGCGTAAATTCTCCATTGTCATCCTGCACAAACGGACGAGTTTGGCACGGATGCCAAAACTAGACATGGCTTTATACAGCTCGTCCCTGTAGAAGTAGATGCTGTCATATGCGGCCTTGAAATCGATATAAAGATGGTTTGTGTAGATTTGTATGCTTGGGTTTTTTCCAGGATCTGTCGGAATGTGAATATTTGATCGACTTTGGACTTTCCTGGTCTAACACCACACTGATAAGGACCTATCAGGTTGTTGACGATGAGCTTCAGACGTTCATAGATTACGGCAGAGAAGATTTTGCAAGCGATGTTAAGTAGACTGATGTCTCTATAGTTGGTGTAGTTTAGAAGGTCTCCTTTCATCAGAATTGGGCAAACAATGCTAAGGTTCCATTCATCGGGCATGCTTTCTTCCGAGCCATCTGCTCCAGCGGCTTTTGTTAGACTTCTGCTTAGATATGGCAATCTTTACTTCGTATAAGTCGGGAAGACGGGATTGTTGGCTTTCGTCGTCTATGTTGAATGGATCATCCTGCCTGACAGCGGAATTCGGTTCGTCGTCGCCGTTATACAGTCTGCAGAAGTGGTGCTTCCATATCCTCGGCATTGACTTCAGTTCCACTATGATGTTTCCACTTTCGTCTTTGCAGCCTTCGGTTCTAGGTTTTAGACTTGTGAATTTCGTTTCACCTGCTCATAAAACTTTCGAACTTCATTCCTGCTTTGAACCTCTCAACATCTTCGACCGCATGTTCTCTCTTTTTCCTTCTGAGAAGTCGGCGTTGCTATCGCCTTTTCTGCTCATAGAGCTCGTGAGCAGCTCTCGTCCTTCTATGTAGCGCCGCTTTGAGTCCCTGTTGTTTGGCTGCATTTTCCTGCCGACATTCCTCATTAAATCAAGGGTTCCTTGTTTGTGGCTGTTTGAAACCCAGCTTGTCAGAGGCGGCTTCTCTGATTGCATCTTCGCAATATTGCCACCGGTTCTCGATACATTGGGTCATATGCAAAAAGATGAGTTCAAGCTCTTTACTCACTTTTCTGAGAACTTTCTTAGAGTGGTATGCAAAAAAAAATACAGAGACCGAGATCGATCTCAAGCCGTGAGTTCGAACTCAAAGTGTTGAGATCAATCTCTCGACGAAAGCTCTATGTGAGAAAGTTCTAGTTTTGATATGCAAAAAGATGAGCAAACGTTCGATTCCATGAGATCGATCGCACAAATTGTTGAGGATGGGTTTTCTCTTACTCAGTTGATAATCAACTATCAAAATGGCTGAGTTTCTGAATAATTTTGTTTCAAATAGTGTTTATAAAAATAGAAGATGTCCAATTGGTGAAGATTTTCGAAAATTGTATAGATTTAGTGAAACAAGTGTGCAATTATTGACAGATGAGTTTTTGGGCCCAACCCTGGAATAACGCTGTGGTGTTTTGACTCATCAAGAAAAAATGAGGATTTTTCTGCGTTATGTAGGAGATCCTGGATTTCAAAGCGGTTTTGGTGAAGACATTGGTTTCAATCAATCAACGATATCTAGGGTGGTACAGCAAGTCGCAACAAAAATTGCAAGCCGTGCAACTGATTGGATCATATTCACGCACACTTCTGAGGAAATAGAAGAAGCGCATAGGTTATGGAGCAGTAACTATGAGTTTCCTTACGCCATTGGTGCTCTGGATTGTACACATGTGCGTATAAGGAAACCACTCTATCAACACGAGGAGTATGTCAACCGCAAAGAATACTACTCAATAAATGTAAAGGCTACGTTCAACGAGGAAGAAAAATTTTTCAAGTATTGAAGTTTGCTGGCCAGGATCAGTCCACGACTCCCGTATTTTGAAAATTAGAAAATATGATTAAATTAGTTTCTAATTTAATCATATGAATAATAATTTTTCAGCAATATATTACTAGGCGATGAAGGGTATGGCATAACGCGTCGGTTAATGACACCATTTAAACAAACAAGTAACGATGCCGAACGTAAATTTAATACTGTTCTAACAAAGGAAAGAGTGATAATAGAAAGATGTTTCGGACAAATAAAGCAACATCTTCTGATTTTGCAATGTAAACTTCGAGTAAAGCAAGATAATGCCACATTAATCAGTTCTTGTTTTGTCCTACATACATAACTTTACAGAGAATTTAAATGAAGACGACTTTATAGATTCAAGCAATCGCTCCATGCAAATTAACTATTGAAATGATGATCAGACTCTAACGACTTCAGCTCGTATTCCTATTCCTCGCCAAATTTGTTTTTAAATGCTTCTATGATTTTAAGCATAGCATCTCTTTTTCTTTCTTTTCTAGTTTCAGTTCTTTTACTAGAATTTCACAAAAGATGGTCAGCATTATTGTTGATAATATAATATATAATTATAATTACAATTTCATTTTCGCTTTCAGATGACATTTTTCCTTCTTGACTCGACTGACCGCACAGAAACTAGGTACTGTTTTAACTAGTGCAAGTACATACAAAGAGCTTTGAGATCGTTCTCATATTTCTGAGTCAGAACTGTAGAGAGTGAACTCGTTTTTTGTATATGAAACTGAGTCCGAGTCTGCTTGATCGATCTCACATGCGAGTTCAAGCTCGTCAGCTCTAACTCTGATAACTTTCTCATCTTTTAGCATATGAATGACCCATTATGTTGGCGGCAGAGAACTTCGAGAGAGGTTACTTATAACTCGGTCGGAGAAGGGTTTGGCGATCTCTTGCGATTGTAGCCGTTCGACGTTGTATCTTCTCTCAGCATCTCACTGTTTTGCCTTGGGTCTGAAACCCGAAGTGCTACCATGCCTACAACGAGGTAGTGGTCTGAGTCAATGTTTGCTCCTCAGAAAGTTCGGACATCTATGATGCTGGAAGCGTGTCTAGCGTCTATCGCAATATGTTCAATCTGGTTGACGGTAGATTGATCTGGAGAACTCCAAGTTCTTTTGTGGATGTTGAGGTATGGAAAACGCGTACTGGCTACCATGACGTTTCGCCCCGCAGAAAAATCGATGAGTTAGTTCTTAAAAGCCTTTCTGGAAAGATGGTCTGCACTTGCTGATGCAGTTAACGCGCTCCATCATGGTTATAAGCAAATTACTGAAGCCTTGACATCTATCTCTAGAGATCCAGACCAAGCTCCAGGCACAAAAAGCGAAGCGCTAAGCCTGTCTAAGAAAATGTCAAAACTGGAGTTCCTCATTTTAACAGAAATTTGGAGCACAATATTTGAAAGAATTCATAAAACCAGCAAGACCTTTCAAAAAGAAACAACAACGATTGACGTTGCTGCCAATTTGCTTTGTTCACTATGTTCTTTCATAAATGATCTAAGGGAGAATTTTGATAAATTTGAAGCGTGTGCCAAATTTCAGAATGCGGATGCTAATTATAAAGACTTAATGCAACGAAAAATAGTACGAAGTTCGCGTGCGACATATTTTGATGGTCCTGCACCATCCATCCAGCTAATTGGGAAAGAAAAGTTTAAAATATCAATTTTTTTCCAATTATTGTTACTATTACTTTGCAATTAAAAATACGATCCAATTGCTATCAAGAAATTAATGCATTGTTTGGCTTTTTTTGTCCATTGCAATATTTGACTTCAGTGGAGTTGCAAAATTCTTGCGAACGGTTTTCAAAAAAATACCATAGAGATGTTAATGCAGAAGAACTTGAAATAGAATGCCTGCACCTCGTACAGTATTTAAAAGAATTCAATGAAGATTTAAATGAAGATCTTATTACAATATCAAAATTGTTCAGTCCAATTACAGTGAATGAAATTGGGAACACATTTCCAAATGTAGAAACTACCTGAAATTGAACTGGATAAAAAATGAACTTCGAAGCACAATGCTACAAGATAAACTAAACAGCTTGTCAATTTTATCAATCTGTTTTATGTTTTTTTTAGTTCATTTTAAAAAGTAAAAATATTAAAAAAAACAAATTCATTTTGAAATGATTTTTTTAATCTAAAGAATAAATACCTAGGCTCCGCTATAAATACAGAAAACAACACCAGCGCTGAGATGAAACGAAGAATAACTCTTGATAACCGCTGTTTCTTTCCACTTGTGCGCGCCACCTGATCCGCGGTCTTCCTCTACTGCGCTGTCCTGATGTATGTGTGGATTCAAAGACTTTCCGAGCCGGAGCATTGTTTTCCATGCGCTCTACGTGACTTTTACCCTTCTGGCTAAGTCTACGTCGGGCTGTACAGCGACGTAGACTTAGCCAGAAGGGTAAAAGTCACGTAGAGCGCATGGAAAACAATGCTCCGGCTCGGAAAGTCTTTGAATCCACACATACATCAGGACAGCGCAGTAGAGGAAGACCGCGGATCAGGTGGCGCGCACAAGTGGAAAGTGACATCACCCAACTTGAGCGCGAAACTGGAGACATCTAGCTAGGAACCGAGCTAGATGAAGAAGTTTTTTGGGTGAGGCCCTAGTTCACAAACAAAATTGAAAATCGGTCATTAAAATGAATGCCTTAGTTAAAATACCGTTTAATAAAATTAATTGATGAGAGTTAATCTTCGCAATCAGACTTGAATATGATTAAACAATGTTTCTTCTATGATTGTCTTATTACAAAATTTGAAGTTGCTCCATTTAATTAATGTCTCGCTGCCTTTAATTATTTTACTGAAACAAATTATTAAACTTAAATATAATTCAATTTTGGAGTTTTCATTTAAAAAAAAGGCTAACAAAACTAAAAAGCACTCAATAATAATTAAAAGTTCGACGAAATTCTCTTATTAATAAAAAGTCTGTAATTCGTGTTAGGTAAGGGTTTTATTGGTTCATATTTATCTTAAATCTCTTCTCTTTGTGTCTTTGATTCAGTAAACAAACAAAAGAAAAACAAATACCACTAAGTAAAATATAACGAAAACCACAAAACATCTCGAGCAAGGTTGCCATCATTGGCATTAAATTACATGTGAAGTTTTATTAAGGTTAGTGTATAGTCGGGTTTTTATTTTAACTGATTTGAGGTACTGCATGATTTAACAGAATCCACTACTGTATGTGATAGCAGACGGCCTTAAAGTGCGTCGAGATAGCAAAACCTTTATTATGGTAGACGTAATTTAGTTGCCGTGAATGAGATGGCAGATTCCTGTTAATTACATTCGGGGATAGCTAATGTCATTAAATAACAATAACGGCAATAAATAACGGTTTGAGATAGACAAATGCCACTATAAGACCCGCCAGCTAGTTAATTGCAACCTTCATTATTATCAGATATAAATATTTACCAATAATTATAATTAAAAAAAAGTTTCTACATAATATGTAAAGTGTGTTTTTTAAGACGTGTAGTTGGTATTTTTGACAGCTGTCGCTTTAGTTTTCCAAATCACAATAAATGGACTTACGCCTGAACAACGTTTGCAAATCGTGCAAACAAACCACCAAAATAATAGTTCAGTTCACGTGACGCATCGAAATAATCAATGTATTGGTGGAAACTTTGGATGAGACAATTATTATCTTACGTCGCTGCCAGCCATGTGCGATTTAACACCGCTTAAATATTCAGCCCTATCATGAATTCCATCGTAATCGGAAATGTGCTCCGACTCCCGAAAAATCAATCACAAAAATCATTCGTAGTGGAAAATCTGCTAAGAATTTCGAAGTTCGTGAAATTTGGTATCACTTAATCCGAATGAAACGGAAATTTTGCCTCTTTTTCTACAACAAGTAATTTGTGTCGGAATCGTTGGGAAACAGTTGTGTTTTTTATAAATATGTAAGTATTTACCAATTTGTTTTTCTTTTAATAATATTTTTTGCTTTAAAGGGGAAAAAACAACAAATAAGGCACATTATGAAGGGCTTTATCAATTATTAAGGGGCCAGTTATAGCAATCATTGAAATCGATCCGGAAAAATTTTTGAATCGATATTTGACGGTGTTTCCCTTTGATTAGAAATGAAAATTATATACTGATCGATGGGAAATCACACAAAGAATTTTTTTTGAGAAAAAAAAGTGTAATTACGCATTTATTTTTCTCTAAAAATGTATTTTTCTATTTTCCGGACGGAAATCCATTTTCCTGAACAGCTGATACTTTTATGTTCAAAAGTGAAACGAATCGTTCCACTGATTTGTGTTCCAATTTCACACAATTCCAATGACAGATTTCTGTCAGTAAAAATTTGTCGGTGGATTTCAATCAGGAAATTTTTTTCAATGACAGAAATTTCTAATGATAGCTATAAACGACCTGCCAAAAAAATTCCAATGTTTGTTTTCAATGATGAAAACCAATGATAGCTATAACTGGCGCCTAAATGAGAAACCGGACATACTCGTAGCTCAAGGATATACTAAAGCTCCAAAAGAGGATGTGTCGTTGTTCTGGGAAAAAGTTAAATCCGAACTGTATGCCAAAGGAGCTTCAGTTTGGAGAAAAGTACGTGATAGATTTTGCTAAAAAAATTGTTTTCAAATCCTTCTGAATACTCTTAGGTTTGGTTAGATTGGAAATCTTACAAAAAAAAAGAAACTTGTCGACAATAAAAATGAGATAAATGTAAACTAGTGGCGGAGAGTGCCGGCAACATTCCTTCTCAAAGCTAGAGGAAGGAGTCATTCAGCTGGCAGGACTACAAACTTCCACATCAGGAATAAAAAACGTACATTCCTTTGGGCTTGGAATCTCAGCTGAGCATGGGAGGGATTCAAAACAGTCCGAAACTGAAAATGTGGCTCCTGAGCTTGATGACCTACCTGTAGATTTGTCCATATCATCTGATCGTGGCACTCAAATCAGTCTTCAACAGCCTTAAAAGTAGATGATACTGCGAAACTCTTAAAGAAGCGAATTGAATTGCAAAAAAATTTTTATTAAAAAACAGAGAAGTATTACGGGGAACAAATAAAACTAATGGAAGATATTGCTGTAAACACAAAAGAATATACAGAGGAATAGACAGACTGTGTGACATGAAAAAAACATAAATTGAAGAAACACGAAGTCACAACAAAATACAAAAAGAGCTTATGCAAAAGAAAGTTAAAATAATACTTAAAATGCTACAAATGGAAGAGGAAAAGCCAAATTGCCAAAACCTGGATTAGTTTATGATTTTAAAAAATGAATTTGATCCATTTTAAAAAAAAGTTCATATTGCCATGCTGTGAAAGCTTTAAAACACGATTAGTTTTTAGATTCTGTGGACTGTGAAAGTAGTTTTTTATTTTCAATGAATTTTCTTTTCTTATACAAATGTGTTCCGAATATTATCCCTCATAGCGTTTGCAATATTTTGGTAATTATTCGAATCATCAATTCCGATGTTTTCCTGTGATCTTTCTTGGTCTTCAATATCAAAGTGAGGAATATTCGTGTAGTCCAGTTCACGATAATGTATGCAGATATTATGCAACGCGCGAACCACATTGATAATCTGTGCCGCTTTTTGTGGACTGTAATGAAGTTGACGTGCACCAAATGTGCACCGAAATCTTTTTTGCATAACTCCTATAGTTCTTTCCACAACATTCCGTGTTTTGCTTTGTCTACTACTGTATAAATGCTCTTGAACTTCCAGTTTCAGCACAACGATATGGAGTCATCATCCAAGGTTCCATTGGATATCCCAGCATCACCTTAGTTAATCATAAACTAAATTTAAGGCAGATAACAAATGTTTCTACCACTCTTATACAAACCTAGAATTCAAGTATTCCTTTCACCTTCTTGATATTTGGATTGGAAGTATCGTCTTGCGTTGCTTAGGTTCCATATGTGAGAACCATGGCTCGCACCAGGATAGCGCGCATCAACGCATCTTATTGTTAAGTTGTTGTCACAAATCTTAAACGAAATTCACATAACTTCATCGTTCATCGTTGATTAATTATTTTACCAGCATAGCATTTATGCTAAAGTTTCCTTTGCAATTGTAATATAACCCCTTTTCTTCGGGAGGAGCAATTATATTTATATGTGTTGCATCGACACACTTAATGACGCCTGGGAAACTCGCCTTCGAATAGAAGTCTCTTTTCGCATTAATTCTTTGCAACTCGCTCAACCTGAATTGTATCCACACAGGACAGAGTCTTCTTTCCAGTACATTCAACACATTTTTGAGTGTTGAAGAAAATGTGGACTGTGCCATGCCCAACCTCATATTCGTTAAGTTGGTATCCAACTTCTGCCAAGAATGTTATGACAGCCACCAGCCGAAGTTATTGAACATGAAAACACCCCTGGATGAAGCTCATGTTCCAGCTCATCTAATACATACATATTTGAATGCTGGTTTGTTGAGTCGAACATTTCTTGGGTCTCGAAGTATTTTCCTCTGAATTGTAAGGTTTCACTTTCGCCTGAAGGACTCTATTTCACCAGCAATTATTGAAAAAGCAACTAAATCCATTTTTAAACACTTTATATTTAATTTGTTTATACTTAAACAAAATTATTTTGAAAATTGATTCAAAATGTATTTCAATAATCTTCACGAACGACAATGTTTGACTCGAAACAGCTGATTTCGAAAATGAAAATAAAAGCGCTAATGAGGAAATGCTTTTTTGAATAATTCCATTCCGATCTTGTGATGTAAATTTTTAGTTATTCGTAGCGTAGATTTTGTTCGAAAATTTTCTACGAATGGATTTTGTGATTAGGGCAGATTGTTTGTGGGGTTATGTGAAGTCGCTTGTCTACGCATAGATAAGTCCGAGACGATTGATACCTTGGAAGAGATTGAAAGTTAGGCCTCTCGGCTGGAATTTATTTCAGCCAGCCGCGGCGGCCACTTTACAGAAAACATTTGTATTAACATAATGGCAAAACCTTATCTTTATAATTAGGCTATGTTCTTATTCATAATGTTAAATTGTATGCGTTTTATTTCTTCTTGAAAACAACTTGCCTTTAAAAAAAAACACCCTTTGTTCAATGTTTTTGTAAAAAGCACTACTGTTCGAATTGTCAATTCATATTAACCTAATGGCAACTCTAGTTCTTGCGACGACACATTTAAATATCATATTTGCAAAATATACATTTATCTGCACCATTTTCATAATTATTTGCAATCCAAAAACCCATGACTGTAAGTATTTGTTTTGTAAAGTTTCTGTTGCTTCGGATAAAGAGGCGTCGGTCGTCGTCGTCGACAGGCGGTGGTGGGGGTTGAGAGTGTAACGTATATCACATCAGTGCCACATCAACCTATACAATAGAATATTTGGTTTAATTTGTGGTTCCGTTGAAGGGGTAGACCGATGACGGGAGGTGGTAATTTTGTATGCATGATGATATATTACTTCAACCATTCTCTCTCGCTTATATGAAGATGAAGGGAAAGGGTCATGCCAATGACACCATCATCGTCATCTCCTTAAATAATATCTGAGAGTGAGTGCGTAGGAAGGGATAAGAAATAAAGATATATATATACATATATGTATGTACGTCTTTAATGCGTCACAAAGTTTTGTCAAAGCCTTATCATAATTAAATAATGTCACCCCTAAGGGTTGCTTATAACCAACCCCCTACCACCAATATACAATAAAAGTGGTTGACTGCGGTATCCAACTCCCTTCGAAAACCCCACAAGGATTGTACATATACTTTTGTGGCTTTCATAAATGCTCATACCCACTTCATATATATGTACATATCCACCCTCCCGTTCCGTACTCTTTCATGCTTTATCCCTTCCGCACCATCCTCGCATAAGAATTAACTTAAATCTTTGTGTGGAGAATTTTAAACGTGTAGGTATAGTTGTGATGTGCCACATCAAATATTTATTGTTTAATATTATTCAAAAACTAGAAGAACCTTCGTATTGCCCCTCGTAATGCTCACTTTCCCTCAGAAACTTGCGAAAGTGAAAACCCTACTACCTAATGCTTGCCTGTTGAGAGAATATACTCATATTAATTTTGGGCTTACGCAATTAATTAAGGATTTTCGTTTTACTTTTCCTGCTGTGTCGTCTATATAGGTTTGCTTTTGGGCTGTTAATTACAAGTTCAACATAAATAATAACAGTATTGAAAATTGACATATATACAATTATTCATATACATACACTGGATAGTACAATTAAGACTTTTTTCCTATCATAAATGTCTACAAATATTATTACGAGTGATATGTATGTACTTACAATTGTTCAGTTAACATGTCAAATTGAGCTTGTTCTAATTGTGGATGTGGAATATTTTCCTAATAAAAATGATTTAAAATCATGAAATAAATATAAACCAGCAAATGTTCAAATATGCGTTTCGCCCCGGTGTAATGGTTGGGCTCATCAGAAGATGACCATTACACCCTGTCTTGACTTATATTTTCTCGAATTAATCGAGATACCATATAATCCGAGCTACATAAAGCAACTGCGAATTATATGGTTGCTACAAGTCTTCAGAGAAGATAAATTGTAACTATGTTTATTTCCGTGCTATAAGGCTTTTTTGAAAAAGAAATGTTTGACTGTAACAGTCAAATAGTTTTTTCCTGAACATTGTTTATTTTTAATAAAAATGATTTAAAATCATGAAATAAATATAAACCAGCAAATGTTCAAATATGCGTTTCGTCCCGGTGTATTTTCCATCAAGCTATCATTTTCGCATTGCTTATCCGACACATTTTCATGCTCGAGCTCAATGGGAACCTTTTCTGCTCCATTCTTTTCGAGCGCTTTGTTGTGTCCGGCTCAGACGCTACAAACAGTTGCTTTGGGTAAACCGTGGGAAATGCATGTGGTTTCAAAATCCGATACCGTGTGAATCCTATTGATATAAATCTATTTCAGATTCTAGTTCGGAACTACTTTTTCGTATTGAATTACCCATTTCATATTTTGTATTGTAAGTAAAAAAAATAAGTAACAAATTCATTTATTAATTCAATAATTGTTTAAGTTTAAATTTATACATGAATTTTAAAGCTATGGCTAAGCTTCACTTTTCACAACGATAAAATCATCATTTTCATACAATGATAACAAATTTATTGTTTTTCCCTCTTTTCCTTCTTTTTCGTTTGTTTTTCTTTCTTTCTTGTTTTAATTTTTGTTTTTTAAATTTTTTTTTGGTTTGTATATATTTTTTTTTTTTTTCTTTATATGTATGTATCTAAGTAACAAAATTGTCAAACCCTAGCTTTCATAAAATGTTTAACTGTAGCCTGTGCCTAAATTATAAGACAATACGTCTTAATGTGTATAGGTTTTTCATGAAATAAATAAATAAAAATAAAGCCGTCAGCCTGGTTGACAAGAATTATAATTCTTTTAAACGTTTTTTATAGATAACAATTATATACATAGATAAATTTACAAATTAAACATATTCGCTAACTAAAAGCATTCTATAACTAGATAACTTCTAAAAATTTACTTAGTGTTTTCCAGTCGCACTCGTTTAGTAATTTAAGGATGTCTTGCATTGAAAGGGTATTTTTACCAAAGAAGAAACGTCGTCGGTGTGGCTTAAATATTGGGCATATACTTATAAAGTGGAAGCAGTCCTCTTTTGACTTAAGGTTGCATATTGAACAGAACTGATCAAAGCTCCCGTTGTAAGGGCATCCGTTTAGGCTGAGTAGTTCACATCTCGCTTTAAAAATGAAAGAAATCTCTCGGTATGTTAAGGTATTGTTAAAGTAACGGGTGATTTTTTAAGAGCTTGAGAACTTTTTAAAAAAAAAAAACGCATAAAATTTGCAAAATCTCATCGATTCTTTATTTGAAACGTTAGATTGGTCCATGACATTTACTTTTTGAAGATAATTTCATTTAAATGTTGACCGCGGCTGCGTCTTAGGTGGTCCATTCGGAAAGTCCAATTTTGGGTAACTTTTTCGAGCATTTCGGCCGGAATAGCCCGAATTTCTTCGGAAATGTTGTCTTCCAAAGCTGGAATAGTTGCTGGCTTATTTGTGTAGACTTTAGACTTGACGTAGCCCCACAAAAAATAGTCTAAAGGCGTCAAATCGCATGATATTGGTGGCCAACTTACCGGTCCATTCCTTGAGATGAATTGTTCTCCGAAGTTTTCCCTCAAAATGGCCATAAAATCGCGAGCTGTGTGGCATGTAGCGCCATCTTGTTGAAACCACATGTTAACCAAGTTCAGTTCTTCCATTTTTGGCAACAAAAAGTTTGTTAGCATTGAACGATAGCGATCGCCATTCACCGTAACGTTGCGTCCAACAGCATCTTTGAAAAAATACGGTCCAATGATTCCACCAGCGTACAAACCACACCAAACAGTGCATTTTTCGGGATGCATGGGCAGTTCTTGAACGGCTTCTGGTTGCTCTTCACTCCAAATGCGGCAATTTTGCTTATTTACGTAGCCATTCAACCAGAAATGAGCCTCATCGCTGAACAAAATTTGTCGATAAAAAAGCGGATTTTCTGCCAACTTTTCTAGGGCCCATTCACTGAAAATTCGACGTTGTGGCAGATCGTTCGGCTTCAGTTCTTGCACGAGCTGTATTTTATACGGTTTTACACCAAGATCTTTGCGTAAAATCTTCCATGTGGTCGAATAACACAAACCCAATTGCTGCGAACGGCGACGAATCGACATTTCACGGTCTTCAGCAACACTCTCAGAAACAGACGCAATATTCTCTTCTGTACGCACTGTACGCATTCGTGTGGTTGGTTTAATGTCCAATAAAGTAAACTGAGTGCGAAACTTGGTCACAATCGCATTAATTGTTTGCTCACTTGGTCGATTATGTAGACCATAAATCGGACGTAAAGCGCGAAACACATTTCGAACCGAACACTGATTTTGGTAATAAAATTCAATGATTTGCAAGCGTTGCTCGTTAGTAAGTCTATTCATGATGAAATGTCAAAGCATACTGAGCATCTTTCTCTTTGACACCATGTCTGAAATCCCGCGTGATCTGTCAAATACTAATGCATGAAAATCCTAACCTCAAAAAAATCACCCATTAGTTTCTCTTCTCAAGATTGTAGTTAAGCTGAGAGTATAACAATCTACTGTCGGATTCACGACCATTTAGAACAAATGTTTCTCGAGTCAAGTCCTCATTCTTTCTAATTATACGGTACAGCTGTTCCTTTAAGTTGTTGGGGTTATTAAAGTCAATATGAAGTGTTTCACCACAAGCAGTACCTAAGTTTTCCCACTTAGCAGTCAACCAGTCTTTATTCCTCAACTCGTATAAGAGCATTTTTTTTGTCATTCTTGAGTCGTCATGGGCTAGAGTCTTAATAATAAAATCAGCCTGCGCTTTAAGGGTACTTGTTAGGAGTTTTGGTAATCCTGTTTCCAAGTAGATTGCATAGTTTGGTGTGTTTCGAGGTAAGTTGAAGAGTTTTTTTAAGAAATTTTTCTGGAATTGTTCAATTTGTTCATATTCATCTGCACCCCAGACTTGACATGCGTAACAGAGCGTTGACTTTACTACCGCTTCGTATATCTTATACTTGGCGGAAAGAATTATTCTACTATTAGTAAACACTTTTCTCCATGTAGAATTCAACAAGCTTTGTGAAGTGTTAGCCTTTTCTCTTAGATGGTTGTTGAAGTTCAAATTGTGGGTAAGTTTTACGCCTAGATACTTAATATCATTGGTTACTTCTAGTAGATTTCTATTGTAGTGCCACCTTTTCACGTTTTGACTTCGGGAGGAGCGCGAAAACACCATGACCTTAGATTTTTCCGTATTAATCGTTAGTCCCCATCTGTTGCAGTAAGATGCTAATCGGTTAATCATTAATTGTAGGTTTTCTGATGATTCAGACAGAATAACAAGATCGTCGGCGTATAGTAAAACATTTACAACCGAATTAGATATCCTTATGCCTCCAGGTAGATCTTCAACAATGTCATTGATAAAAAGGGAGAACAGTAACGCGCTGAGAAGACATCCTTGCTTTGTATTTTGTATTGTTTATAAAATCTTCTCGCAAAAAGTGGAAACTACAAATTCTTGCAGTTAGAACAATTATTTTATCCTTGCGTTTGGTGAACAAGGTCCACTGCTTCGAGAGAAAGCTGGAATCTCTCGTTATCTTCTTTCTTTCGTTGTTGTTGTAGTCAAAAACCGAACAAACACCCATGTTTATTATTAAATGTTTTTTTTTATTTAGTATAAATTATAAACAATACCACTTTAAATAAATTTATTGATTTAAAACTTTGAAAATTCACTTCCTCTAACATTCACAACAGGAAATAGAGTGAAATTGAGCCAAAAATACTAACTCTTTTCAGTTGATTGAATGTTCGTGACGTCACGATAGTTTGACAACCCAAACCTCACATGCGCAATGTGCTATCTTTATTAGTTGTATCATGCTCTGATACTGCAGCTTGAATGTCAAAATGTAAGATAATACTTGTTCGATAACTTAAAAATGTAACCAAGTTTCCCAAACTTGTTTCTTTATAATATCTTCTTTATTATAACATATCAAATATTGTGTGTTTTTATTTTTTGCCGCCCTTGACGATATTGTCAGAGTTTCAAAA
Organism: Eupeodes latifasciatus; assembly: GCA_920104205.1. NCBI lineage: Eukaryota > Metazoa > Arthropoda > Insecta > Diptera > Syrphidae > Eupeodes > Eupeodes latifasciatus. The sequence continues at coordinate 202,214,516 of OV049924.1, read as the reverse complement.
TTGAATGATTATCCATAATGGGTATAAACCCAATTCCGTCCATGGGAAAAAATAACTATTTGAAATCTATGACTTTTCTTAATATTCGTTCTATTTACCTCCTCATATTGAATGTTTTTGATAAAACCATTGCTTTATTTTCGACTTCCCTAAGAAGGACTTATTTAATCCACAAGGACATAACTTCGCTCAGAAATTATTTGTTGTTTCCGAAACTATTTGGGATAATGTGCTTTGTACAAAACCGAGTCAAAAATCGTTGCCTGTCAACCGTTGGTATTCTCCGCCACCCAAAGTCTCAACAGTTACTGCAGATCTAAATATTGGAGGTATATATGCAGAAGTTTATTGTTTCAAAGTACCTGATGATGTTCATAGACATGCACGAAACGTCGTGACAATATAAATAATTGTGTTTTTTCATTGACCTAAATCAATATTCTCATCACTTTGGAAAAGGTCACTTCCACCAACAACTGTTTCAAAGTATCTTTAAAAAGGCTTTTTTTAAACCAAAAACGTTAAACTAATCTATAATTGTTGAAAATATTTTACAACAATAAGAAAGACAGATAACTTATGCACATATTTATGAATTATACAGTGGCGAGCAAATGTGGATACATCTTTTTCAAATTTGCCTTTGAGTGACTGTAAAATCCCCAAAAACAAAGATATCGCATTTTTTTTAAATTTAATTTTTATTTATTTATAGAAATAAAAACTACAAACACATTTTTTGCTACTCAATGTATCAAATTTTGCACGCTTTAATATTATTAGTTTCTTATTTGGCAACACTTATTTATGATTGGAGAGTACATTAAAAAGTTACAGTTATTTTTACTACTTTGCAAATCATCAAAAAATCTTCTTTGATTTAAAAGTTTTGACTTAATGTATTGTTTTCGCAAACATTTTTTGTGAAATCAATTTTTTCCAATCAAAAATTAAGAAAATACCTATCCAATTGGGACTTAAAATTATTGAAATGACAAAATAAAATAATTCAGAGTGGAAAATTGCTGCACGATTAAATATTTGCCACCGAACAGTGCTTCAAGTAAGAAAAACACGAAATGTGGGACCACCTGAAGTAAAAAAATCGCGACCAACAGTGCTTATTGACAGTGACAGAGATGCCCAGCAAAAACACCTAGTTAAGGAAACCATGGAGCATGGAGGAGGTAGCTTAATGGTATGGGTCTGTTTCACTTGTTCGAAATGTCGGGCCGATAATAAAAATTAATGGAATAATGAAAAAAAGATTATTTAAGCATTTTAAAATTCTGGTCTAGTCTGGTCTTGTGTGGACTTGCCTGGTCTTGTCTGGGGCCTGATTATGGGATTCGCGGCGAATCGTTTTGCTAGCGAGTTTGTCATTTTTCAATTATTGCTTTCGCTTTCGCCTTCTTCGTTTTGCATTCGACCAATTAACGAAACGAAGGCGAATTTGAAATATCATAATCAAAAACACTCCATTACCAAGACCGGAATCTTAGACTGACATTTCGGTTTGCCTACAAGCTACTGAGGACTAAATGTGAGAAAGTGTGCGTGAAATGATGCAAAAAAACAAACACATTCTCACATTTAGTCCTCAGGCCCATTAAAATGCTTCATTATAGTAATCAGCCCCATCTAAATGCTTCATTTTGAATGTTGCATGGCCTCGTTCAAAAACTAAACAATCCTAACCAACAAAATCTGAAGTGCTGACATGGTCTTAAATTGGAAGATTTGTATAGCTTTTTAATTTCAATCCAAATAAATGTTGCTAATGTATATTAAATAAAATAAAATTGACCAAATACATATTTAAGGATTTATTAATGCTGTATTTTGTTTACTTAAATTATTTGCGAACGCAACATGCGATGCAACTGGTTAAGTATAATTGGAAATGGACAAAAGTGTAACTCAATACTTTGTAAAACAACAAAACAGACAATTTTTCAGCTTTTGTTTGCTTAGAGCATTTTTTTGGCGACATTAGAAGTTTTTTTTTACGAGAAGCATACTTGTGAAGTTCCATTGCCAAATTTAGCTAGTTCAGATTCCTCAATTAGATTAGTATTTTCATCATTTAAGCAGTTCGATAATTGCAAGACCAAATTTTAGTTTTGTTTGTTGCAGAAATATTCCTGAAAATTTCTTTTTAAGGGACTTTGTTTGTAGTTAGATTTTGGAATAAAAATTTGATGGAACCATGTTTTAAAAATAAGTTGCTTTGTGTAAAGCATCTTTAAGGAATAGAAATAGGCAATATGTTTACACACAATACCAACTAAATGAGTGCAATAAATAGATTTAAGTAACTTTTTTTTATTTCAGTATGGGGAAACCGAACACCCAATAGAAAAAAACCGGTATACGCGCCAAAATCCATACTTCTTAACTAAATAATGTTATCTTCTATGTTTACGCATAAAATTACGAATTTTGTAGCGTATGAAAATAGACATTTTACAATCTGAAAAATTAATTATGCTATGAAATAATTGGCTGCTATTAATGCTAATTTTTTTTTTTCTAAAAAGTTGATGAAGGTTAGCCGAAGCGGAAATTTCTTTAATGAACATACCTAAAATATTATTGGCTTTCTCAAAAATATTTTTCTACACTAACCTCTGCTTTATACCTGAAACTATTGTTTATGTATATTTTCTTCCATGTTCTGCATTTATGAAATGTAATCTATGGAAGTATTTACTATATTAAGAAAAACATGTACGTAAAACTCATTAATTTGTTTCATTTTTAGCAGCACTTTTACTAAACATACCCTTCAAACAATAATAACTAAACTTGAACTTTGGTAACTAAATATTTTTAAGGAATGAATGAAAATTATATTAAACTGTGGAAATTCACTAAAAAAACTTCTGTACGTCAACCATAAACATTCATGACGATTACATGTTCTATTGAATTAGTTGTGCATGAATTCAGAACGATTTTAAGACGTTTTCATTTTGTGATATATGTCAAAATTTGCATTTTATTTGCTCTGCATTTATTCAACAGATTCTCTATAATCGTTCTGATTACTTTTTTAAAACATTGGTGTTCCTTCGATGCATAGTTTTTTTTGATAGCAAATACATACATGTATGCTTCCATCAATCAAGAATGTTATGGATAAGGTATTTTTCGATTATAACTATTTTTTTAAATATAATATTTATTAATCAAAATGGAATTCAAAAATAGTTGCAAGCTTAAATCATTAAAAACAAACTATAAATACATTTAGATTAATTAAATTGATACAGATTATAATTACTTGCAAAAAAATATTTGGGCCGTTCATTAACGAAAATTTATTAGAATTCAATACAAAAATTGCGCTCGCACCCTTAACTTGATGGTTCTTCGAACGCATCTTTGATACAAAAATCCGAGGTTAAATTTGAAATTTGAAGAATTTCGTAGTGATTTTTGTAAATTAGTGAATTAATTATAATAAACTGATGGTGAACATGCTTTTTTGAAGACAAAAATGTACATTGGTTCGCTATCAACAAAATGACTGCAAAATTAAAGCTTAAAACTGACTTCTTCATCGAAAAAAAGTAAAAAGAAAAACCTGAAAAAAAACTTATTAACCCCTCCATTTTGTTTTTGCTGTGCAAAATGCCGCTAGCCCACGGCATCGTTTTTTTTTTGTTTGTGCTCACATCTATTCATGGATTAATTGTCAAAATTACAAATACAACAATGTAAATGTTTTGGAGAGTGAAACGTATGAAAGATTCCGGTCTTGGTAATGGAGGGCACGAGTACGATAACTTTGGCGCTAAGATATAATAACGGTTTTTGGTAGAGGGGTACAAGCATTTTTTACTATGGGAGGGGGGTGTCTATCTCCCCCTGTTCAGGCGGTAGGGGCAATTTAAAAAAATTATTATTTAAAATGGAAAAATATAATTAAAAAATAACGGTGATACTTACAATTAAGTTTTATATATTCTTTAAAGCCAACATTCTGTTTTATTAGCCAGTTTTTAATTCAAGTCAAAACTATGCGTAGTTTTTGAACAATTTAATTTTAAACTCAAAATTTGAGTAAAAAAAGTTAAAAAAAGGTTTAAAGTGTAATTTTTCAATACTTCAAGATTATCTACCATTGTTTTTATTTCATAATTTATTGCTCTTATTTGTTTTTGATCAAAAACTGAAAACTAGATGATTTTATGTCTTTTAGTTTTTGAGAAAATTAAAAATAACCACAACTACTATTTTAATTTAATTCTTTTTTTTTTGCTTGAGTGGTCTTATTTTGATAGTAACAATGGTAGGTGCGAGTTTGGGTGTATGCAACGGTAAGGTGTGTGCGAGTTTGGGTGTATGCAACAGTGGGATCTGTAAGGGGGGCATGCTGCAAGGGGGGGGGGCATGCTGCAAGGGGGAGGGGCACGCAAAGTTTCTTTTGCATTTAAATAAGCTGGATTTAAGAAAAATTAATTTACCCTAGGTATATCTTAATCCATATTCGATTATTACTATCAAAATAAGACTACGTTAATACTTAAGCAAGGAAAAAGTAATTTAATTAAAATATTTATTTTGGTAATTTTCAATTTTCTTAAGAACTAGAAGACATAAAGTCATCTAGTTTTCAGTTTTTGATCAAAAACAAATGAGAGCAATGAATTCTAAAAAAAAAAAAAAAAAAATAATTGAAAAACTACACTTTAAACCTTTTTTTTAATTTTTAAAACAATTTTTTTCAAAAACTATGCATAATTTTGACTTGATTTAAAAACAAGCTAATAGACCAAAATGTTGGCTTTAAAAAAAGGTATAATACTTAATGGTAAGTATTACCGTTATTTTTTAATTATTTTTTTTCCATTTAATGTACATATTTTTTTAAATTGCCCCTACCGCTTAAACGGGGGGAGATAGACACCCCCCCCCTCCCATAGTAAAAAATGCTTGTTTTTAGCTGTTCTTTACAAATCCGCCATTAAACTTTGTCGCCAAAGTTATCGTACTCTCCCCTAATGGAGTGTTTTTGATCATAATGTTTGTTGGCGAGTTGAAATCCCACTGCTTTTTTTTGACGGATTCACTTCACAGGCAAAAGAGTGTTTATTATTATTCACTGTTCGATTTCGTGGATTCTTTCTTGATTGTAATTATATAAAAATGTGAGTTAGCTTTATTTTAATTTTCTTATAATTTATCCACAATCCTTAATAAAATATATAATTTTAAAATTCATTCAGGGAACGATAAAAACAAGCAAACAATTTGATATCAATTTTTGGCTCTCGTCGAGTTTATGAAGAAAAACAAGGGCATCCCAACATCCAACGGGAGCACTCGTCGGTCCTGAATATCGGGCTAAAACAAGTGAACTGTGGGATAATATTTCAAAAGTTATAACCATAGACACACCATATAAAGACCGGAATCTTTCGTACGTTTTACCCTCCAACACCCATTTGTTTACATTGTTGTATTTGTAATTTTGACATTACGTCCATTTTGAAATTTGAAATCCAACAACAATTCGATGCGGTGTATTTACTTGTTTTGACAGTTGTTTTTTTTATCTAATTGCTATGGTGAACATAAAAGTATCAGCTGTTCGGGAAAATGAATTTCCGTCAAAATAAGAAATAAAAATACATTTTTGGAGAAAAATAAATGCGCAATTACACTTTTTTTCTCAAAAAAAATTCTTTGTATGATTCCCGATCGATCAGTATATAATTTTCATTTCTAATCAAAGGGAAACACCGTCAAATATCGATTCAAATTTTTAAATTTACAAGTAGACACAATATGGTATCCTCATTTGAACCAATTTCCGCACCACATTGGAACTCACTTGGAAGTGTTCTTATAAGTTTTTGTGATTGTAACTAAAAAGTGTGAATGCAACTTCCTTACTCACACTTCAAGGATTCCAGGAAAGTATAAACCATTCCTGTAGGTATATTATTGTACCAAGGACACGACCGAATGAGTTCTAATGTTTGCATTTTTAAACATTTTTGATAGGAAAATACAAATATTGCAACTCATTCGGTCGTGTCCTTGGTACAATAATGTACCTACAGGAATGGTTTATACCTTCCTGGAATCCTTGAAGTGTGAGTAAGAAAGTTGCATTCACACTTTTTAGTTAAAATCAAAAAAACTTATAAGAACACGTCCAAGTGAGTTCCAATGGGTGCGGAAATTGGTTAAAATGAGGATACCATATTGTGCCTACTTACTTTTCAACTGGAGCGCGAAACGTGTGGCTGAATGTTGAACAGCCCATTACACAGCGCACAGAGCTTTTTTATCCATATTTGTAATCTGAAATAATTTATCTCCAAAATAAAAAAACACAACACAAAAGGCGCGAACACTCCTTTAGCCGAATTTGATTAAATTGTAATTTTATTATTGCTTTGGGCAATAACCAAAAAAGAAATTAAATGAAAATGTTAATAATTAATATGAGTTATGTTTTCAAAAAAACAATTTTAGGATATTGTAAATTATGTTATAATTTTTTAAATAAACAAATGCAAAAACGAATCTTGCTTTTCGAAAGATTTAAAAAATCAGAATTTTTGTTGACGTTTTCAAACTCACCTCGAAGAAAAAAAACACTTATGTTATATGTGATGTTGAGGTGATGTCACACTTTTATCATTTTTTTATTTGAAAAACTTAACTTATAGTAACATTGTTAAAACTTGGTCACTGTTTTGTAATTATCAAAATACTTTTAGGAAATAGTAATCGTTTTTAAATTCGAGAAAAAAAGAATTATTATAACATTCAAAAAAGATAATTTTTGGAATGTATAATTTTACCTGAATTAGAAGTCTTTATATTACATTTAAATAAAAAAAAAAAACAACAATGTTTTACATTTTTGCTAATATATTTCAAATTTTCTTTACATATTACAACAAATACCTTGTTCAGTCAATTTATTGAATTGAAAAGTCTATTATACTTAGTACACACTTTTGAATATAGTGAAGTTAAAAATTAACAATTTCTTGCCACTTTCAATCACAAAGTTTTCTAGCCAAAGTTTCTTTTGTATTTAAATAAGCTGGATTTAAGAAAAAATAATTTATTCCGGGTATACCTTAATCCATATTCGATTATTACTATCAAAATAAGACTACGTAAATACTCAAGCAAGGGAAAAATAATTTAATTAAAATATTTTTTTTTGGTAATTTTCTCAAGAACTACAAGACATAAAATCATCTAGTTTTCAGTTTTTGATCAAAAACAAATATAAGCAATGCATTCTAAAAACAATAGTAAATAATCTTAAAATTTTAAAAATCACACTTTAAACCTTTTTTATCTTTTTTGCCCAAATTTTGAGTTTAAAACAATTTTTTTTCAAAAACTATGCAAATTAACACACGTCTGTTCCATTAGTAATTAGAAAATATGAACCAAAATTTTTGAAAAGATTTTTGAGTCGAAAATCAATTTTTACCAACTTTTGTTAAATTATTTTTTAGGTTTTTAATTTTTTTGTAAAAAAACTTTCAATTCGATTTTTCTCAAAATTTTATGAGATGTCAAAAACATTATTCTTCGTTGCACACTATAAAATTAAAATTATGATTGGATTTTTCTAAGAACATTAACTTACTTAAATTTGGCAAAGAATGAAATAATTTTGAAGTCAATACCTTCATTTATTCGAATCGAACATCAGTTTTTACCAATTTTGCGTGTATTTTTGCTATATTCTTATTTTTTATAAAAATCACTCAATTTGAGTTTTCTAAAAATGTTTTGTAAATATTAAAAACATTAAGCATTTTCTATAAAATAAAACTAGTTTGAAGAATTTAGAATATTTGTTGCCAAGATATTCAATTTTTAATCAACTTTTACCAACTTTTTTTTTAGGTTTTTATTTTTTGTAAAGATTTGTGTCCAACTGTCAAAAACGTTATTCTTCGTTGTATAAAATTATTCTGGAGATAATATCATTTTTTATTCGTAAAACATTCGAAGTGACAAATATATTTTTTGAATTAGTTGATTTTTTTTTGCAAAATTATACTAATTGAAGTCGCTAGTATAATTGGTTTGTGAGATATTTTATTTGAGGCCAACCAAATTTTCACTTTCACACACCAACTCAATATTTTTGAAAGTCTTTTCTACATCTTGTGATGTTATTATCTGTAAAACAAAATTAATTTAAAGACGATATCTTTACTGGTTCTTCAGATATGGACGACGAAAAATGGTATCCCGAACGTACGGCCGGCCGTACAAACGTACGTTCACACGCACACACAGATGTCTCTCTAAAAAAAATTATTTGAGATTCTAGGGTACATGTAACGTCGAGAAATGTCAAAATTTTCATTTCGACAAATTGAACTTCCTATGGGAAGTTAACTATTCAAATTAAAAAAATAACATAATATACATTAATGTGGCACAGTTTTTTATTCAAGTGGATCATTTCATTTTTTTTTGAAGTGAACTTGATGCTCTTAATTCTGAATTTTAAGTTAATTATATTTTTATATTAAATAACATTTTTTGTTAAAAACTGTTTTTAAAAATATTTGGAAACAAACATGTTTTACTCCAAAAATGTTATTTGTGAGATATTATATACACCTACTACCTTTTTGTTTTGAAAATAGGCAATCGGCTAACCGGCAACAGTTCAAAATTTAAATTTGGATTGGTATTTGGCTTATTGGTATTTGTCTTTATTATTGCTTTATACATAAATAAATAAACAAAAAAATGTCTCTTTATTGTCCCCTCCAACCATAGCTACTTTTGTTTTCATTCTTCTCTTTTTGTATTGTCAAATTGTCTCTTAATTTCCTCAATTAAAATTCTGCACAAACTTTGCAGATTTAATTCATTGACGTTAGGCCAGACGTCGCTTCGTTCGTTCCTCTTCATAATTGTACTATTCCAATTCATATACAAAGATTAAACTTTGTCGGCTGAGTTATCGTACTCTTCCCAAAGCTAATGTCGATGTAGCCACTAGGTGCCCCCCTAAAGAATTTCTCATCACTATACTTTATTTTCGTGGTGAATTGATGTTAGAGGGTGGTGAATTGATGTTAGCCGTGGTGAATTGATGTTAGAAATAGAAATAAGGGTGCGTGAGAAGTAGCGTTGCCAAAATGTGCCCGATCGGGAATTTGTACAAGTGTGATAACTAATACCGTAAACAAAAAGACCTGAAATATAATAAGTTTATTTAGAAAAGACAAACTGTTATTATTTTCTTAAACAAATTTTTTCCAGGGTAGTGGGATAGTGGCCCGCACATTTTGGAAATGGCCCTCAAAATTGCCCTTACAATTTTTGTCTTCGCGGCAACGCTGGTGAGAATTGATGTTTCAGCTTGTAGGCAAAACCAGAATGACAGATAGGTTTCCGGTCTTTATATGGTGTGTCTATGGTTATAACCTAGGACCCCCTCGAAAAAATTCCTCAAATTCCTCCTTTTCAAAATAAATATATACATATACACCATAATTGATTCCATTTTTTAAATTGAATATTGTTTATTAAATAAATCACCGCAAATTTCACAAATTCAATCAAAACAGAACAAAATTTGTGGAAAGCTATGAAACCAAATGTGTCAAACCACTGGAATATAGGAATAAAAAGTCAAACCAAAAGTGTCAAATCACTGGAATATAGGAAGAACTATTTTCGCTTTGCCGCGAATTCGTTAATAAGAAAATACGACGCACGCGAGTCGAATTTAAAAGGTCGAATTGAAAACGATCCGCCGGCCGCGAACCTCATAATCAGGCCCCTGGTCTGTTCTGATCTTGTCTGGTCTCGTCTAATATTGTCTGGTTTGTCTGTTTTTTTCTGGTCTTGTCTTGCCTTGATTTGTTTTGTCTTGCCTTGATAGTTTGAGTTAATTATGAATTAACTTCTAAGTTGTAAGTACATTTTTGTTCTTGACAAGTTACGCTTTGATGATACCGTGATCAAAAAACGCACCTACACAGCACTCAATCAGAAACAAATTTTCAATACTTTCCAACGTTGTTAAATCGTAAAGCAACACATTCTGGCATTCTGTCATGCAATATACTGAAACAGCTGTCATTGTCAACATGCCCAAATTCCAAGCCCTATACAGTTGACAATAAAAGTCCTTAAAAGCCACAATACTTTAACTAAGTCATTTATAATGCAGTATCAACAATGTGGTATACCTACTTATCTGTTCATTAAATATTCATTTAAAAGATAATCACATACTTTTATTAAGACCATCACATCATAAACCATCACTTAGAAAACAAGCCTGCTATACTTTCCAATATCCGGAATTCAAACATCAAAGAGGTATCACCACCCAACTTTTGCCCGCAAATATTTATGTACCTACTACCTATATATAACGTTTTAAATATCCACAAATTACGAGTATATACATACCTTTGCGCATTGCCTCATTATTGTTAATCCTGCCATCAAATTAAGTTTATTTCTAAACTCCAATTTTATCAAACGTCCTTATACCGGACAAATTTAACGCTCTGTTGCCAAACACAATAGTCATACAATCAAAATAGCACTGTTATCTATATGTACCTAGTACCAACAGTGCGTATACCCATGATGTTAACGGGCGGGCCGCGCTGGCTGGGGAGGTGAAAATCTTCAAAGATCGTAAAATAAAATAAAATCATTTTGATTCTGGCCTTAAAACACCTGCGGTATAAAATGATTGAAAGCCAAAAAGGGGAAATGTATACCTATTCCAAAAATGAGCTTAATGATAAAGAATACAAAGTTAGGTAGGTAGGTACATAAACACAAAATAGAAAAAGGCTAGATAAACAAAGGAAGGAATACAATCGTGGATAATCGGGAAAAACGGGGATTCCCCAGTCAAATGAAAAACTTTTATAACGTTTGCAACAAAATTGGTCGGGTTTTTTTTTTTTAGTGCAAAAAGATTATCTCCATAAAAGCTCTGGCGATGGCAAACACAGGCAAATACATACATATGTATGTATGTATATTTTACTCGTTGATGTGTAAAAGTATAGTAGGTTGTTAGGTTAGGTAGTGAACGTAATCATATTTTCCAAACTCCAGGATCCCAGGTCCCATCAGACTTCACCACACTAAACTACACAACACAACCCCGTGCGTCGTCGCCGCCGCCGCCGTCGCTCGTCGTTGTATGATACGGCTATTGAGCAAATATCCCACGTCATTATTAATATAACTGCCTTGAGACTCTAGGGACTGGACACATACCTACACACATTGCCCTTTGTTAAAATATTATGTAGCGTAGGAATAAAGTTCTCTGAACTGAACTCGACTCAACTGAGTCCTGATGGCTACTTCTAAAAATGACTTCAACTACTATTCTATATAGGTAGAACTAGCTATACGATTCCTCTATGTGTTACCAGTTAATAACAATGCCACAATTGTAATGGTTATGTATCCACAACGATAACCAAAAGGTCCTAGGGATGATGATTGTTCAGATGCTAGGTTGAGGGTTTTTGAGGGAAATCTACATATTCCTTTTTTGTAACCACAATTTGGAGTAAAATTGTAGGTACCTACATACATATACTCGTACGTTGTTGTTTGAAGTAAAATGGCATAATAAGTATTTTCTTATTTTTTGTTTATAAAAACAGATGTTACAGGATGTTAAACTTACTAGAAAATGGTTAAAATTTTTTGAATGCTTCTTAAGAAAATTCAAACTAAGCATTTGGTATTTTATTTTCTAAACCCAAAGTAAATTGAGTAACAAAGAAAAGACAAGTTGAAAATAAGTTGATTTAAGGAAGAAATAAAATCATCGGTAGTGAATAAAATGTGAAAAATGTACTAGCAGACCCGTCCTTGCGTTGCTGTGGCTGAATGATTTTTGAAGTGAAGGATTGAAAAGAAAACATTTAATAAATACTCTAATTATCTTTAATTGGAATTAATCTGTTTAATGAAGCGCCAATCGGTCTAAAATATTTTTGGTTGATCGGTCCTTTGTTAATATACAGCTGTGCTCAAAACCACTGAATAAAAAAAGATACTGGGATGCGACCCACACTGATAACTTCCCATCCCGTTTGTCGATTTATCTTGCTTAAAAGGTTTGTAGGTTTTTCTATATAGAAAAGTTGTCGTTTATATTATTCTACAAAATTTAAAAATTACCAACAATATTTTGCATTTGATGAAATAGATAGATTTCAAAATCTATTTTTATTAACGAGATTTTTAGTCGAAAGTTTTTACCAATTTTAGTAGCATTTCTTAAAAGCTTTTATTTATTATATAAACAATTACAAATTGGATGAATGACACTAATTCGAAGTCAATATCTTCTATTGTTCACGAGATATCGAGAACTGAACATCAATTTTTAACAATTTTGAAAAGATATTTGAGTCGAAAGTAAATTTTTACTAAGTTTTAGTATTGTTTTTGATGTGAAACATCTATATATATAGTATGGGAGGCGGCGGTAAAAGTACCTACCTCATCGAGTCAATGGAAAATTTGGTCATTAACGAATGGTAAATGACACGAAGATTACAAAACCGCTGGTCGGACAGACTTTTTCCGGGCCTTTTGGCCGCAAAATGGTCACTTCCGGTTGCGTTTTTTGGTGTTAGGGTATACCATCAGGTCAATGGAAAATTTAAATAGTAGTTGGTAGAGATCTGGTGGTAGATTTAATATCATTTGGTCGGACAGACACAATCCGGGACCAACCCTTTGTCCGACCATCTCAAAAAACTGTATTTTTGGTGTTGACCTACCTCATCGGGTCAATGGACAAATGGGGTATCAAATGAAAGCTTTGACCGTCTACTTTAAGAATCTACTGGTCGGACAAACTTTTCATGGGCCAAACATACGTCCGACCGCATTTTCCCCCAAAAAATGCTTTAATCTTTTTTCATTTTTTTTTTCATCTTTTTTCATCTTTTTTCAACTCAATATCAAAAATTTTTAAGTCAAAAAAATATAAAATTTGTATCAGTTAAAAGTTAACATTGACACCTAAATAAATTATATAAAAAAAGTTTAAAAAAAATTACAAAAAGCCTTAACAAAATCTATTGATCATTTTTTTCTCAGGAAATTACATTTTTTTATAAATTAAATAAATGACATACTTACCGACGAGCTATCTACTTCCAGCAGGAATAAGTTAATCTAAATTATTAATTAAATGTTACACATATGTCTATATATATATATTATATAAGTATATTTACTTTATTTTTCAAATATAACATGAATTAATTTTTGCAAAAAAGATATACAGTAAACAGAATATCACATAAATAAAAAAATAAACTTTGCATATGTATATCCCAGTAATTATTCAACGACAATTAAAATAATAAAAAATTAAGAAATATTGTCTTCATCAGAATCTTCCTCACTCAAATATTCCAATTCTTCTTCTTCTTCATTGTCTTTTAAAATAATATCATCAACATTAAGCGGAGTGGGATCCCCTTGAAACCAAAGTGGTATTAACTTTTCATCTTTCAATACCCACCCAAAATCTTCTGCCCTCAGTTTGACGCAGTCTGCTTCTGTGGCATTAGCCCACATAGAACTTACAAAAATTGTTCTTTTAATTTTTTTTTGAGTGATTTAAAACATGGGGGTATCAAGCTAGAATCAAAGTTTCTTATATTTTTGAAAAAATTACCTACCGACGTATTTTTAGAAGCATATATGTTTTGAAACCTTTGAAATCTAGCTTCATTTACACTTTTGCAGTTCCGTAGACCATACATATGTGAAGTAAAGTTTTGAATAACTTCTGTATCTTTTTCCAGTAAACGATCAGTTTTTTTACTCAATGCTTCAAAGGCAGCTTTATAACAACCACTTTTTTGAAGGATATCTAGAGGTTTAGATTTTCCTTTTCTAAAAAAACTGGCCGTATAGTCGCAACCTGTAAAGGCATGAAATGCTGGTAGCGCAGCACATAAACTCACTCCCAATGTCGAAGCTAGTTGCGTACAATTTATGCAATTGAAATTATTTCTTTTCGAGCTGCCACTTGCTAACCAAATCTCTAAGTTCTTGAGTTTGTGCATATTCCCCAGTAAAATAACGAGTATGTCTGTGTCAGATGCTCGAACCATAATGTTGGAATTAGGTTTTGATTTGCTTATATGGTAAATTAATCTGGTATCGGCTTCTTCATGGCTACAACTATATTCATATTCCTCACGTTTACAAATACATTGGTTTTGAACTTCATAGGAAAAACACTTGTCATCTACCGTCAAAAAAACTTTTTTGTCTCCTAAAATTGGAATCAAGGAACTATCCTCCCAGTGCAGCCCTAAAAATCTTTTAAGTGATTCTTTAAATTTGGGGTTTTTAAGGCATTTAAGAAAATCATCTGTTCGTTTTTGAAGTGGTCCAGAAATCGTGAAATTTGAGACTTCTACTTCATTTCGAACGCAATGTTCAGAGTCTTTGATGGATGGGTTCAAATAGCGGTCAAAAACAACATGATCTTAAAATCATCTCGGATATTTTGTTAAATGTTTGAGGAACTAATGACCCTAAGAGATGGATTAAGTAAAAGCCATCAATTAATTCAATATCTTTTTTTAACGGCTCGGACGGAGAAATTGTAGATTTCAGTTTTTTTGCCAAAACTGCTTTGTCAGTTTTGTGCATCTCACCAGTATAGTGACAAAGGGCTGGGGGGCTGGAGACAATGGATATGATAAACAAACCTCCATGTCAATTTTTTTTTCTAAAGCTATTGCTAATAGTCTCCCAAAGGCATCCCGTTCCATTTTTATAAGGCTCTGTTTTGTACCATCTCTACTTTTTTGATATTTTTTTAAGCATTCTGATGCGAAGTTTAGAATATTGTTGCGCTTTAATGGTTTTTCAAATCGACCAATGTTTTCAGAACACTCTTCAATAAATGTTATCTTTTGCTTTTGCCCTGTTTCATTGACATTTAGAACAAAGTCAGCTGTCTGTTGACTTGTCGCTTTACCTGTTGTTATGTGTAACGAGCCACTTTGCCTGTGTGGGGTCGAGACTGGCATCATTGAACCCGTAGCTCAGCGGTTGCGAAGGTTCTTCGACCCTGGACTCATCACAAAAAAAAGCCAGTCTAGCATCCCGGTGTTGATGATGCGCGAGATATCTTCCTTAAACCCTCCCTACCTGGTTGACTCCCTCGCTAGAGCAACCCCTTTCTTCGGCTTCTTCTCCTTACCCCTTCTTTCCCATCTCCCCTTCAATCTCTCATCCCTTTATGCTAAAAAACTTAAACCATCATCTTAAAGCTTTTAGGCTTCATAAAAAATCCATATTGTTTCTTTTTTTTTTTTTTTTAAATACAGAATATTTTATTAGAATATTTAAATTTTAAAAGGCTTTAATTTCAATTCATAAAATGTATATGTATATGTACATATTAAATAATCAATTTAAATTTTCCAAAAAAAATTATTTATCACAGCAAAAATTTTAATTTATTTAACAAGCAAATTACTCATAAGTGGCAATCATACGCCAATCAAGCGAAACTCCGATTGATTCGATAAGAATCGTCTTCGATTTATTAAAAAGTTGGATCATCAAGATCTCTTTTACTTCCCTTTTTCTTTTAAAATCTCAACTCCCCTTCTTTGCAAAACCCCCTTTTTTTATTCGAAGCTATGTATGTATATCTTTTTTTTTTTTTCTTTTTTATTATGAACACTCGTTTACCCGCACTTTTATTAATTCATATGTATGTATATGTATATATATAAAGAAAGAAAATCGACTTACCCGCTCTTCTGCTGTAGTGGCCACTGCTGCTGGAAGGCTAAGGTCGATGAATAATTTAACGTAGGTCAGGTTTACGAAATTGTTCACTGAGGTTAACTTCGAACAAAGCAAATTAAACTAAATTTATATTACGTTTCGCGGAACGTATCTCATCAAAAGATTTTCGGATTTGAATGAACGATATTGTCACCACAAATTTAATTTAAAATAAAAGTTGTTAAGTTTTAAAACAAAAATAGTTAAACTTTAGAATTAAAAAAAAATATATGTATTAATGATGGTGGTCGAACTTCAGCAGGCTTTTGCTCCGGTGCTTTTTTGTCGGCGCCTAGACACTCTAGGCTACCGGGCTTCTATAGGTTGGGGGTGCTGAATATTCAATATGAGTCCGCCCACGTAATCCTGTTGAGATTCTTTGTAAATTTATCCTTTTTCAGAAAAACCTTGTTGATCCTTAATATTATATCCTTCAGGATACCTTTCGGGAGCTTGATAAAAAAAATAATTCCTTTTGAATTGAAGCGAAAAGTACAGATATGCAATTCTATATATGCATCTACGTGCATATATATATTACATATATTTATACATATACATAAATGTAATTTATTTCAAAATTTTACCTTAGCTTTTAGATTTTTCTTCTTTTGTTTAAGGCACCCCAAATGGAATTTTAAAACAAAATTTCCGCAAAAAAAACTATAACACTTTATTTTACAAAGTGGGTATTTAAATTTATATTTGAAATTTAATGTTGGTCATATGACCGACTATGACTTTATTTGCTGGTGCTTCCTCTAGGCTTTCGGCTTTCAAAAAGAATCTAAGCTTCCTAGCCAACCTGCGGACTACCCATTTTCATATTTTAGAGAATCCAGCAAAGCTCCTATCCCGTTGATGGTTCTCCAACTCACCAACACACGGATCCCAGTCCCTATCTAACGCTTCTGAACCAAGCGGATCTCTTCTAGTAAAGTGGAAATGTTGCTTCTTAGAAACTCTACTCAACCTAAGATTCCTAACCAACATTTCCACCTTACCGCCTCCGTATCTGCAACGATTACTATCTGATAGTAAGTTTTGCCTTTTTTGTGTTGCATACTTTAGGGATACCCGGTTTCAATTAATTTTAAATTCTAAGGCTAGGTAACATATGTTAAAAAGAAATTCTTTTCCCAAGTTTTCATCAAAAGGATTTAAATTTTGTTTGAAAACATTAACGATATCAGTTAATGCTTTCTTGTCCTTTTGAATTCTATTTCTGGCAAGCTCATGACATATATCATCCGATTGTCCGATTTTTATTTCAGTTAACATTTTGGAAATAATTTTTGTTCTTAGGTTATGACTTAGTGCCCAGCGTTGTCTTGCTGAAATTGAATTTGAAAAATGGGTAACACCAGTCAACGAGTTAGCAGCATCCGCATTAATGGTTTGTTCGAGAGTTAGGTCAACTGGTCAACTTTTTGCTGTACGCCTTATTCCAAAAGCACCACGCCTAAATTCGTTTATTAAATTAGAATTTTTTATTTTTAATCCAACTAAATTAGAATGATATTTTAATATCCACCTTGCATAATTAGGTTGGTTAAATATATAAATATAAATATAAATATAAATATAAATATAAATATAAATATAAATATAAATATAAATATAAATATAAATATAAATATAAATATAAATATAAATATAAATATAAATATAAATATAAATATAAATATAAATATAAATATATAAATATATAAATATATATAAAATATATCTTATACTCCTTGAAAATCTGAAAAAAACGTTCATGAACTCAATATATTGCATGAAAAACCGAGGAGTATTACCATGATCTCCTTTAAGTGTGAGATCTTTATACGCTGTGTATTTGGTAAAAATATCATTGAGCAATGGGCTTAAATTAGGGCTCTCATTTGGTTGCAATGGGCTTTGAAAAAAGTGTTGTAAATCATCAACGAAATCTTCGGAAATGTTCATGTTGTTTTCTAAACAAAACCGTTCAAAGTGCAATGTCTGAATGGCCCCGGTCAGCAAGAATGGATTCGTTTACATCTATTAAAGTGCTTGCCATCAATAAATCCGTTTACTGATCCTTCAGCCAAAACTTCAGATTGTACTAAAATATCGACTATTCCAGAACCATCAATAAATTTTCCGAGGGCTTTAAAAAAAGCCATTTGAATATGAAATGCACCTAAATTAATGAAAATATTATGAAATGTAGGGCTCTCAGTTATTTGAATTTGCATTGCCATTTTCGCAATAGCTAAGTCATATGTCAAAATGATTGCTTTTTGATTGCATTCGTTACAAATTGTTTGAGCATGATTAAGAGTTTCAAAAACAACGGAATAGGATGTGGGTGACAAATTAATTTGTGGTAAGTAATCTATGACTTGAATCTCACTCTTATCTATTATTGTCTTACTATTAAATCCTATCCACATTGGTAATTCAGGAATTTTGGATAGTGAAACTGCCCAAATTAAATCTTTCATTATAGCATTCATTTTTGTTTGCGAAGATTCATTGAATGCACCCAGAATTTCTGATAGAGAAAGCAAATTTGTTTTAGAATTGGGTTTTTTCATGTAGGGTTGAATTTCACGCGGAATTTGTTCGAATCGCCTTCTTTTTCTTGAAGTAAGAAAACTACTACCAGTTGAAATGCTCGAAGATCCTACAATGCTATTTGTCTCCAATGAAAAACTTGACTCAGGTCTGAATTGATAAATGATACCGACAGTATCATGGAGCGTATCTTTTCCGCTTACAGTATCTACGTAACGGTCAAAATTATCAAAAGCAACATGGGTGCTTAAATTTTCACTAATTTGTATACCACTAGGTATGAGACTATTTTCTTCACAGGCTGTAAATGTCATTTCGGTTTCAAGCTCTGCGGCAACGGTGTATCCCACACAATGTCCATATTTATTAAGTATAGACAAAATTTTTTTACTACTGGTTAGAGATTTCATCGATAACCCAAACATTAGGTGTTTGGCTGGTTTAATTCTTCCCTTTGAAATTATATAAATTATATCCTGACATAATGATTGAATTCTTATTGAATCGTCATCGGAATTTTTTCTTCTCGTATCTGGTCCTTGAACAAGACAGCAAACAAACTCATATAGTTTTTCAGGAGTTAAACATTCACCTTTTATAACATCATTTGGATTTAGTTTTTCAGGCAGATTATTTTTTGTGATAGACTTAACTGTGTTTCGAAGAGCATAAGCTACTTTTTGAAATTTAAAAATTTCAGATGACTTAAGAAATAAGGAATCGTTAACTAACTTACTAATATCAATACCTTTTTATAGACAATTTTTTTATTGCTTGTATCCATGGACATTTTCAATTCTGTTTTGCAAATATTTAGATGCATAACTTTCAAATTCAAAAGCTGTTAAAGTATTGTTATTTATTTCTAGTAGTAATGCTTTATATCTTAAAAATAAATCTTTTAAGTAAAAAACATGTTCTTCCTGCACAACTTCTTTTAATAAATAAACTGAAAATGCTTCAAATGCTTCTTTATGAACTTTTCTAAGTTTGTGCCAGGTACTGTTTTTTTTAGAAATATTTTTATTAAATCTGCTAAACATACTCAGGTTCTTATCTCTACAAATTGGGTGATATGCAAAGTTTTTACACATTTTCAAATTATTAAGTGTTTTATTATCTTTTAGGATTTCGGCAATTTTTTTAGTAGATTCAATCGTACTATAATTATTACAAAAAGATACTTTCTGCTTTCGTATTCCTTTCTTTTTCACAACCTGATTGCAAAAAATAAAGGTCTAATTTTACTATTATTTTCCCCTGTAGTAATTGACGCAGACGAACATCTTGGCTCTATTAATATTGATTCAGTTGGCAATTCAATTTCATTTTAATCTAAGTTCGTTGTGGGATAACTTGATTGAGACTAAAATAAACAACTAATTAGTTTCTACTTTTTTCTACTTAAAAAATAGTTTTTACTTCAGAGACTTGTGAAATTTGGGTAGAAGTAGTAATAACATCATAAACTTCCCTGCACTGAGTTGCATCTAAATGTGTAGGTAAACTACACATTTGAGCCTAAATAAAGATAAAAAGAAATGTAAATACCTATATCTTTCTTATTGTATTATATAAAATAGTACTTCAGTATACTGTGCATCATTTAATGGGGTTCTTGTCTCCAATTCATCAGACATCGAACATGAAGTACTTCTTCAGTCTAAATTCAAATAAATAGATACATTTAACGAAAGACTTTTTGTTTTAATTCTGAAAAGTGTCTTTTTGGATGAATTAATTTTTTTGCTAATATAACACAAAAACATTTTTCATAATTCACCTTACAGTGTGCACCATGCTTTAAAGTCAATAAAAAAAATTGATTGTTCATAACACTTATCGTTTTCATGCGTACAGTGACGGATTAAGAGGCGAATAATGTAGGTGATCACTAGAGAATGAAGTGCTCCAAAAGGGAAAAATGTTTGATTTTAAAAATATTTACCTCAACCCAATCAGAAACGTTTATTAAATGTATTAATTAAAAATAAAATTTTAAAGGTAATAAATAAAAACCAAAAACCTCTGTGATAAGAATGTTTAAACCATTTCGCCTCAAACCACAAAATACCTTAAGCCGGTCATGATATGCATTTGGCGTTTACTTGAAATTTCATTTTTTTTATTGCTTTAACCATTTCCAAAAACAATATTGTACTTACATTTGATTCAATGTGAGATGTTTTGATACGTTTCTGTGATGTTACGTCAGGCGCATTTATATAATTTCTTTTTAAAGTAATTTTACGGTAACACTTTGTATGGTAGCCAAACAAATCTTTAGAATCAGGTAATAATTCAATATCGCCGTACTTAAAACCCTTCATTTTTCGAATCAATAAAGCATCAATACTTTTTTTAAGTATTTCGTCTGTAAAATTATTAATTTTTGGAAAATCTTCCCCACAAACAAAACACTTTTTAACTTCTGATGCCATAATATTAGAAATTAACACAAAACAAAATATTGATTATAATAATTCAAACAATTTTATTTTATTTCTTCCACACTTTAAATGAGCCACTCAAACTTTCTACCAAAGTGTTTTTGTTACAATTGTAATAGGGAAGAAAAGCATTTTAAATTAACAGTAAGTTCTCATAAAAATTAAGGCCACTTACATAATCCGTGCAAATTTTGGTATCGGTCCACAAGAAATACTATTATTTATTATGTATTTACATATCATGTAGGTTTGTTTTGAGAAAAAAACTTGCAAGAAAATGTGTTGAAAAAAAATCTTGTCTTTATTAAATATATCCTTATTAATTTTTATCATTAGAACCAAAACATGTAATTTTATTAGATACCTGCCGCAATTTTAAGTACAGAAACAGGATTGCATTTTAATTAGTTAGTAGTTCTTCAGTAAGTATGTCATTTATTTAATTTATAAAAAAAATGTAATTTCCTGAGAAAAAAATGATCAATAGATTTTGTTAAGGCTTTTTGTAATTTTTTTTAAACTTTTTTTATATAATTTATTTAGGTGTCAATGTTAACTTTTAACTGATACAAATTTTATATTTTTTTGACTTAAAAATTTTTGATATTGAGTTGAAAAAAGATGAAAAAAAATGAAAAAAGATTAAAGCATTTTTTGGGGGAAAATGCGGTCGGACGTATGTTTGGCCCATGAAAAGTTTGTCCGACCAGTAGATTCTTAAAGTAGACGGTCCAAGCTTTCATTTGATACCCCATTTGTCCATTGACCCGATGAGGTAGGTCAACACCAAAAATTCAGTTTTTTGAGATGGTCGGACAAAGGGTTGGTCCCGGATTGTGTCTGTCCGACCAAATGATATTAAATCTACCACCAGATCTCTACCAACTACTATTTAAATTTTCCATTGACCTGATGGTATACCCTAACACCAAAAAACGCAACCGGAAGTGACCATTTTGCGGCCAAAAGGCCCGGAAAAAGTCTGTCCGACCAGCGGTTTTGTAATCTTCGTGTCATTTACCATTCGTTAATGACCAAATTTTCCATTGACTCGATGAGGTAGGTACTTTTACCGCCGCCTCCTGGACTAATAGGGTCGCTTGTAAACCGAATTGTTGGCTTGGCGACGCTTGCCGGGCGACCGACGGATCGGTATACTAAGGTATGCATATTATATATATTTTATGTTTAGTAGAGTGTACGGTGTGCCGACGGGTATACTCACGTATACACGCAAAGATTCAAAAAAAAATCTTTCTTCCTGTTCTGGGAACAGGGCAACCGAAATAAAAGACCGTTTATATTTGGTTAAAACACTTTTATTATTCAAGCGTCAGATCCCTTACCGTTGGTCGGGGGAAATCATCGGCTATACGTTGAAAAACAACTGAAAACTGAACTAGAAAGAGATCTGGCGATCCCTTTTATATTATTAATATGCTTACGCAGCAAACCTTTGTTTGACTGCGGATGATACAATGATTCAATGTTGTGATTTACTTTTGATATACATTTTATACTCTTGCACAAGGCTGAAGGCCAAGAAGTGCTGATATGCAATTTATGTTTATGATCGTTGCATCATCTTTGAAGAATTATTACAAAGTATTTAATTGAATTTGAAGTCAAGATTTTGCGTGGGTTTATCTTTGTTTGAAATTTGTTGGGGCGCACAAGTGTGCTCGGATATAACACCCCCCCCTTTAGATTCTTCTAAGGGTCGGAAATTGACCGTTGGAAGACTTACATTATTTATTATCTTCCTTTTTTTACTTTTTAATTTTAGATAAACATAAATTATTACAATTATTAAAATGATTGAAATGATAAAATATATTTTGAAACTTGACTTTTTATGACTATATTTCAATTCTTGTATTTCTTTTAAATTGTTTATATTTTGATATTTTAATTCTTCAAAAGTTAATTCTTCAATTTTAGTATAATTTATATCCAATATTGTATTAGGAATTATAAGCTCATGCTTATAATTTTTCCTTTCATATGATTTATTGTTTATTTTAACTTTACAATTTTCAAATCTAATAAGGTAGTTACCTTTAATTTTAATTTTTTGATTATTACAATTTTGATTAAGTTCTTGTAATTTTACATTAATTAATACAAGATTATTATTTCCTATTTCTAATATTTGTTCATTTATATTTTTTATAAGTTTACAATTCATTGATTTTTTAAGTATATTTTCTATACAATCATCATTTATTTTGGTTAAATTTTGTACGTGTTTAGTACTGTCATATATTATTTGATCTTTTGTCAGATAAAGGTGTTTGTTTATTTTTAATTGGGAATTACTATCCTTATTTGGAATGGGTTGAACGTATATCTTTTTATACAGTTTATCTGTATATTTGGGTACTTTGATTATAAATATAATATTGGTTTTATTATAGCCTCATAGTCAGAAATAAACTTACGGTAATATCCTGTTAATCCTAGGAAAGATTGAATTTCTTTCACTGTTTTGGGAATGGGAAAATTCTTTATTATTTCGATTTTTTTTCGGATTTGGTTTAACACCATTTGGAGTCACTATATGCCCTAAGAATTCTGTTTCTTTACGTAGAAATTCAGATTTATTTAATGATACTTTAAGATTTGCGTTCTTAAGTGTACTTAAAATTTTATGGAGTGAATCCATATGCTCTTATAGGCTTGAGGAAAATATTATGATATCATTTAGGTAAACGTAGCATATTTTTCCAATATAGTCTTTCAAAACTTCATTCATAAGTCTCTGAAAGGTTGCGGGTGCATTCTTTATCCCTAATGGCAACCGTACGAACTCATAGTGTCCGGATAGAGTACTAAATGCTGTCTTTTCTCTATCTTTAGGTTCTACTTCTATTTGATAGAAACATTTTGTTAAATCAAGTGTACTGAAATACACTGCATGTCCTAGTTTGTCTAGTATTGAATCCATATTTGGTATTGGATATTTATCTTCTTTGGTTATATTATTTAATTTTCTATAGTCTATTACTATACGCCACTCTTTATTACCAGCGTGGTCTTCTTTTTTAGGTACGACCCAGATTGGGGCGTTATAAGGCGAAGTTGAATGCTGAATTATTTTTGATTCTAACATTTCTTTTATTTGCCTATCCACTTCTTTTTTGTGGATCTCAGGATATCTGTATATCCTTGTGTACATGGGAGAATTATCTTCCGTTGGGATGTTATGTTTTACATGATTTGTAAAAGTTAAATCATCACCTTTTTTATAAAATGCTCCGTCGCATTCTTTTATTAATTTATATAATATTTGTTTTTCTTCTTTGTTTAAGTGATCTGTTCGCAGATCCTTTTTCACTTCATTATTTAATATGGAGTCTACAGGTTTTATTTCATTAAAATAATTGATTGTCTTTTCATATTCCTTTTCTTCATTTTCGCTGAAGAATAAAGGTATGATTTCGTCATTCAATTTCAATGTTTTATTTTTGTAATTTATTTCTCCATCATTTGGAATCAAAATATTGTTTCCAATTATTCCATTATACTCTTCATTGAAGGTATGCACTTGGAATTCACAATCATTTTTTACAGATAGTGCGAATCTGTTTTTTGGTATTAATACATACTTTTTTACTACTATAGGGTTTCCTGCTGTCCGTATTGTCATGGGATTGGAACGCCATTTTGTAAATTCTATTGGAGAACCTTGTTCCCGCAAAAGACTATTAGTTGCTCCGGTGTCAATAAGGAGTCTTAAAATTGTATTCCCTTTTTCTAATTTAATATAGGGAAGTGAGGTTCCGAGGCAAAATGCCGAAAATTTGCTTGCGTTTGTTCTTTTTGTTTGTCTACGTAGTTAGCTTCATGTGCTCTCCTAACTTGGGATGAACTTGGATCGATATTCATTGGTTCAAATCTTTGAGGATACTGTCTATTTCTATTATAATTGTTATTATTATAATTATTATTATTTGGTCCGTTATAATTATTTTGATTGTTCGGCACATAAGGTTTTGGTTGCCAATTTTTATTATTTTCATTATTCCTAAATGGGTTATTGGGATTTTTAAAGTTATTATTATTATTTTTATTCTAATTCTCATACCTATTTTCAATTTTTTTATTAGTGTTAGTGTGCTTTTGTTTTTCATTATTAAAGTCATTATTTTGTCGTGTGACAAATCCTGCTTGAGTTATTTCATGAAGTGCTGACTCCATGGTTGGGGGTTTTAATGCATATAGAATTGTTCTCATATGCGTCGGTAATCTTTCTTTGAAGATTTTAAGCGCTGTTTCATTATTACGTGGGATATCAGAAATATTATTTTCTTGTAAACGCTTTTGGTTTAACAAGGAAAGGGTATGTTGTATGTAGTTATAAAATTAAAGCGGATCGCCTCTATATTGAGAAGCTCTGAGATCCTCATATAATTGGAACGAATTTTTAAATCCGCCGAAATTTTGCAAAAGCATGTTTTTTATATCAATCCATCTATGGGTATGAATTTCGATAGCCTGTCTTCCTATAAATTTACTCTTAAGAATATTTATACACATTTTTTGTGAAATGTCATTAGGTATAAGTTAATAATGTGGGGATTATATCATCCACATTTGAAATAAAAATAGGGAAGTCTTCGGTTTTACCGTCAAAATTTTGTAATCTTTCTATATATTTAAGGGGATTTAATTCTAAAGATCTTAAATTATTATTACCTCCTACTAACAGCTGCTGCTGTTGCTGCTGTTGTGGTTCTACTGCTGGATCCATGTCGTCTTCTTGTTCTTGAAAGTTTCTTTGTTGGTTATAGTTTAGCTGCCTTAATTCAGCTCGTTGCGAATCTCTTCTGATTCGGTTCATCAACTTATTGATCTCGTTGGGGCTTTAGATCATGCCACTTACTTCCACGTTGGGTTCAAGTGGATTTTCCACATATAATTTGAACCATAAATTTGAAATTTTTTAGGTAGGTATATTTTTTCTTTTTTTCTTTTAGCTGCACTATTTGTTGCAATTAACCTTTTTGTGTTTGCTTTTTATCGTTCCTTTTGGTTTTTTTTTTATTTTATTTTTTTTTATTTGTTTGCACTTTTTATTTTTATATAAAAAAAAATTATTTTTTCTTTCTGTTCTTTCTGTTCTTTTTATTTATTTATTTATTAATTTTTCTTTTTCTCACTCACTCATTTTTATTTTATCTTTACTCAATTTTCTGTATTGTTTGATTTAATTTAATTTAATTTTTTATTCTTCTTTTCTTTTTTCTTTTCAATTAATTTACTTTTTAATTGTTCATCCGCCTTTAACTTCACTTCCACTTTTTACTCTTCACTTGAAATTATTTCCTCTCTATGAGGTTTCGCAACATTAACCATATTCACTGGCGTTGGTTACTAAATAATTTTCTTTTTAATAATTTTCGATTTTCGTTCGAAAAATTATTATTTTTGTCATTAAATTTGGTCAAATTAAACTCACGATTTTCGTTCGAAAATTAATCACTTTTCACTTCATTTAATTATTTTTAACATTGATTTTGATTAAAAATTTTAATTGATGATTTTCGTTCACCAATAAATCTTTTTCTTTTCACTTTCAATGTTTTTTGACGCGATTGCAGTTTCGCGTCGTTCGTTTCACGGATTAACTTTTCGACAAATAGATTTTCGCTCTATTTAAGTTAATCCTACCGACTGCGCCAATTTTAATTGAGTTTTCGCAAAGATTCAAAAAAAATCTTTCTTCCTGTTCTGGGAACAGGGCAACCGAAATAAAAGACCGTTTATATTTGGTTAAAACACTTTTATTATCCAAGCGTCAGATCCCTTACCGTTGGTCGGGGGAAATCATCGGCTATACGTTGAAAAACAACTGAAAACTGAACTAGAAAGAGATCTGGAGATCCCTTTTATATTATTAATATGCTTACGCAGCAAACCTTTGTTTGACTGCGGATGATACAATGATTCAATGTTGTGATTTACTTTTGATATACATTTGATACTCTTGCACAAGGCTGAAGGCCAAGAAGTGCTGATATGCAATTTATGTTTATGATCGTTGCATCATCTTTGAAGAATTAGTACAAAGTATTTAATTGAATTTTAAGTCAAGATTTTGCGTGAGTTTATCTTTGTTTGAAATTTGTTGGGGCGCACAAGTGTGCTCGGATATAACATATATATATATTATATGTAGTAGAGTGTACGGTCTTTGTATATGAAAACTATATAGTTTTGTATATGAAAACCATAGTTCCATAGTTTCCATATGAAGGTCGATGAATTTGTTTTTGTATTTTCTTTATATCAATGCACTTTTATATGGAAAACGGCAATGTCTCAATATTGTGTCTAATAAGGGGATGAATGAAATATTTGTATGCTTACATCAGCTGTCTTCTACTCTGAACGTCGAACTTGTCGAGTTGTATAGAAGCTGAGTAAGGTCAATGATTCTCGAGAATTTTCTCCAGATGAGTCCTCAAACTAAAGGACGTTCATATCCCTCTACCTTCCCAGAATCATCATCCACTCCCACATAAACAAGGCATACCAACCTACGTTTATGTCACCAACTCCCATCCCACCTCCCACGTTGTAATGGCGAAAAAGCTAGACAGCGCTCCTATCTCCTTCTCACTCTAGGTAAATAAGCTGAATTGCTGTTACCGAATCCCAATCTTTTCCTCACATATCAGAATGATGAATTAACATCAACTGATTCCTCACCCTATCTCTTCCTTCCCTACCACCTCTCATCTTTATTGGGCTGGATCCAAGGTGTTAAACGACCCGTGCCGATGATCAGCCTGGCTGGGGGCCCAATTCACAAATAGCCCAGTCTCTAACGGAGTATCCGGATACCTGGCGACCTCCGGATTAACTAGCCTTATCTGTACATGCGAATCTCTGTGCAGACGGACCTCTTTTCTTCGCAACTCGTGGGATTAAGATTAAGATGAATTAAAAAAACAAAAATGTAAAGGATGTTGAGACCGCTATCTCTTCAGGACCGGGCGGCAGTTTGGCGTCAAAGCCTGTTGCCGTATCTCTTGCGGCCAACACAGAGAAGGGAGTAGTGGCTAACCATGAACCCTCCTCTGCAGTTGGTAGCAACGAGGATAAGAAGGTAGCGATACCTAATTTCAGTAGTGGCAGGGTTGTGAAAAATGGCCCTAACACTACTAATGAGAGAAAGGGGAAACTCTCTAAAAGCCAATATAGACAAAGGCGGCAAGCGGCGAAAATCCTAAAGGCCTCTGGTGCATCATCGGGGGCTGAAAGGACACCGCAGCAAACCGCTAGCGTCGAATGGGCTAAAAGCATACTTGCTACAACAAAGACCAATAAGGACTTACGTCCAAACGAGAAAGGTCTCGTGAGGAGGCCGTACCGACACCAAAACGGCCTCGGGTGTACAACACCAGCACTCCCCTCAATCCCATCAAGAAAGCCAGTTTCAGTGACGTCGCGAAGGGCAAAGTCGTGGTTGCGGTCATTGACAGGAGCGATGATGATGGAACAATATCGGCTGATCGTTGGTAGTTGGTCAAGATTAAGCTCTCGGGTGGCTTTTTAAGCATTTTGAGGGAGCTTCCAGGACCACTTCCTTCCATAAGCGATGGGGGTTGGCATCAAGGCCATGTCAAACTCATGGTTTGTGGCGATCAGAGGTCTTGTGACTTATACAAGCTCGCTGTCAGCCGGTTAGGTGAAGTTTGACCAGGTGCGAAGCTCGATGTTGTCGCTAAGGAAGACATTCCTAGCAGACCTAGAGCCCGCATTTGGATCCCAATGGAACCTGCTGGTATCGAGGACATTCTCGAGATAATCAGAGTTTGTAACCCCTCCCTTCCGACTCATAACTGGAAGATAGCCAAGCTAGAGGAGGTGAAGAATCTTTATAGGAGCGCCATTTTGGTACTCAATAAGGAATCTTTGGCTCCTCTAGCCATAAACGAGGGCTCCATAAACTATGGCTTCGAAACAATAAAAATTCGAGTCTATAAAAAAGATGAGGTTAACGCGAAAAGCGGGCCTCCAAAAACAACCGAAGGTGAACTAGCGGTTGGTGGGCCTGGGACATCTTCTCTCTTAACAGAAGGTGACCATGCCCTCTCCAATAGCGACTCCACCCTCTACAAAAGTCGTAGACAGTCCATCCTCAATGGAGACTGAGGACGACCTCAACATGATCCTTTTGAGCGAGGACGAACTCTTGGGTTCATCCTCAGACTCAGAGGATCAGAACAAAACCGTGGTGGAGGTTGATCTGCCTAATTGTAGCCAAAATGCTGCAGTTAGTACAGATTAATCTCCAGCACTCCGTAAAGGCCACGGCCTCACTTCTTCTCCGGCTGGCAAGAAACGGGGAAGACATTGTCCTGATCCAAGAGCCATGGATTGTGAGATCCGTTGTTCGAGGACTCAGGACTCCTGGGTACTACACACTGTGTGTGACAGATAAAGGTGAACCTAGATCTTGCATACTAGTGAAACGTAGCATTAATGTATTTTTACTCCATCATTTCAGTGACAAAGATACCACCGTAGCTAGGCTGGAAACAACCAAAGGAAGTTTCTGGCTAGTGTCGGGGTATCTTGGCCATGACCACCTTGGCCCTCTCCCTGGAAAAACCCTGGAGAAAGTCGTCGCTGAAGCGGTAAGGCAAAGGATCCGCCTAATTATTGGGAGTGATGCTAACGCTCATCATACGGTATGGGGAAGTACCAATATCAACGACAGAGCTGAGTCTGTTTTTGAATATATTCTTGGTACTAACCTCTTAGTAAGTAATGTTGGAAATGAACCAACCTTCATAACTAAAACTCGACAAGAAGTCTTAGACATAACTCTTGTCTCAGATACTATACACCATATGATCATGGACTGGAAAGTATCCAAAGAACACTCGTTCTCTGATCATAGATATATCCAGTTCAATATCAATGTGGATGATAACCCGAGTCCATTGACTTTTCGAAATTATCGGAAAACTGATTGGGCTTCATACAGGAACTCATTACAGAGTTTACTAAAACCTGGACTATCTTGTCCTTCCTCTAACGCTAATGAACTTGACAACAAAGTCAATGACCTTACCTCAACAGATCGCTAGAAATTGCTTGTCCACTTATACACATAAGAGGAAAGAGGAAACCACAATGGTGGGCCTCAGAGCTTGACTCGCTCAGGAAAGAATGCAGGAAACTTTTCAACCGAGCCAAAGCCGCAAGACTAGCCTCTCACTGGGATTCTTACAAAGAATCCCTAAGAATTTACAAGAAGGCACTAAGGAAATCTAAACGATCTTCTTGGAGATCCTTCTGTGGCACGATAGAAGAAACTTCTGAAGCCTCTAGGTTACGGAAAATTCTTTCAACTAATCCAGCGATGCCAAGCTGCTTGAAAAATGCTGACGGCTCCTGGACAAATTCAAGTAATGAATCGCTGAACTTACTACTGGATACTCATTTTCCTGGAAGTTCTCTTACCGAGACTTGCAACGGTTATATACGTTCAAGTCCCAATACAACATATCCACAAGGTCTGATCACAAGGGACAAGCTACAATGGGCTCTCAACACCTTCAAACCATTTAAATCTGCAGGACCAGATGGAATAATACCAGCTGAGCTACAAAAGACTTCTGACATAATTGCACCAATCCTTGAGGCAATTTTTACCAGCTGTCTTTACCTGGTCCATGTTCCCTCGGCATGGCGAGAAGTTAAAGTTGTTTTTATACCCAAGGTAGGTAAATGCTCGCAAGTCAATCCTAAAGATCTACGACCTATAAGTCTATCATCATTCCTTCTTAAGACCTTGGAAAGATTGATTGATATCCATTTAAGGGCAAGTATTGATACAAGACTTCTGTCTTCGTCTCAACATGCCTACTGTAAAGGTAAATCGGTGGAAACAGCGTTACACACCTTAGTACGCACCGTCGAATATTCCCTCCATCATAAAGAGTTCACTATGGTTGCTTTCCTTGACATCGAAGGTGCCTTTAACAACGTGGACACATCTGCAATCACATCTGCACTAACATCTCTAAATGTAGAGAGTTCGCTTCCGGAGTTAATTCATTTAATGCTTACTAGCAGGATAATTAACTCAAAACTGGGCAATTCTTCTGGCAGACGATTCGTTAGTAGAGGGACACCGCAAGGTGTTGTTCTATCCCCTCTCCTCTGGAACCTAGTGGTGAATGAAATCCTAACTAGTCTGGATGCGGAGGGTTTCAGAGTGATAGCCTATGCGGACGACGTTGCTATAGCAGTTTCAGGAAAGCATCTTAACACGTTAAAAGAACTCTTACAAAATGCCTTAGTCAGACTAATACTTTGGGCTGATCGGTGTGGACTGGGTGTTAACCCACACAAAACCGATTTGGTCTTATTTTCGACGAGATACAAAATTCCATTTGTCAACCCTCCCCATATTAAAGGAATCCAATTAAAATTCTCAGACGAGGCTAAATACCTGGGTCTTGTCTTAGATAAAAAACTAAATTGGAAACGCAACGTAGAGGAAAGAGTCAAAAAAGCTACTGTAGCTCTCTTTTCTTGCAAAAAAGCCATCGGTAATAAATGGGGCTTACAACCCAGAATCACGCATTGGCTATACACATCGGTAATCAGACCGATTTTAATATACGGTGTGGCAGTATGGTGGACTGCTTTAGAAAAGGTATAAACCGAGATAAATTAAATAAAGTTCAACGTTCAGCTTGCCTATGTATAAGTGGATCGCTTCGCACGACCCCATCTGCGGTACTGGACACCTTACTCTACCTAACACCTCTTGACATTTTTAGCAAACAAATAGCTGCAAGCTCTGCTATTCGCCTCAAAGCTTCGTCGCAGTGGACTAACAACAACATTGGCCACTCCGTAATTCTTAGTTATTTAGAATCAATTCCAAAGCACACAGACTACACCATCCCCCAACTGCAATTCGACAGAAATTTCCAGATTTCTATACCTCCCAGATCTTTTTGGGAGGATAGGACATTCCTGGAAGATGAGTCAATCCATTTCTATACAGATGGGTCAAAAACAAAAGAAGGGGTTGGTGGAGGTGTGTACTCTGAACGACTGAAATTAAGTCTCTCATTCCGCCTTCCCAATCATTGTAGTGTGTTCCAGGCGGAACTTTTGGCGATATAAGAAGTCTTGTCTTGGCTTAAAGAAAACGTGATATCAACATCTGATATCCGTATTTTCTCAGATAGTCAGGCCGCTATCAAATCTCTGGATTCTGTCTCTACAAACTCTATAACAGTCCATAACTGTCGATCATCTCTAATGGAGATGGCACAACAGTTTAATATTCACCTTTGCTGGGTACCGGCCCATAGAGACATTCCAGGTAACTGTAAGGCAGATGAACTCGCCAGGAACGGTACCAGTATAGCCCATCCTACCACGTTTGGCACGTACTGGCATACCAATCGCTACTTGTAAACTTTTGCTAATGCAAGACGCTGTGAGGAGGGCAGGCACCAGGTGGAACAACATCACCACGTGTCAAGTCACAAAAAACATCTGGCCAACACTGGATTTAAAACGTTCAAGGTGCTTGCTCTCTCTAAGCAGATCGCATATAAGCTCGATTTTTAACATACAATTTTGAGAAAAATCGAATTGACAGTTTTTTTATGAAAAATAAAAACCTAAACAAAAAAAAACAATACTAAAACTTGGTAAAATTTTAATTTTGACTCAAATATCTTTTTAAAAATTAAAAATATTGGCTTCAAACCAATTTTATCTCACAGAAAGTATTGTTTTCGACATTCAGTAAATTTGTTATAGAAATCCAACAGTCCGTTTTTTCATTAAAAATAAAATCTACAAAAAATAGTACTCAAATTTGGTAAAAATTGATGTTCGGTTCTCGATATCTCGTGAATAATAGAAGATATTGACTTCAAATTATTTTCATTCATCCAATTTGTATTTGTTTGTATAAGACATAAAAACTTTTAAGAAATGCTTCTAAAATTGGTAAAAATTGGTTTTCGACTAAAAATCTCTATGGACGACAAAAAAACTTCCCGAACTTACAGACGTACGGACATACGGACACACACGTACGAACGTACGTACACACGAACGCCCACACATCTCTCTAAAAATCATTTATTTTGATTGTATAGGGACATTGAAACGTCGAGAATGGCAAAAATTTCCAATTCGACAAATCGGATCGATTACAATAGCTTCCTATGGGAAGTTTGCTACGAAGACAAATTAAATTAGAACTGAATAATATAGCAACAAAATTATCACATTCACATTCTGTGGTACAAATGGACCTAATGACACGATTGTACCGATTTTTGCCGTGATGTAAAGGAGGGTTAAGGTCATTTCTACTAATTTTACTTACATATATTGGAGTCAAGGTAGAGCGCTAAGGGCCTACGTAGGAATGCAACTTTTTAACGCTATGCGAAGATGAAAATCAAAACAAATCCTTTACGCACCACCCACCCTTGTAAATGTATGTAGTATGTATGTACATATGTAGATTTATGCTTGCGTATATTAAACAAAAAAAAAAAATTAATTTATGTTATGCCTACAAACATATACATACATATATAATGTGTATATCCATGCAGTCTGAAATTGTATAAAATAATTTATTTTTATAAACTTATTAGAAAAAGCTTATGCGAAGAAAATGAGCAACTCAAAATAGAGGTAAGGACTAAGACCAGGAGAATAAATCAGTTGGAAACTGAAGTGAAAAAAGCCAAGTTCAACCAGAAGTTGCCGAGAAAGCAAAGATCAAATGCGATGAGAAGGTTAAGAAGCTTTTCTTTCGTTGTCGTATGTACTTCCGAATGCCAAAACTGATTAGGCAAATCACGAAAAACAAACAATCAAGGAAAAGAAAATACAAACAAATTATTAATGAAATAAAAAGTTGAAAACCCACTGATTCAAAAAGGCCATCATATCTTTTATTTAACCATGGTATCAGAGTAGTGAACAATTTTATACTGGAAACGATTGACGAGACGATAGTGATAAAGTTATGTGAAGCAAATTAAAGACGATAACGTTAATCAAAAACACTCTATATGAAGATATAAATCCTCGGTAGACATCTTGGTTTACCTACAAGCTTAACCGGAAACCAGCCTCATAGAATTATTCTTAGTGTGCGTGTATTTTCTCCTCTAATTTATGAAATTTCCCCTAAGAACTCAGTAGTTGAGTCTATGTATGCGTGAAAACGCGTCAATTTTTCTCGTTGAATTCGTCCACATTACAAATACAACAATGTAAACAAATGGGTTTTGGAGGGTGATACGTACGAAGGATTTATATCTCCATATAGAGTGTTTTTGACGTTAATGATAATCGTTTTGAAAATTACGGAATGACTCTCCTGGGCAGTGTTGCCGCTGTAAAAAATCAAAAAGGGTACAAAAAAGGGGCCCGACACAAAAAAAGGCGCCAACAAAACGAAAATTGGACACCATAGAAAAAAAGTACAAATAAAACAAAACTGTATTCAGGAGCAAAACAAAAATGTATTCAAAAACTTAAAAAAACAATTTTATTTCAATAACATTAAAATAAAAACTTAAATTCATTTAAAAAACAAAACAGTAACAACAAGTCAGTTGTTAATAACAACAAATACATAAATAAATTAATGGAAGTTAAGTCTTTCATTTTTTTAATATTGTCTTTCTGTATAAAAAAACAAGATTTTTTTGGAACCCAATTTTCCAACTTATTTTTGTTTTCAATTAAATTAAGAGCTGACATCATCGAATTGCACGTTTTCACATTCAGTCTACAGAGTTCAGTTCAAGTTCAGTATGAAACTTCGTTACCGATTTTTAATTAATTTACTTAAAGAGTGGATAAGATAAAAAATATCTTAATTTATCCTTGAAAATTATTTTATTACTAGTAAAATCGTAAAAAGGGGCCAATTGTGCAATTTCTAAAAAAGTCGTCAAAACGATTATCATTAACGATATCGTCAATAATTTGCTTCACGTAACTTTATCGCTATCGTCTCGTCAATCGTTTTTAGTAGTAGATCGTTCAGTATACTTCAAATACTATTATACTCAGTGTTCCCATAACGGCATTATTAATGCTAGATCTAGCATTATAGAGAAGAGAAAAGCATTATGAAATTTTAAAATAATGCTAAATGCTTTTCTGGCATTATTGTTTTTGAGTTTTGCATTCTTGAATGCCAAAATTGATTTCAAAAGATTGATTTGAGTATATCATATTTGGAAAAAAATAAAAATCATCATCTTTTTTTTTTTTAAATTACAAACCATTGTGATTTAACCTTAATAACGTCAAATCACGAATTAGTTAAACGCTGAGGTTGAGCGCCCGTTCAGTCAAACGAATATAATTTAAACAAAAATTCGTAATAACATAGGAATAGAACTATCGAACAGCATTGTCCAAATACGCGAGGGGCTGAAAATAAAAGATAAATGCGGCTTTTCTTAAGAGGTTTCAAGAACTGTTACAGATGAAGTTGGAGCCTTAGCAAAGTATGAAAAACCTAAGGGCGAAGAAGACTATTTATATGAAGAACTTTGGGATAACTCATTATTTATCTAAAATTATAAAATAGATAAGAAGTTTATTTTTAAAAACTATAAATAAGAATGTGATAAGTCTGAATGATTTGAAATTAAATCGTTAACTATAAAACATGTTCCTATACTTAAAACATTGTGCTGATAATACCTATTTACATACGAGTATAAAGCTTTAAGTTTTGTTATTTTTGAATTAATTTTGTTTTTTTTGTTATATACCTATATTTGTTAGGTATTTGTGTGTAAAAATAAATATTAATTTGCATTTATTTAGATATTTGTTTTTTAATCATCGATATGGACGTTTTATATGGATTTTAAAATCTAGCATTTTGTTTTTTGAGCTCCCATACGATCTAGCATTATAAAATTTGAAATCTAGCATTATGAAATTTGAGATTATGGCAACACTATACTATGACTGAAATGTCTCAAAAGAACTCAACGAAAGAAAATGCTTGTTCAATAACCTGAAAATGTTTTTAAACTTGGTTTTTCTATATGGAAAATTTTGAAAATTGGCAAAAAATGTATTGTTAGTAAACATCCCAACTATTTTGTGATGTTTATTGTTATTGTTACTTTTTGTGTTTTCATTTGTTGCCGTCGACGATTAATGACGATTAAAATGTTTTGTTTATGTCTGATAATTTTGTAGATTAATAATTCTAATTTAGAGTATACATAAGTCAGTAACAGAAAATCAGCTGCAATATTAAACCCAATTCTGTCCAAGGGAAGGAAGAGAGGAAGATAAGACTCCATTTTCCAATACAGGGGACAAAAATATTTGTTGTTTCCAAAACTACTTTGGATTAGTGCTTTGTGCAAGAGCGATACTAAAAGCGTTGCCTTTCGAACATACCAATGTTCCTCCGCCCCCAAAATTTCAATGGTTACAGAAAATATTAATATGGAAGGTATATAGTATCTATGTAGAACGACAACCGTCTGACAAATTTATTGTTTCCAATATCATCATTATCCTCTTTTGCAAAACTACAATTGTTTTATATATTTAACAACAATTAAGAAAGATTTCTTATGTACATATTTATGTTTTGTATATATAAAAAAATGCTTACATATGGGTTAGAACAGATAGAAGGTCCGATAAATGTCTTCATTTTCTTCGGAACCGTATTATTTGTATTTGTTTGAGTTTTTATTTTCATTTTGTAACAAAACTAAACTACGCCAAAACATTTTTGCTTCAATTTGTTTTGGTTATCAATGGAAATTAATAGAAGACGATACCTACTTAGCTATCGTGCAAACGCTATCGTTTTGACGATATCACTTTGACGATTATCGTCTTACTTGAAGTGAGACTATCGTCAAAACGATATCGTCTAACGATTATCGTTTTACGGAATGAGCTCCCTGGATTTGCAAAAGAAAACGTCTTTTTCTAATGATAGATGCTCGAGATAATGAAAAAAGTTTAACAAAATCTTCATTTTTCTTTGTATGTATTAAAATCAATTTTCAATTGGTCAGAATGCATTTTTTGTTCACTAATAATAATTGACAGTCGATTTTGCGAAAATTGAAATTCGAAACGAAAACGTCTAAATGTTCAGTGTGAAAGAAATTTCGGGTTTTCAAAAAAAAAAAACTTTTTGCCGAAAACTCGGTTTTGGGTTTGTTGTGAAAAGTCTATTAGTGCCTGGTTACACGAGCGCAAAAAAGAATTACTTTTGTGGATACACACAGAAAAAAAAATTAAATGGGCATGCAAGAAATAGAGGAACAGTCGGAAATTAAAACACAAAAAACTTCGTTGGATACTCAGCCGCAGGTACAGCACGAGCAAAACAAAAGCAAATTTGCTGTACATTCTACTTCGCCGGCAAATTACAAATGAAAATGTCTGTCAAAAGGAGAACGTTTGAGAAAGAAACATGATTTTTAACGCAAAACTCATATCTGAAGATGAGGAAAAAGACGAAACTTGGCATTTTTTTCCATCCCTTTCCTTCTTTCTAAAAATCATCCGTTCTCTTTCGTGAATTAATTCTTTTTTGCGCTCCTGTAACCAGGCACTTATATTATTATTAAAAAAACAAAATCAAACAGATCTATGTTACTTCAATGGTTATCTACAAGATGGCCTCTACAATTCACCATTGTATATATATTTCTTATAGTACTATCATTGACATACTATACATGGACTGCTAGTAGCCAACTTCACGATGGTTCCACTTTTAACGGACAAAACACTAGCGCAAAGAGTACTATGCGGAAAAATTGTGTAACATTTATGACACTTGACATTGGAGCTTCTTTCTTTTTTCCTCTCGTGTTTATTTATTTTGTGTTGTGATTTGTAAGAAACAAGTTGAGTTTGAGTAGTGATTTAATACGAATAAAATAAAAAGAAAAGAAATACTAATATAAAAACAAGAAATAGTGATTTAAATATTAAATAAAAATGAAAAAATGTTCAATTGTGGGATGCATTTCGCATCAATTGAACAGATATGTCTCTTTGTTCTTGTTAGTATACTTTTAAGGAACCTATGATTCCTAGCTAAAATCATGTTTTTTATCATTATTTAGCCTGGTTCGTAAAGGCGTAGTCAAAGAAACAAAATACTCACAGCGCACAGCCAGCTTCTTCTTCATTTTGCACGAACTGTCAAAATTTGTCAATAACATAAAAAAAAAAAAACATGGCATCGTTTGTCTTCAACAAATTATACTAGATGTCAATACTTTCTATGTCAGAAAAAGCTTATCTCAACTAAATAAAAACAGATGTCGCTAAATATTTCATAGCTTTTTTTGCCACTGGGCCTGAAAGGGCTAGTGTAGCTAATTTGAAGTGGAACCATTCTAATTCAAATTTTGTATGGAAAATTCACACCACTAGCAGTCCATGTATAGTATGTCAATGAGTACTATTATGAAGAGGAACGAAGGAAGCGACATCTGAGCGAGGTGGAGATGAAAGAATTTGATCCCTTTTGATCCCTTTTATTTGTGTACCCCTCAATAGTTGTAGAGTTGAGAATGAGGGAAAATTTAACAATAATCAACGATAATTAAAGAATAGAAAATAGAGAAGAACATATGCAAATATAGTAGGAGATCGAGGGAGATAATAGAAACAACATTTTGACATTATTTGTGTGTATGCATATTATACTTGAAAAGGAATGATTTTACGGTTATGCTTTGGCTAGAAATAGAAAAAATGTAAACAAAAATAGAAACGAAGCAAAAAAGGGTTGCAATAGTACTTTTTGCGGTTGGTAGTAAAAAAAGTTATTACTTTTTTGAAATTAATTACCAATGCTTGAATAATTCTTACAACAGGTATACATGGTAGTATTTTAAAGAGAAAAATATGGTTAATATAGAATATTAGGATATTGATTTTTGAAGGGATTATATTAATAATCCAAGGCATAAAGAATGAAAAGAAAAGCTTTTAGCTTTTTATTAAAAAATCGAATATAAGATGAAAGAGGAAAGTCTAGAATACTCTGAAAGCGAGAAGCGCCAAAAAGTGAATGAACCAAATCAAAATGTAAGAATACAAAAAAGTGTGTTCCGATAAAAGCGATACAAGGGTATTATCAGATAATAGATACAAAACTGAATCTTAAGTGTGATTTCCAGTTCATAATTTCAACAATTTGTACGTTGTATTTTCTGACGTTGAGTTTTAATTTAAGTATAGGTACTAGGATTTGTAGTAAACTATGGTAAAATAATGACGCAATAATATGCGTCGAGACCATGAGTTGTGTTGCGTCTTAAAGAGCTTTAACTAATAAAAAATTCCAGAAATATGGAAATATTTTTGATACAAAGTGACTTTATTTGAAGAGGTTTATATTTATATTTTTTATATGTAATCTAAAAAATATATTTAAAAAAGCATTAAAATTTAATTTTATGATATCAATTTGTTGTTTATAAGTTTACAACATACAATTTCGCAAAAAAATCAATAATTTCCTATGAAATATGTGAGAGATACATTAAAAATTACTCAAAACTATACTTTCTTGAACACTTTTCATTGCTCATTTCCCACAAGTTGCAATTTTCGAGTTAGGTAACTTTCATTTTAAAGGTGCGAGGTACTATAAAATGTATAGAGTTACGAAGGTAGTTAGTAAAATGAAAAAAATATTTTCAATAATAACCACAGGAAGGCAACCCTGTCTATTTCTATACTGTTTTTTAACCATGTTTTGCATACTTCTTCTACGTACATATGTATATCTTAATAAATTTAACATTATTTTTTTTAATATTTGTTTTGAAAAAATTGCATGGCTTAAACATTAAGTAGATAAGATTAGCAGTATAACGAGGAATAGGCCTATTGGGGACACCTCGAAAAAAAAACGCGTCTAGTAGGTATTCTACCCCATTGGGTGATGTGGAAAAGAATACGAAATGCTTTTTCTTTTTTTAAATTATAGGTAGGTACTATTTTTAAACAGATTCTCTAAAAATAGGTAAGTATAGTGAAATGTTCTATGTATGTACATATGTACATAAAATTTTTTCATTGCATGAAGTTTTAATACGGAAGTTAAAAATTCAATTCTGTACATCCTGTTAAGCCGTTAAAAAAAAAAACAACAAAAAACGACCTACTTTTGAATATACCTTTAAATGTGTGCAATTTTGATTGTGTTTGTACTTGATACGTACAAATAACAAATAATACGCAATAATAACAACAACAAAACAATTGAATATATTTAAAATCTTCAATGCATCATATGCCAAATATGGCAACATTTCATTTTTCACAAAAATTGAAAATTGAAAATTTAGAATCAAACGAGAATTATTAAATTCAAAATGCCTACAACCAGCGTTAAAGTATACATAGCTACAAACATATGTATTTGTATATGCCAAATTTGGCAACATTTCATTTGCACAAAAATTGAAAATTGAAAATTTAAAATCAAACGACAATTTTTAAATTCAAAATACCTACAACGTTAAAGTATACATAGCTACAAACATATGTGTGTATATACATATCTCCTCTGCATTGCCACGGGGAAGCAAAAAAAAAGTAAACAAATATTATTCCTTCTTGGTTTGACATTTGTATTTTGGCGAACTCAGCGAACTCCCTCAGACATATATGTTTATGCAACTTAAACAAATACACTCCTCTCATTCTTTTTATACAGTCATTTTCTCCTCATTGCTTAACCGGAAACCAGCCTCATAGAATTATTCTTAGTGTGCGTGTATTTTCTCCTCTAATTTATGAAATTTCCCCTAAGAACTCAGTAGTTGAGTCTATGTATGCGTGAAAACGCGTCAATTTTTCTCGTTGAATTCGTCCACATTACAAATACAACAATGTAAACAAATGGGTTTTGGAGGGTGATACGTACGAAGGATTTATATCTCCATATAGAGTGTTTTTGACGTTAATGATAATCGTTTTGAAAATTACGGAATGACTCTCCTGGGCAGTGTTGCCGCTGTAAAAAATCAAAAAGGGTACAAAAAAGGGGCCCGACACAAAAAAAGGCGCCAACAAAACGAAAATTGGACACCATAGAAAAAAAGTACAAATAAAACAAAACTGTATTCAGGAGCAAAACAAAAATGTATTCAAAAACTTAAAAAAACAATTTTATTTCAATAACATTAAAATAAAAACTTAAATTCATTTAAAAAACAAAACAGTAACAACAAGTCAGTTGTTAATAACAACAAATACATAAATAAATTAATGGAAGTTAAGTCTTTCATTTTTTTAATATTGTCTTTCTGTATAAAAAAACAAGATTTTTTTGGAACCCAATTTTCCAACTTATTTTTGTTTTCAATTAAATTAAGAGCTGACATCATCGAATTGCACGTTTTCACATTCAGTCTACAGAGTTCAGTTCAAGTTCAGTATGAAACTTCGTTACCGATTTTTAATTAATTTACTTAAAGAGTGGATAAGATAAAAAATATCTTAATTTATCCTTGAAAATTATTTTATTACTAGTAAAATCGTAAAAAGGGGCCAATTGTGCAATTTCTAAAAAAGTCGTCAAAACGATTATCATTAACGATATCGTCAATAATTTGCTTCACGTAACTTTATCGCTATCGTCTCGTCAATCGTTTTTAGTAGTAGATCGTTCAGTATACTTCAAATACTATTATACTCAGTGTTCCCATAACGGCATTATTAATGCTAGATCTAGCATTATAGAGAAGAGAAAAGCATTATGAAATTTTAAAATAATGCTAAATGCTTTTCTGGCATTATTGTTTTTGAGTTTTGCATTCTTGAATGCCAAAATTGATTTCAAAAGATTGATTTGAGTATATCATATTTGGAAAAAAATAAAAATCATCATCTTTTTTTTTTTTAAATTACAAACCATTGTGATTTAACCTTAATAACGTCAAATCACGAATTAGTTAAACGCTGAGGTTGAGCGCCCGTTCAGTCAAACGAATATAATTTAAACAAAAATTCGTAATAACATAGGAATAGAACTATCGAACAGCATTGTCCAAATACGCGAGGGGCTGAAAATAAAAGATAAATGCGGCTTTTCTTAAGAGGTTTCAAGAACTGTTACAGATGAAGTTGGAGCCTTAGCAAAGTATGAAAAACCTAAGGGCGAAGAAGACTATTTATATGAAGAACTTTGGGATAACTCATTATTTATCTAAAATTATAAAATAGATAAGAAGTTTATTTTTAAAAACTATAAATAAGAATGTGATAAGTCTGAATGATTTGAAATTAAATCGTTAACTATAAAACATGTTCCTATACTTAAAACATTGTGCTGATAATACCTATTTACATACGAGTATAAAGCTTTAAGTTTTGTTATTTTTGAATTAATTTTGTTTTTTTTGTTATATACCTATATTTGTTAGGTATTTGTGTGTAAAAATAAATATTAATTTGCATTTATTTAGATATTTGTTTTTTAATCATCGATATGGACGTTTTATATGGATTTTAAAATCTAGCATTTTGTTTTTTGAGCTCCCATACGATCTAGCATTATAAAATTTGAAATCTAGCATTATGAAATTTGAGATTATGGCAACACTATACTATGACTGAAATGTCTCAAAAGAACTCAACGAAAGAAAATGCTTGTTCAATAACCTGAAAATGTTTTTAAACTTGGTTTTTCTATATGGAAAATTTTGAAAATTGGCAAAAAATGTATTGTTAGTAAACATCCCAACTATTTTGTGATGTTTATTGTTATTGTTACTTTTTGTGTTTTCATTTGTTGCCGTCGACGATTAATGACGATTAAAATGTTTTGTTTATGTCTGATAATTTTGTAGATTAATAATTCTAATTTAGAGTATACATAAGTCAGTAACAGAAAATCAGCTGCAATATTAAACCCAATTCTGTCCAAGGGAAGGAAGATAAGACTCCATTTTCCAATACAGGGGACAAAAATATTTGTTGTTTCCAAAACTACTTTGGATTAGTGCTTTGTGCAAGAGCGATACTAAAAGCGTTGCCTTTCGAACATACCAATGTTCCTCCGCCCCCAAAATTTCAATGGTTACAGAAAATATTAATATGGAAGGTATATAGTATCTATGTAGAACGACAACCGTCTGACAAATTTATTGTTTCCAATATCATCATTATCCTCTTTTGCAAAACTACAATTGTTTTATATATTTAACAACAATTAAGAAAGATTTCTTATGTACATATTTATGTTTTGTATATATAAAAAAATGCTTACATATGGGTTAGAACAGATAGAAGGTCCGATAAATGTCTTCATTTTCTTCGGAACCGTATTATTTGTATTTGTTTGAGTTTTTATTTTCATTTTGTAACAAAACTAAACTACGCCAAAACATTTTTGCTTCAATTTGTTTTGGTTATCAATGGAAATTAATAGAAGACGATACCTACTTAGCTATCGTGCAAACGCTATCGTTTTGACGATATCACTTTGACGATTATCGTCTTACTTGAAGTGAGACTATCGTCAAAACGATATCGTCTAACGATTATCGTTTTACGGAATGAGCCCCCTGGATTTGCAAAAGAAAACGTCTTTTTCTAATGATAGATGCTTGAGATAATGAAAAAAGTTTAACAAAATCTTCATTTTTCTTTGTATGTATTAAAATCAATTTTCAATTGGTCAGAATGCATTTTTTGTTCACTAATAATAATTGACAGTCGATTTTGCGAAAATTGAAATTCGAAACGAAAACGTCTAAATGTTCAGTGTGAAAGAAATTTCGGGTTTTCAAAAAAAAAAACTTTTTGCCGAAAACTCGGTTTTGGGTTTGTTGTGAAAAGTCTATTAGTGCCTGGTTACACGAGCGCAAAAAAGAATTACTTTTGTGGATACACACAGAAAAAAAATTAAATGGGCATGCAAGAAATAGAGGAACAGTCGGAAATTAAAACACAAAAAACTTCGTTGGATACTCAGCCGCAGGTACAGCACGAGCAAAACAAAAGCAAATTTGCTGTACATTCTACTTCGCCGGCAAATTACAAATGAAAATGTCTGTCAAAAGGAGAACGTTTGAGAAAGAAACATGATTTTTAACGCAAAACTCATATCTGAAGATGAGGAAAAAGACGAAACTTGGCATTTTTTCCCATCCCTTTTCTTCTTTCTAAAAATCATCCGTTCTCTTTCGTGAATTAATTCTTTTTTGCGCTCCTGTAACCAGGCACTTATATTATTATTAAAAAAACAAAATCAAACAGATCTATGTTACTTCAATGGTTATCTACAAGATGGCCTCTACAATTCACTACAGCCATCTGTAGCTGAATATAACGCAACCCAACTCTGTCATACCGTCTACCATCTATCCGTCACCATTCGAACTACTTCCCAACTTTTCAAATCACATTTCTC
Source organism: Eupeodes latifasciatus (assembly GCA_920104205.1). Lineage (NCBI taxonomy): Eukaryota > Metazoa > Arthropoda > Insecta > Diptera > Syrphidae > Eupeodes > Eupeodes latifasciatus. The sequence goes on along the minus strand of OV049924.1, from coordinate 202,170,203 downwards.
TCAATGACCAATAGAACATCAATGAATCGGAACAAAAAAATTCATTTAAAATGAATTTTAGCGTAACCAGCCCAAAAGCAAAACCAAGAGCAGCGCAGTGCACCAGCTCCATCACAAATCAGAAACAGAATCAGCCCACATTTGTCTCTGTCGTGGTTGTCGGTAGTTAATTTAATTTCATTTTCGTCGATTTTAAGAAAGAAAAAAGCTCGATCTAGGACAAAGCACACACAACTTCCTATCGAATGGGTTTTTCTTAATCCAATTGAGAAGAAAGATTAGCAAACCAAAATTAAAACAAAAAGAAAAACATCAAATTCTTTCAAGGAAAAATCGAATCGAATTTTATTTTTCCTTGAGATAAAATTTGCTTTTATCACGTTCATTCATCGCGAGTAATATCGACGACAAAAAAGAAAAAGAAGAAAACCGTGTGTGTATCTGTGCCATAATATTCGACTCAATCTCAATCAAAATCAAATGAAAACTTTTGTGAATTTTGTACGAAAAACGAAAAAATTAAACTTAATTTTCCCATTGAAGAAAAATTAAATTAAAAAGCAAATCCTTAAAATACAAATAGAAACAAAAAGAAAAAAGAAACAAATTAGTTCCTGTCGCTACTTGAATTATTTCTTTTTACTTTTCATCTCGCTTCTCCGTTGATGTCTTCGTTTCTTTTTATTCATTTATGCCGTTTTGTTGTGTGTGTAGTTATTTTGGAATGAAATTCTTGTCGATTTTTTCTCAAAGAAAAATTATAATCTGAAGGAAACAAATTAACACCAAAGTGCAAGGAGCACAGAGACTGTGGTGACAGAACGAGTGTAAGTGAAAGAGCTATAAATATAAAAAAGTTGTATACACTATAAAAACAACACACTTATCTATAAACCGTGAGTGTATGATTGAGAAAGAATAGGAGTGAGTGATTTATCCGAAGAAGAAGAAGAAACAACAACAACAAAAAACATTTTTATTCCAATTTGAATTTGGTTTTGGATTAGAGAAGCAAATTTGTAAGTTCTTGGATTGTTTTATTTAATAAATTTCAAATAGTTTGTTTGTTGATTCTTATTCGATATAACTGCGGTGTGGTGTTGTAATTTGTATTTGTTGATTATGATTTCGATTTGTCCTTCTCCTTGGTTATTTGAGGCAGTGCAGTCGCAGTGAGCAGAGCAGAAAGTTATGAAAGATGTCTCATATGAATCCAACAGGAATGAACGTGAACCCCAAGTATTGTTATTGAGATTCTTTTGTTATTGTTATGCACTTGTACCTTCAAAAAGATTAGGTAGGTATGTTGGGCATATTTCTCCGCATCAAGTTGGTTTATTTTATTTTGATTTTAGGTATACAATAGTATACCTGAATGTAATAAGGTGTGTTTTTTCTTTAGTAACATAAAATGTTTATTTTAATTTAATTTATTTCAATTCGGGAACAATACTGGCTCAACTTTCCTTTACGACAGCACGAATTTTCACACGCGGTTTTTTTTAATCGATAGATATGTGCAAATAAATAATAACTATAGCAATTTTAGAGCGAGGAAACATTTATTTCGATTTTAAATTAATTTTTAAAGTTCACTTTTTTACATACAAAACACGCAAAAATGGTTGATTTTGACATTTATTCCCTGTTTTTTGTTCAGTGTTGCCATACTTGCTTTTTTTTGTTGGGAATTTCTTTGATTTTAGTGCTCAAATGCAAAAAGTACTCTGCATATACCCAAACTCGCACCCACCCCAAATCCTATAGTGATACCTGGCAGGGGGGTTGCAGGGGGGGGCAGCATGCCCCCTTACATACCTAGCTGTTAGTACACCGTGCTTTCAATTAAAAAAACGGGGAGAGTAGGTACGATAACTTTGGCGACAAAGTTTAATGACGGATTTGTATAGAACAGTTAAAAACAAGCATTTTTTACTATGGGAGGGGGTCTATCTCCCCCCGTTTAGGCGGTAGGGGCAATTTAAAAAAATATGTATGTATGTACATACATATGTACATACATTAAATGGAAAAAAAAAATAATTAAAAAATAACGGTAATACCTACTTAAAATTAAGTAGGTATTATACCTTTTTTAAAGCCAACATTTTTGTCTATTAGCTTGTTTTTAAATCAAGTCAAAACTATGCATAGTTTTTGAAAAAAATTGTTTTAAACTAAAAATTAATGCAAAAAAAATTAAAAAAAAAGGTTTAAAGTGTAGTTTTTCAAAACTTTCAAATTATCTACTGTTTTTTTTTAGAATTCATTGCTCTTATTTGTTTTTGATCAAAAACTGAAAACTAGATGATTTTATGTCTTCTAGTTCTTGAGAAAATTGAACATTACCAAAAAAAATATTTTAATTAAATTACTTTTTCCTTGCTTAAGTATTAACGTAGTCTTATTTTGATAGTAATAATCGAATATGGATTAAGATACACCTAGGGTAAATTAATTTTTCTTAAATCGAGTTATTTAAATGCAAAAGAAACTTTGCATGCACCCCATCTTGCACCCACCGAACCTTGCCACCTCCCCATTTTGCACGCACTCCAACTTGCACCCACCCCAAATCCTATAGTGTTCCCAAGCAGGGGGGTTGCAAGGGGGCAGCATGCCCCCCTTACATATCCCACTGTTGCATACACCCAAACTCGCACACACCTTACTGTTGCATACACCCAAACTCGCACCTACCATTGTTACTATCAAAATAAGACCACTCAAGCAAAAAAAAAAATTAAATTAAAATAGTAGTTGTGGTTATTTTCAATTTTCTCAAAAACTAAAAGACATACATAGGTACAATCATCTAGTTTTCAGTTTTTGATCAAAAACAAATAAGAGCAATAAATTCTGAAATAAAAACAATGGTAGATAATCTTGAAGTATTGAAAAATTACACTTTAAACCTTTTTTTTTAACTTTTTTACTCAAATTTTGAGTTTAAAATTAAATTTTTCAAAAACTACGCATAGTTTTGACTTAAATTAAATACTGGCTAATAAAACAGAATGTTGGCTTTAAAAAAATGTATAAAACTTAATTGTAAGTATCACCGTTATTTTTTAATTATTGTTTTCCATTTTAAATAATAATTTTTTTAAATTGCCCCTACCGCCTAAACGGGAGGAGATAGACCCCCCTCCCATAGTAAAAAATGCTTGTATTAAGCCCCTCTACCAAAAACCGTTATTATATCTTGGCGCTAAAGTTATCGTACTCGTGCCAAAAAAACTTGTTTTAGGCTCAAAAAATGAAATATAAAAAAGTAGGGTTAAGTCCGAAAAAGAAAATATTTTTTTTTTTTATGACTTAAAGGTGTTTCCTCGCCTTAATATTTAAAACATGTTCTATTGAGACCCCTACCTAACTGTAAAAAAAATCAGACCAAAATTCGTGCTGTCGTAATGGAAAGTCGCCCTGATAAATAAGGACAGACATATTTTGTATGAGCGAAACCAAGTCTTTTATAAATAAAATTGGGCCTAAATGGCTTCCCTGATGGACGCCAGAATTGACAACAAGTTGAACCGAATACACATTACGAAATACATCAGTATAAATTCTATTTTTTAAATACGATGAGATCCAATTTAAGAAGTTAATTTTAAAACCTTGATTGCTTAGTTTTAAAATTAATGTAGGTATTGTGACACAACTTGTCAAAGGCTTTACTAAAATTAGTAAATACACAATCGACTTGTCCATGTTTTTCAAAAACATTAAACGAAAGGACGTGAAGTTGAATTAATTAGTAACTGTAGATCTCTTTACACGAAACCGTGCTGATTATCACATATAAATTGCGGACATCTTTTCGACAGAAACCGACTACTGCACCCCTACTGTGGACCTCAGTGCGGATTTTAAAATTATCATCCCATCTCGAAATGAATGGGATGATGACTTAGTGACGAGAGGCTTCGACACAACTATTTTCACTGACGGCTCGAAGATGGAGTGTGGGGTCGGTGCAGGAATTTTTTCCGAGTCTCTAAATGTCTCCAGGTCTTTGCGACTTCCTGACTTTGCTAGTGTTTTTCAGGCTGAACTACTCGCGATCAAGGAAGCATGCAAGTTACTAAAACTAGATCCAAATCAAAACCGCAATACAGCTATTTTTTCGGACAGTCAGGCGGCTATTCAAGCGATTGGCTCGTCCACTTCATCCTCCAAACTGGTTCAACAATGCCGAAGTGAGTTAGCGAGCATGAACATTGGACTCAGGGTCACTCTCATCTGGATTCCGGGTCATAGAGGCTTTGAGGGCAATGAACGAGCTGACGAGCTGGCTAGGCAAGGATCAGCCCTTCATAGCTCACTCGCGGAAAGAGTCAACATTCCTCTTGGTGCTATGAAGGGCAAGATCTTCTCTATTTTCCTCGCTGAATCAAACCACAGGTGGAACAGCCTAACCAACTGTATCATATCTAGAAGGATATGGCCCACCTACAACAAATCCCGTACTAATAATCTCATTTGCAGACCCAGGCAAGACATAACCAGGGTCGTTGCTACATGCACCGGACACTGGCCTGTTGGAGAACACGCATCTAAGCTGGGCATCCCCCACAATACTTTCTGTCGTAGTTGTGAGGACCAGCGAGAAAAAGAAACTGTTCTTCACTTCTTATGCAAGTGTCCCGCCTTAGCCAAAACGAGAGCCAAAACATTGGGAAAGTCCTTTTTCAACGACCTCAATGAGCTCTCAGAACTGGAGATCAAAGATTTGATCTCCTTTCTAAACGCAACAAAGTGGATTTGAGGCGTATTTTTCTCTTTATAATCCCCCTTTTATCTTTATAGGTCAACCGAGTATTTTATGGTATCAAAACGGCGCAACGCAGTGCTAATTGTGTCACCGAGCTAGACTGCTCGTGGCCACCATTTCTACTATCACATATAAATTAAATACAATGAAAGAGAAGCACATTACATGCAATAGACTCGAACAGTTTTGGTATCACAGATAATTATTTAGCTATAGGTCTGTAGTTGATTACTTCATTTTTAGGACCTTTCTTGTGCACAGGTATAATGAATGCACTTTTCCAGATATTAGGAAAAAGCGAACTATTTAAGGACTCATTAAAGAGAACACATAACGGATATGATAAATAAGCAACACACATTTTTTAAAGATAAAGTATGGTAGGCACGAGTACGATAACTTTGGCGCCAAGAAATAATAACGGTTTTTGGTAGAGGGGCTTAATACAAGCATTTTTTACTATGGGAGGGGGGTCTATCTCCCTCCGTTCAGGCGGTAGGGGCAATTTAAAAAAATTATTATTTAAAATGTAAAAAAATAATTAAAAAATAACGGTGATACTTACAATTAAGTTTTATACATTTTTTTAAAGCCAACATTCTGTTTTATTAGCCAGTTTTTAATTTAAGTCAAAACTGTGCGTAGTTTTTGAAAAATTTAATTTTAAACTCAAAATTTGAGTAAAAAAGTTAAAAAAAAAAAGGTTTAAAGTGTAATTTTTCAATACTTCAAGATTATCTACCATTGTTTTTATTTCAGAATTTATTGCTCTTATTTGTTTTTGATCAAAAACTGAAAACTAGATGATTTTATGTGTTTTAGTTTTTGAGAAAATTAAAAATAACCACAACTACTATTTTAATTTAATTCTTTTTTTTTTTTTGCTTGAGTGGTCTTATTTTGATAGTAACAATGGTAGGTGCGACTTTAGGTGTATGCAACAGTAATGTGTGTGCGAATTTGGGTGTATGCAACAGTGGGATCAGTAAGGGGGGGCATGCTGCCCCCTGCAACCCCCTGCTAGGGAACACTATAGGATTTGGGGTGGGTGCAAGTTGGAGTGCGTGCAAGGTGGGGAGGGGGCAAGGTTCGGTGGGTGCAAGATGGGGTGCATGCAAAGTTTATTTTGCATTTAAATAAGCTGGATTTAGGAAAAATTAATTTACCCTAGGTGTATCTTAATCCATATTCGATTATTACTATCAAAATAAGAATACGTTAATACTTAAGCAAGGAAAAAGTAATTTAATTAAAATATTTTTTTTGGTAATTTTCAATTTTCTCAAGAACTAGAAGACATAAAATCATCTAGTTTTCAGTTTTTGATCAAAAACAAATAAGAGCAATGAATTCTAAAAAAAAACAGTAGATAATTTGAAAGTTATGAAAAACTACACTTTAAACCTTTTTTTTTAATTTTGTTTACATAAATCTTTAGTTTAAAACAATATGCATAGTTTTGACTTGATTTAAAAACAAGCTAATAGACAAAAATGTTGGCTTTAAAAAAAGGTATAATACTTAATTGTAAGTATTACCGTTATTTTTTAATTATTTTTTTTCCATTTAATGTACATATTTTTTTAAATTGCCCCTACCGCATAAACGGGGGGAGATAGACCCCCCTCCCATAGTAAAATATGCTTGTTCTTAGCTGTTCTATACAAATCCGTCATTAAACTTTGTCGCCAAAGTTATCGTACTCTCCCCGGATGGTACATTATCAGGGCCTGGACTAAAACATTCATCCAATTTCATGATACTCTGTGCAACAGTATCTTCGATTATTTCAAAATGAATTGAATTCAAATAAGGAAAATTTACTTTAGAAGAAAAGAGGGGTAACTGCTGTTGTTATCGTTTGTATCTGTGAAAGCTTCTTTGAAGAAGTTTGCGATAACCTTAGGCTCATGACTGGTTGACGATGAATTTGACAAAAAGTTATAGAGGAAAGCTAAGTCCAGAAACTATCTGGATTAGATTTAAGGTTGCTTTCTATTTAAGAAATATAAATCTCATATAAAGAATTAGAATACTGTATGAATAGTCGTTTTAGAATTAAAAAAGTTTCATAATCTTCATCAGCTATTGTCCTTTTATATTTTACCCAGGCTTTGTTTGTTTTATGTTTTTGAGATGTGAATCAAACTATGGTGGTACATTGGAGTTACTCCGAGCCCTTTATAATTGTTTTGTAAAAACAGCTAAAGAGGTATTATAAAAAAAGTTACACATACAATACAATTAAATCCAGCTAATAACACTTAATAAAATTAAATTCAAGTTTGTTAATAGTGTTATGCTATGGAGAAGATAAGTTTAAGTTAAGCAATAAGCAATATCTAATGCGGGATGTCAATCTTCACCTATTAATTTAACAGCTGAAGCTAATGATTTTTCACTCCTTTGAACTGGCTCAATCCACATAAAGACATACCGTCAATTAATGAAAGCTCAATATTGCTTGTTGCATTAACAGGAACATAGAAGTTATCGTCATCAATTGGGTTAACCCAATTCAAGTATGGTAGGTTAAAGTCACATACGATCAAAATTTCAAAATTTTGATTCGAATTCATTTTTTGCTACTGCTATTAAAAAATAATGGGAACATACATAAATAGTAAGCTTGCGGAACTTGTCCAACATCTTAAAAAATTTCAATGTTTAGACAAGGCTTCATAGCTATGATATAATGTATATGTACATATAACTTCTGTGGCTAATACAGTCGTTTTTTTTTTTATAAAATATATGTAGGTATAGGTCTTTCGCGTAGCCCCACAAAAAAAGTACAGCGGTGTCAAATCGCAAGATCTTGGTGGCCAGTTGATATCGCCACGACGAGAAATTATACGGCCAGGAAATGTCTCTTGCGATTCAGCCATATTCGCTCGAGTTGTGTGGCATGTGGCACCGTCTTGTTGAAACCACATACTCTCCAAATAGTATTCTTCAACAGCAGGCAAAAAAAAGTATAATCGTATCATATGACCATAACGCTCTGAATTGACGGTGACAGTAGTTCCATCGTCGTTTTCGAAGAAGTAAGGTCCAATCACACCCCCGGATTGAGGATTATCAGAACCACAAATAGGACAATATTGTTTAGTAACATAAAGGACGAGTGAGAAATGTGCTTCGTCGCTGAAGAAAATTTTGTTCGAAAAATCGCCGTCCACCTCCTGTTTTTCAAGCACCCTTTCGATGCATCTACGACGTTGTGAAAAGTCAGCTGGCTTCAGTTGTTGTGTTAGTTGGACTTTATATGGATGTAGGTGTAGATCCCAATGCAAAATACTCCAACCGGTTTAATAAATTCTTCATTAACAGTGTAAAAACAATAAATAGTGCAATTGACAATGTCCCATTCATAAATCAAATAGACTATGTTGTTGAAAATCCCTTTGTATTTAATTTAATAACGATACATGAATTAAAGAAAACGATTAAAGAGCTAAATAATAAAAAAGACAGTGATCTTCTATCCCCAAAATTTCTACTCGATGCTTTTGATGTAGTTGGTCCTGCTTTGCTAAAAATAATCAATACATCATTAACAGACGGTCAATTTCCATCCACATGGAAAAATTCAATTGTGACACCTATTGAAAAAATAAAAAAAACTGTAAAGTGTGAAGAATTTAGGCCTATTAACTCATTGCCTGTGTATGAAAAAGTTCTTGAAAAAATTGTGTATAAACAGCTCTCAAAATATCTGTCTGATAATAAAATAATTATTGAAAATCAATCAGGGTTCCGTCAATCACATTCTTGTGAATCTGCAGTAAACATGGTACTGATAAGTTGGAAAGAATCTATCTCAAAAGGTAAGAAAGTTGCATGCGTTTTTCTTGACCTTAAACGAGCTTTTGAGACAATCGATCCTTATATATTGCTGGAGAAATTGTGCAAGTATGGAATCAATGATGTCGCTCTTGATTGGTTTCATAGTTTTTTATTGGGACGTTCTCAAAGAACCAAAATCAATAATGTCATATCTGATCCTGAACCTACTGGTCTGGGAGTCCCGCAAGGATCAATACTTGGGCCATTACTGTTTAACTGCTACATCAATGACATGGACAAAATTATTAAAAATTGTGAGCTTGCTTTGTTTGCGGACGATTCCCTATTATTTGTTGAAGCGGAAACAACCCAGGAATGTGAAAGACTGTTAAAAGAAGACCTTGATATTTTAAATGTGTGGCTGAAGGCTAATAAACTTAAACTAAATGTAACAAAAACTAAGTGCATGGCTTTAAATGATATTGTTAATGTTAACGTAACTATAGATAAAGAAATTGTAGAACAAGTTTTACAAATAAAGTATTTAGGTGTAATTATTGACTATAAATTAAGTTTTGAACAACATGTGCAATATATTTCAAAAAAAATTTCAAAAAAAGTAGGTTTCTTTCGAAGGATTCGAAATAAAGTAGACACTATAACTGCTATAAATATTTACAATGTAATTATTAAACCGCATTTTGAGTTCTGTTCTACTGTTTTGTATTTAATTAATGAAAGCTCTATGAGCAATTTACAGAAACTTCAAAATAAAGCAATGCGTGTAATACTCCGATGTAGTAAATATACTTCTATTGTAGTTATGTTAAATACTTTAATGTGGTTGTCTGTTAAACAGCGTATTTATTTCAATGTTTTACTTTTTGTTTTCAAAATCAAAAATAATTTATTACCAACATACTTGTCAAAATATATTCGTTACGTCAGAGATGTTCAACCATATTTGTTAAGAAATAGAGAGAATTTTAGACTGCAAACATTTAGAAATGCAAGATCTCAAAATAGTTTGATATATAAAGGATTTAAACTTTTCAATGATTTACCAAATGATGTTAAACAATTAACTAATAAGTTCGAATTTAAAAAAGAAATAATAAGTTTTGTTAAACAATCTATTTAAATGTTAAATAATCTATTAAAATGCCAATGCCATTGTAAATAACATATATTTTATATACCTATTTATCACATATTTATTGTAATTATTAATAGCAAATTTAGCTAAATAAATTGAGAGAATTCTCTCTAACTAACTAACTAACCATAATGTGTCGTAAGACTGTTCTAATTATTGAGAACGACTAGTAATCGACACATTCGGGTCTTCGGCAACACTTTCACTTACAGCAACGATATTTTCAGTGGTACAAGCGAAACGATGATGCATAGGCCTTACAATATATGTAACCAATCCAGTCTCTTCAAATTTCTTCACAATTTTGCAATCAACATTTTTGTAGTTGGTTTTAACCATTTGTATGCACTGTGCGATAGTTAAACGATCCATTTTCGTCAGACTTTCAACGGAAAAAAATTAGTTACAACTTAGTTTGACAGATGTCGAATTCCAGCCATATACTTTTGAAACCGCAAAATGGATAACCCCTTACAAAGAGTGGTTAAACTAATGATGTGCAAACCCTTACACTGTTAGATCTAGGAAACTACCTAATCCGAGTTCAAGCACACTTTTTATTTTTATATGTTGTTGTCTTCCATGGAGTAGGCTAATTTGGTTTGAAAGAAAAATAGGTGTTTTTGTTTTATTGAAATGTCGACTACACCCAGTTTGCATCAAAAATGGAGAAATCAATTAATTAATTAGCCGTTTGAACTTCAAACTGTTCGTCCCCTCCAACATTACTCGCACACAGGAATGGTTGAAAGTTTTAAGTCACTATATTTTGATAGATAGTTCAACCTTAAAAACAAATCCTCAATCAAACCAGTTAAGCGTGATATGTGCACCACCTTTTTAAAGGCCAATTCAAGCATTTGAACAAAAACTAAGAAGATCATTTCTGAATAGGCAAAATAAAATAGTTCCTAATATTGACCCCTGTGGCATTCCAGAAGTCAACGCTTTGACTTCATTATGATCAACTGTGATAATGATTGAAAAGGCAGTTTCGTTTTAAGAGAGCAGATCTTTTGCTATAATAAAAAAAAAACCATAGCTTCTGACGTAATAATTCACCCTATCAAAAGCCTTGGAGAAGTCAAGCAGACAAAGCACCATATAATACTGAATTCTTATTCTCAAATATTTTAACAACAGCTAAAGAACAACATTAAGGTGCTCGAAATCCAAACCAGAATGGAGATAACTCGATATTTGATTTGCAAAGAACTTCTCCAACATTTTTGATAGTCATGGTAAGATACTAAGGGGGCTGTAGTCTGTTGCTAGGAATGCCTGAGGTTTCACACAGGAATAATTTTATCTAGTTTCCATTTATCTGGAAAATTTGATGTTGTAAAGCCAAAGTTAACAATGTGTGTGACACAGCTTATATTATGGGTAAGAATTTTATTTATAAACCCAATATGCACACCATAACCGATTTCAACGAACGAATAATTTTGATAATATCAATTTCTTTACCAATATCAAATCTGCATCATAAAGCAGTCTATTTTCAGCATTAAAACTTAAGGTCTGTTACATCAGGGATGCTCTGAACATTTTTTTCCAACACCGTAGATTGGTCCATAGCTTTTTTGAAAGCAAGTCAGTAATTAGTTTCGAAAAAACATAAACCAGGGTCATTTCTTTTATGGTATTGAAACTGTCTTAATAGGGACATACCTATCTAATAAAAATTATCCCAGACTTAAGTTTAAACAAAATCAACTTTGCTTGATAACAATGACGCTAGGAAGCTGGCTCCCTCCGGAAAATAAGCGCTACATTCAATCCAATCATAGTCTCTGAACTCAAAAGAAATGAAGTGTAAGAGCGAGACATGTCAACTCCAAAAGTATAGAATAACAGGTCAGGGCCAGAAATTCCCGCCAGGGACAACTGGTCTTGAATCAGGACATTTGATCAATTGGAAAACATGATTACATCTAAAAGACTGGGAGATGCTTTTAGTGAACAAATTATTTGCATTAGAATTCACTGTATACAACCCAGTAGCAGCAACAAAATCAAATAGTTGGTGATATTTAGTATCGGATTTAAGAAAATCAGCATTTAGATCTCTACAGATTATGATGTGCTCGTTAAGTACAGTGAACTCTTGCAATGCGGAGAATAAAGGTTCAGAAGAGAGGGAGCCGAGCGGTGCGAGTTTAAAGATATACCAATGAAGCATTTGCATTGGAACATTGTCATAAATAAGTTTCTACTTCGCATTTATTTTATTTGACCGCTACAGAATTATTAACAATTCATTGACGGAAAGGTCAAGAAACGAACTCTACTTCAGAACATCCACAAAGACAAAAATTATATTTTTCAAACTACTACTTGTCTTACACAATAAAAGTATAGGTATTTATGTTCCTAGTTAAACAAGCAAAAGTGTATTGACTATTCTATTTACCTAGTTTATCTTGTTCAATGTACTACGTACCTACATATTTACGTATATCTCAATGTTGTATCTATCAGAATGCCGATTAATGTATCTCATGCTCATCCTGAGTTTGACTCGTTTTGATGTTTGTAAACCGGTTCGGTAGGGTTTCTTTATGTTTGGTTTTTAGTTGATGTTGAATGTTTGTGATGCTACAGCTACTGGTGTTTGTTTATGTGTGAAATAATAATATTGTTATGTGACGATGCGTTGGTGGGTGGAGGTGGTGTGTGGAAATATAAATCTTAAAAAATTGTGTATTGAGTGTGACGAACCATAGTAGGTAGGTACCTAGGGGGTATCTGCTATTGTGCGTTGCGTACCATATGTGTTGTAGGTAGGTATAGTGCAAACTTGTTTTAATTTTTTTAGACATGATTTATTCTAAGCAGCATTATTATTAAATTTAAAAGAACATAAAATAAGTACACATTTGTCACTTTTTGGCAAACAAATGGGAATTATTTTGAATTCTATGAATTAATAATTATAATTTACTTAACAGTTAAACGGCAAAAATAGTTTTTTTCAAATGAATTTAATTTTATCTAAAAAAGAGAGATATTTAAAGAAAAGCAAAGAATAATCGATGGTATTTTCAGTAAAACGGACTTTGTTTAATTATTTTCTATTTAAAAGTTTAAAATTTAAAATCTATTGATACAATTTGATGTATGACTTCTGTTATGATATTAAATGCCAAATCATAAGTTTCACCGAATAAATCCGTTAATACATATGGAATATTTGTGTTCCCCCGGATTTTAAAAAGCACGAAGCACAGGAGTTTCGAAAGCATAAGATTTCACTTTGAATTTAGAACTGAAGAATTTAGGTGTCCTCCTTTTAATTTGTTCTTCAAAAGTGTTAACAAAAACGACGTTTTAAAAAATTAATTGAATCTTATGCTTTTATTATTGTGTTGTTGCTGATATCGAATTCAAATGTCTATGTCAGCTAAAAACTGATGAATTCGAATACGAACTTTATATCGAATTTTCAATATTATTTTTATATTTTTTTGAAAACATTTAAACTAAACTTTTTTCAGTAGCTAGAACTACTAACTTTTCAATATGAGTTGTCGTTGCGTTAGTTTCTAAGACAACGTTTTAATTATGAACACAGGATTTTACGTGTATACATATGTATTTGAAGTTACTTATTTTGCAACTTCCTATTGCATTTTTGCTTCAAAAGTTAAGCTTTTTGAAATGTTAATGTTGATCTATTTGAACGTAAAAATTGACTTTTCTAAATATAATAATATAAGTGCGTAGGATTTGCATGCTAAAAGTCTTCGGTTTAATCCTTGCCTGTGTCATTTAAAATATCTTTCACGGGCACTGTCTTTTGCGAGGAATTGACAAATCTTCCAAGAGTAATAATTCTTGTCATGACAAGTGAATCATCAAATTAGCCGTTCGGATTGGGAATACAAATTGAAGACTCCTACATCCCTGAAATTACTTATACACGGGAATGGTTGAGAATTGTAAGTCACTGGTCCTCAAAATGCTGTTGTGCTATCTACTTTTTTATATATATACATAGGTTAGGTTAGGTTAAAGTGGCTGTTGTTTGGGAAGTCCAACACACTTAGACCAAAATATGGTCCGTTGTGATACCACATGGATCAGTTAATCAGCTTAACTCGTTGAACCAATTGGAGCTTCGAATGAAGCGTAGGAGACAAATAATGTCAGAATTTTTTAGATCGCTGGTATCGTTAAAGTAGTAGTCTCCAAGGTGGATTCTACGTCTTTGTGATAAGGCAGGGCATGTGCACAGAAGATGAGAGATTGTCTCTTCTTCTTTTTCGTCCATGCAACTCCTACAAAAATCATTTGCAGGGGCTCCAAGTCGAATAGCATGCCTTCCTATTAAGCAGTGCCCAGTCAGGACACATATAACGTAGCTAATGTGCAATCTACTCAGAGAGATTAATTGTTTTGAGCGCCTGGCGCTAAGATTAGGCCAAATTAGTTTTGTCGCTACACAGGTGGTGGTGTTATTCCACCTGAAGTTTGTTTTCTCTATGGTATCTTGCTTTAGCATGAGTTTACATGTAGCTAAGGGGATACCTATGCTAGCATTGTGAGCCAGCAGAGGTAAAGTTGTTCCGCTTTTTGCAAGTTCGTCAGCTTTGCAATTTCTTTGGAATGTCTCTATGGCCCGGCACCCAAAAAAGGTGAATGTTGAACTGTGTAGCCATCTCCGTAAGAGATGATCGACAATTTAGGGCTGTTAGTGAGTTAGTGGAGAAAGAGTCTAGGGACTTTAACGCAGCTTGGCTATCCGAGAAGATGCGTATATCTTTAGTTGATATAACGTTTTCACTAAGCCAGGATAGGACTTCTTTTATAGACAGGATTTCAGCTTAGAACACGCTACAATGATCGGGTAGACGAAAGGAGAGACTTAATAGTCTAATAATAGTCTATCTGAGTATACGCCTCCACCAACCCCATCCTCCGTTTTTGATCCGTCTGTATAAAAGTTTATAGGATCATCGTTCAAAAATGATGTATTCTCCCAAGAAGACCTGGGAGGTATAGTCACTTTGAAGCTATAGTTATTAAACTGAGGATTGGGTATGGTGTAGTCAATATTTCTGTTTATAGTTTTGAAGGAGTTCAAAATAGTGGTGTGGCCAATTCCATTATTGATCTACAGAGAGGAGGCTTGAAGCCGTATGGCTGTATTAGCGGCCGTTTGTTTGCTGAAAATGTCCAGCGGTATTAGATGGAACAGAACATCAAGTGAGGCGGAGGGGGTAGAGCTAAGTGCTCCTCCCATACACAGGCAGGCTGTTCGTTGGACTTTGCTGAGTTTATCACGATTTGTCGCTGTATCTAGCGCCGTCCACCATACCGCTACTCCATAAGAAAGGATCGGCCTTATGACCGAGATATACATATAGCCAGTGTGTAATGCGGGGCTGTAGGCCCCATTTATTACCAATGGCCTTTTTACAGGAGAACAGGGCTACTGTGGCCTTGTTTATTCTCTCTTGAATATTAGGTTTCCAACTTAATTTCTTATCCAAAATGAGACCCAAGTATTTTGCTTGTTCCGAGAATTTAAGTGGTACACCGTTTATGAGGGGAGGGTCAATGAGTGGGACTTTGTATTTCCTTGTGAAGAGGACAAGGTCGGTTTTTGTGGGTTAACGCCTAGTCCACACCGATTTGCCCATCTGGTGAGCTTATTTAAAGCGTTTTGTAAGAGTTCTTTTAGTATATTGGGATGTTTACCCGTTACTGCAATAGCAACATCGTCCGCATAGGCAAACACTCTGTATCCCTCTCTTTCTAGAGTAGTTAGTAATTAATTTATTACTAAATTCCAGAGGAGAGGGGATAGGACACCACCTTGTGGCGTACCTCTGCTGACACCCCTTTGTGTAGTAAAATCGCCCAGTTTTGAATTGATAATCCTGCTTATCAGCATCTGATTAATCAATTCGCTGATCGACTTATCTACCTTCAGAGATGTCAATACACGTGCAATTGCAGATGTGTCGACATTGTTAAATGCACCTTCTATGTCTAAAAAGGCAACTAAGGTGTACTCTTTATGATGGAGGGAATATTCGATTGTGCGTAGTATACTGTGTAGAGCCGTTTCAACTGATTTCCCTTTGTTGTAGGCATGTTGAGCCTTTGAAAGGAGGGACTTATCAATACTTGCCCTTAAGTGAATATCGATCAAACGCTCAAAAGTTTTGAGAAGGAATGATGATAAGCTGATAGGTCTTAGGTCTTTAGGGTTTACGTGACTGGATTTTCCAGCTTTTGGAATAAAAACAACTTTAACTTGTCTCCAAGACATCGGGATGTATGCCAAATTAAGGCATCCCTTGAAGATGTTTTCTAGGATGGGTATTAGAAAACTTGCATTTTCTTGCAGTTCAGCTGGAATTATACCATCCGGACCTGCAGATTTATATGGCTTAAAGCTGTTAATAGCCCATTTGAGTTTTTCCCTTGTGACTAGACCTTGGGGGGGGATATAATGTATTGTCACATCTATTTGGTATAATGTTATTAATAAAATTAGAGCTACCAGGAAAGTGAACGTCTAGTAGCAAGTTGAGCGATTCTTCGCTTGAATTGGTCCAGAGGCGTTTTTCAAGCAGCTTGGCATGATTGGATTTTTGGAGAGGATTTTGCGCAACCTGGATGCTTCAGAGCAATCTTCTACATTGTTGCAGAAGTTTCTCCAGGACGATCGTTTGGTTTTCCTCAGTTCTTTTTTATATATCTTCAGTGATTCTTTATATGAATACCAGTCAGACATGTCTCTAGAAGCTTTCGCTCTGTTAAAGAGTTTTCTGCATTCTTTTCGAAGTGGATCTAGCCCTGAGTTCCACCAGTGTGGTTTCTTTTTACCTCTTACTTGTATAAGAGGACATGCAGTATCTAGAGCTTTGTTTAGGGCTAATGTTAGATTATTGACTTTGTCGTCAAGATCTTCAGTGTTGGAGGGGGTATTAAAGAGTTCAGGTTTTACTAAACTATTTAACGTTCTCTTGTATTTTTGGCCAATTTGTTCTTTTTAGATTTCGAAAGATCGGTTGGCAAGGTGGTTCATTTATAAAGTTAAATTGGATGTATCTATGATCAGAAAAGGAGTGATCTTTAGATACCTTCCAGTTCAAAATATTATTATTAATGAAGTCGGAGACAAGAGTTATATCTAAAACTTCTTGTCGATTTTTAGTAATAAAGGTTGGCTCTTTACCAACGTTACTTATGAGTAGGTTAGTGTTTAGAATATAGTCGAAAAGAGACTCACCCCTGTCGTTTATATCCGTGCTACCCCACACTGTATGGTGGGCGTTAGCATCACTTCCGATGATGAGGCCGATGTTGAGCCTTTGCAAGGGGTTGTGCCTCGGCCCCATCTTTTTTGTAGACCCTCAGCGGTATTTCATCAAACCCGAACCTGATCACACCTTTCGATTGCGCCAGAGGAGAAAGGGACTCTGCATTGATGATAACAATTGCACCCTTGTAGGGTCCCTTTGGATCCTCTAATTTCGCAACCTTCCAGTTGTGAGTAGGAAGGGTTGGATTGGAGAGCCTGATTACTTTTAGGACGTGGTCAGCTTCCTTGAATATGGCCGGAACCGTGATGCGAGCCCTTGGTCTGCAAGGAATGTCTTTATTTGTGACAACCTCCAGCTTAGCACCAGGCCAGACCTCCCCAAGTCGGCTAACCGCCAGCGTCAGTAGATCGCACGACCTCCGATCATCACAGACCATCAACTTGATGTGTCCCTAATGCCAACCGCCATCTTTTGTGATGGGCGGTGGTCCCGGATTGTCAGACATGATCTCCACAAAACTGAAGGCCAGCTGTCCTTTGGCCAATATCCAGTTCTCGGCAGAGATCGTGCCATCTACGTCGCTTCTATCGATAATCGCGACTACCATTTTGTCCTTCAGAACGTCACTGAAGGACATTTTTGCCTTACGAGGGTCAAAAGAAGTGCTGGTGTTTAGCACTTTGGGGCGTTTGGGTAGTGAAACACTTCCCTCCACAGACCTTTGTCGCTTCGACGTTGAGTCTTGTCTGGTCTTTACGTTGGTTTTGGCCAAGAAGATCTTGGCCCATTTTATTTTGGCGTCGTGCTGAGAGTTTCCTCCAGCGCCTAGTTCTTCACCAAACGTCTGGAGAATCCTCTTAGCAATACGCATGTCCTTGTAGTAGGCCTTAGAGGGTCTGAGCTTTCGCCCATCTCCACCAGGACCTTCTTCAGGATTCTTGGCTTTGGTGGTAGAAGGATCTGGCACCGCAGCCCTACTACCTCCGACTCGCGGTGTTGATGAGTTGAGAGGTTTACTCTCTGTGGTAGTAGAGGAGCCGTTCTTAACAACTGCCCCACTACAAGAGGAAGGTAATATTACCAGATTATCCGATATTCCACTGGCGACAATAAGGCTGGTTAACCCGGATACTCCGGATTCTCCTTTATCGACTGAGCTAGTTTTTTAATTGGGCCCACAGCCAGGCTGATCATCGGCACGGGTCGTGTAACACCTTAGATCCAGCCCAATTGGGAGGTAGATTGAGGGAAGGAGAGAGAGGGTAGGGAGTCAGGCAGTTTAGCACTGATGGAAGGACTGATTATAAGGATGGTTAAGAGAGGAATCGAAGGAGGGGTTCGTTGGATGGTTTTTTCACCAGCAAATCTAGATAAATTCTCGAGAATCATTGACCCTACTCAGCCTCTACAACTCGACAAGTTCGACGCTCGGGTAAAGGATATACATATATACATACATATGTATGTATATATTAAAAAAAAATAAACAATCAAAGCTGTAACGTACATAATGTATGTGCCAAGGAAGTAATAACCACCCACTTGATACACGAATCCTAACTATTCAAGTACATATTTTAAAGCCAACATTTCTTGTTCATTGTAATATTGCTATTATTTAAGATAAAGGTCTACCACCACACTTCGATGACTTAACGTATAAATTCTTAAAAAAACCACGCCCAAATTTGTCTTCATTAATTTTTATTTTTATTTTATCTGAGGAAATATCCCATTAGGTAATCTTTAAGCGCAACTATAATTCCTGTTAAGCGATGCATTTTATGAACTTTTAATATTGGTTAGCTGAGTTTATTATTGAACTTTGTTTTGTATGATTTATGAGAATGTTTATATTTTGCAGCAAACAAATCTTGTATTAAAACCATACAATCAAATAGATATGAACTATTTAATATTATTTTTTTGCAAGATAAACTCAGATTCATGTTGCTCTTGAATTTCTCTCCCCCAAATAAATGTTGAACTAAAAAATATATACATTTAAAAAAAACATACTATACAGATATAGATAAATATCCTTGGCTGGCAACAACAAAAAATGCATGACTCACTACCAATACCACACACAAGTTACGCTTTTGCATTCAAAAGAGGCCTGTTTCTCTGTACAAATGTCTTTGTCTCCTGTGGCACGACAAGGCGTTCATGTTCCCTCTGCTTCCATATACTAAAGATATCTACACCTATAGGCTATAAGCTATATCTCACTCCATCTGATGCGCAGACTGTAGTCATCTTCTCAATTTGTGATTATCAACTGCAATTTCTTTTAAATTTGAATATTTATCCTTTTTCGCATCCTCTATTAGAATTGCAGCACATCAGCACACCACAGAACTACACAGAGTAGAGGTACCAACTACTAGGTACAGCCTTTCCCGTTTTCTCCCAGGACCTAGTCTCTGGTATATTATGTATGTACATTGTACAGCACACTATAAGCCATCTCGTGTACACTATACCTACAACTTCACTCAACCCATCCCCACCCACTTACTCATTCATTCACTATGTAGGTAGGAATATTCGACCGTTTTTAAGGCGCATTTCTATACTTCTACACCCACTTAAGTTAGGCTAGCGTAGCGTTAGAGTTGGCGTCGAGCTCGAGCGGGCCTTCTATTTTAATGATCATCATAAGAAATGAGAGAAAAAGTGAATGAGAACGAGGGAAAGAGAGAGCGAGCTGTTTATATCAACATTTTTTTCTTTCATTCTTTTTTCTACCGTTAAAAATATCTATGTATGAGTTTGTCTCCATTTAGAAAAAAAAATCTCCCTGGCAACCATCATAGGCCTGCTTGGTAGGTCGGCTCGGCGGACAAAACGTCATCGCATACTAGTCTTCTTCGGCATCATCATCATTCTCATGCATCCTTTATCAAAGTTGAAAAATAAAGGATTAGTTGCACAGTCATCCAGTCAGCCAGCCATCCAAGCATCCATCCCGGTATCAAACCGAACCAAGCCCCAGCCATCAAGAGCAATAGCAATAGCAGGCAGCTTCACTGCGACTGCAGGTATGCAAAAAAGCTCAGTGCTCTTTGAGGAATGACTTTTCCCTTGTAAACACAAAAACTCACACACGGAGTCGCTCCTCATCGTCATCAGGACTCACCCATCGCCAACTACATATTTACACCACCCCAATCGAGATGGATGGCCCCAACATTATGGATTGTGGCGGGAAAATGTAAAACGCTCCCTCAATATGAATGTATAGGTTTTTTTTGTTCTTCCTTCTGCATTTATTTATTTTTATTTATATTCTCCCCATGCCAAGCCGTGTCGATTACTTTTGTGTATTTTTTCGTTCGTTCTGTCTCTATACTTCACCTTCTTCAAGTGTCATTAAGTTGATAGAGGGACCTATACCGTTGCTGTTGCTGTACTCAAATACGTTGTACCGACTACTGTAGAATAGGATGAAAAGAGAAACCGTTAAGATAGATGGTGGGTGGTTTGGTGAGTACGATGATGGTTTGGCTCGTAATTGTGACAGGGCTGCATTTAAAATGCATTTGAATTTTAATCCTTTTTCACAGAATTAAGTCGAACATTTCCTCGAAAATAAAAACACACTTATGCAAGTAACTTTCTTATTGTTGGTTTGCAAAAATACCTAGAAGTGTATTTGATATTAATACTCACTTTCGGTTTATTGCAACTTTTTAAGGAAGGCCATAATTCTGTTTCGATAACTGGGTGGAACAATTAATATGGAGCTGAAATCGTAGCCAAAGTCGTAATAGCTTTTTCGCGGCTGATAATAGAACCTTTACTCAAGATGTTTATTATGTCAGTTATAGCCCTAATAACACCAAATTTTAGTTCTTAGTCATTAAGCTCGTTATCTCGTGATTCTCCAAAGCCAAATGTCTAGTTTTTGTTTTTATGGTCAAATCTACAAATACGAAGATAAATACTTTAAAAATAATTAACTAAGTTACTCCTAGAATTATCATGCTGTCATTTTTTAGCACTGAGCTTTCGATACTTGTGACTTTACCTGTCAAATACATTACTTGTAAGACGTTTATCTGCCTCCCTCTACTTTTTTACATTATGCGGATGCATATACATGTAAAACAACTTTTAAAGTGAACCAACCCGAAAGTGAGGGATAATTCACCACGGGAAACTTTTTTTTACTTTCTACAAAATACTATAACTTTTCGACAGTACAGTGTTGCCGCAAAAATTTACAATAGTATAATGAAATAAATCGAAAAACCCAACAAAAGCTTAAAATAGTAAGAAAATCATGAAATATTTTCCGATAGGCTTCCATAGGCTTGAATGTTAGTTAAAATGTACTTAAATTCTTTATATAGTAAAGACGTATTCAAATTCTGAAAGATATATCACTAATGCAATTAGTTGGATGAATCTCACAATTGAAAGAAAATTATAATGTTATTTAAAAAAGTGTATTAAAATGTTAACAAATATAATACCATAATTAAAAAATAAGGAGAAGAAATGTAAAGCTTTTGTTATACTTATACAAGGTGGCAACACTGATGCTGTCGCAGATGCTATAATAAAGATGGACATTGTTCTCTTTGTCTTCATTATAATTTTGTTTTTGTATTTCTCAAATTTCCTATAATACAGAAAATTAATATCTTCTTCATTTTGTTCTTTTCTCTCTATCTCACAAATATAATTTTATATGTTGCATACCTTTTTTTGCAAGAAAAAAAATGCAGATACATTTAAATCAACCATTAGAAAACACACATAACCATTTATCTGTCAAAAAACTGAATACATTAATTTGCTTGCTTGCATTTTTGATTGAACCCATCAATAGGCAGGTTCAGACGACATAAGGGACTTGAAAGTAAGTTTCTAGTATCTGATTGGCCAGCTGCCAAAAAATTACCTTCCAATTAATGCAACTTTAATGGAAAGTTGACTGGAACGTTAGTCAAGAAAAATCTCCCTAACTATCAAGTCAAGTCTACTTCTGTCAAAATGACAGTTGATCATGTTTTTTATTCCAACTGAAAGCTGAACTTTATTACTCTATGATTTATTTATTTTCTGCACAACTCCATTTAATATTTTTTTGTAAAAGGGTTCATTGTCAATTTGACAAAGATATAAGTAATATTTCTTTACAATACGAAATACAAATCGTGATGGACTTATAGCTTGCCTTATGTTGTTTGAACCTGCGTAATGTTTAGATAGTTCGCATTCATGAAGCTAGTGACTATGTAGTAAAAATTCAATTAGCTTTTTGAATGCAAAATTGTGTCCACTAACTTTGTCGTCGAAATGTGTACACTACGTCGGAGGGGAAATTTCAACTCATTTTGTAGTTGAATTAAGCCAATCAGAATGCCTTGACTACGTAGCCACTAGCTTAGTGAATACCCCCTTTTTCTTGCAATACATCAACACGTAAAAATCTTAACTTGACATTGAGCAATTTTTGACAATTTACCAAACCTATTCAAAACGGAGTATCGTTCTATGTACATATGGACATATAGTAAAGAAAAAAGTTCCTTCAAAATGAGAGAAATCTTTATATAATGAGCCCAAAAGCAAACATAACTGTCAGATTCCAGGCATGTCAACGAATAAATGAAGCATATAATGCATAAATGCAACTGTGTAACTGTGTAAATATGTACTACAGTGTAAACATAAGGGACTTTATTTGTAGTCAATTGCGTTCTTCGAACTTAATTTTGACCAAGGCAACTAGTTAGTTTTTCAAGTGTCAAACTCGGGACCTTACTTTACTAACCTCTACTTGCAGTTGATCGTGCAAAAACTACCAAAAATATAATTGTCTATAAAACACTCCTCATACCTCATACAAATCTATTTCGACTTGAATTTTGTATTTTAAAAAAATATTACGTATTTCTTTTCCAATTTGACAATAATCCGTTTTACATAAAACATCAAATAGAATTTTGCAGAGAATTAATAAATAACAGAGTAATAAAGTTCAGCTTTCAGTGGAATGAAAAAAACATGATTAGCTGTCATTTTGGCATAAGAAGACTGGTTAGGAAGATTTTTCTTAACTAACTTTTAAGTCAACTTTGCAATAAAGTTGCCTTCATTGGAAGGCAATTTTTTGGCAACTGGCCAATCAGATACTAGAAACTTGCCTTACTTTCAAGTCCCTTATGTCGTCTGAACCTGCCAGATGTCCGTTTATATTTAAAGATTTCGCCTGAATATTTAAAAATAATAATTACAACCCTGTTACTTGTTAAGGTGGGTGGTTATGGTTTCCGACAAGTCACGAACGAGTGAGAAAAAGAATCATCTGCACTTTCTCTATGGAGTTTTGTTGTTTGTTTTTTATTGTTTTTTTTTTCTTCTTTTAATTTTAATTTTCAATGTTTACCGTGAAATGAAGAAAAAAAAGTGTTGAAAACGCAGCATTTGGATGGCAAATATGTAGATATAGAAAAAATAACGAGAATCCACAAAAAAGAGTGGAAATAGCAATAGGAGAAGTAGTAAAGCAAAAGCAGTTGCAAAAACCTTCGGATTCGGAATACAGATGTTTAGGCCCTCGCCTTGTGCATTTTCCCAATTGTTTTTTTTTTAGGATTGTTTTACACCCTAGAGTGGAGGCCGGTACGGTAGTGCAAGTGCATCCATATAGACAGACTGTTAAATTATTTTTTATCGCTATCAGTTGTTTATTTTAAATACGATTATAATCAATGTATTTGTATGTGTGAGAATAAACTTATTCGACTTATTTCCAAATCGTTGAAATAAAAAAATTCTTTTTTACAACACACAGATCCTAAATTGTAAAATAAAAACAGATAAACAGTTATCGGTTTTGATCTTTGGATTAATTTTGAAAATTTGAGCATTTTCAAAACTATAACGAACGGAAAACGGATACTTACAAGGCGTCGTCGTCCGTTCTAAATGCTAAAATTGTGGGTGGAAGGACATCCACCAGAAACGCAATCATATATAATACATCAGGAAAAAAAAACAACAACAACATTAAAAACAATAACATCGAGAAAACAAGCTGTTATCAGGGAAAATCACCGTCACCATCGATTCCTCAAATATTTACCCCTCTTGCGGCTATCGATGATACAGACCAATGCGATACAGAAGATGAGGTGAGTAAATATATTTTAGGCGTGTTTTTTTGTTGGTTTTGTTCGGGTTGTGATATTTTTCTTTAAATGAAAAGTGAAACATTTTGCCAAAAGTACCTAAATTGAAATGAACTAAAATGATCTGTACCTTAAAAAATAAAATCGAATAAGCCTAAAATTTTAATTTGAAGAATCAATTTTTTAATTCCCTCGTATCCGTTTTTCGCAAAGTTAGGAAAATTTGTCAATGGGTTTTTTCTTCAAATGATCACAAAAATATTAAAATAAAAATTATACTTATTCTTAACTTATCTCATTTTGTCGATTGAAATAGTTTTAGAGTGCGGCGTTTTAATATACATATATCCAGTACCATATTCCAAAGTCAAATACCCTAACTAGAGTTAGGTTGTTTAAACAAAATATCTTGTGAAATTAATAACTTTCAGTTATATTTGTTTGAAAGGTATTTTTGCCGTTGGAAAACAAAATACCCTTGTTTTTCCAAATTATTTTAGTCAAACAAAAAAAAAGAAGGTATTCGTGGGAATTGAAGATTTCTGTGACTGTCGACTACGGGCATAGTGCCAAAATTGAAAGTATTAGAATTTAAGAATGTTTATGAAGCAACGATAAAACTTTCAAACAAAAACAAAAAACATAAAACATAGTCATATTAAAATATGTAATTTGTAGGAGCAATAAATCCACCAAAACCATTATTATATTATACATATATTATATATTATTATATTATATATTATATTATCTTTTCTTTATGTACCTTATTTTTTATTTAAACCTTAACTTAAAATAAGATTCACGTTATTGACCCTGGCTGAGAGTTAAGTTCAAACGGGTAAAGGTTGATTTTTTAGACGTGTGGTTTGCAAGAAGAAAAAAAAACGCATGTTATTTAATGTTATGGCCAAGAATTAAGCTTTATTATAGAGATAGGGGTTTGCTATTATGTTTTCAAAATGATTTCGGGCAAGTGGCCGCCGCGTCTTGCTGAAATAAATTTCTGCTAAGAAGCCCGTTTTTTGAGCAATTGGGTCCGTATGTCAGCAATAACGCTTCGAATATTCTCTTTCAATGTGTCAATCGTTTCGAACTTATCTACGTAAACAAGCATCACCATCACATAATCTCACAAAATAGTCCAACAGTGTTTAATGGCACAATCAGGGAGACTAAGCCACAGGCCAACGACGTCAGAACCAGGATCAAAGTGTTCGAATTCAGCTGCCTAAACAAGACTTGCACCAGAATAACAATTACATTATATTTCAAACCTATTTTAAAGTTGAATCAATAAAATAGTGAAAACTTCTTTTAAACCCTATTTATATTGGTTACGGAATCACGTCAGTTTGTAGACACAACAAGATTGAAGAAAAACCAAAAACTGGACTCTTTAGAACCGAAACATTTCGTTTTACTCGGCTTTGTTCATTTCCGTCTGCCAATTTTCAAATAATCAACGCTTTTAATTTTAACAGTGTTTAAAATAACGACTGAAGGCGCCTGTCTGATTATGTTCTCTTGTTACTCTTTACTTATTTTTTCCAATCCAAACAAACAAGCAATGTCTTACATTTGCTTTGAACTATTCCCAGCATCTTCACACGTAAATGAGTGTTGTCATAATATTTTAACAATGACTATCTTATCTGGATGTCAGTGTTCTAAAGAAATCTAATCAAAAATAATTTTAATGATTGATTGATTCATTGATTCATTGTGAACTAAAATTGAAGACTATTCCAAATAACCCTGTTTCTTAATTCGATTTCAACAAAGTAGGTATTGAAAAAAAATTGCATTTTTTTTTCGTTTCTGTTGTGTACTATGCTAATCCCTGACTTGTTCAATTATTTTCATAATATTCGCAACTCTTGAATTTATTAAATTCAAATAGCTTTCCAAAAAGTTTGCAATATAACTGAGCGTCTTTTGATACATTGCTCTTAATACATTAAATGCTATCAAACATTAAATTTCTCTAGGTTGCTTAAGTTATCCCTGTTGCTAACGTAACGAAAACAATGCAGAATGGAAAATCAAAGCAAAAACGACAAAAACAAAATATTAAAAAAAAACTACGAAAATATACGTCCTTTTTCTGAATCGCATATCCCGCGCGCATTCAAAATTTTCATACAGTGGTTTTTGTTTTCTGTTTCCTTTTTTTTTCTTAGTTCTTCTTAGTGTTTTCTCGTAAGGAAAAGCGACTCCTTGAAGGTTGTTGAATTTCCGAGGAGAGCGAATAATTCTATGTTTCAAAAAGATGGACTTAGAATTTTACTCATTCTACATATTTGACTTTAATAAT
This sequence comes from Eupeodes latifasciatus, assembly GCA_920104205.1. NCBI lineage: Eukaryota > Metazoa > Arthropoda > Insecta > Diptera > Syrphidae > Eupeodes > Eupeodes latifasciatus. Next base: position 202,143,733 of record OV049924.1, on the reverse strand, counting down.
TAAATAAACGCTACAAGGCAGGCATAAAATTGTCAATATATTTATATACTTTTATTGAGAACTAATAAGGTTACATTCTCCACACTCGGTTAACTTTACGAGCATGATTTAACCACAATTATCCCGGCGTAGCACCCAACTTCACACCCACAACTCCCCACTCTATCGTAAAACGCTGTTTTTTCCTTCTAAATATAACAGATGACTGGAAAAAAAACAGCCACAGTAGAAGTAGGTATATTTTTTCACACACCACTGACACCATACACAACGCTGCTGCACACATTTGAATACAAAAAAAGGCTTGAACAGCATCATACTGCTGATATGTGGCGATGTCAGTTCAGTAACCTCTCACTAGAGACGGCCGTAGCGCAAGTACAACCGCGCAAACACTACTCCTGGTCCCGGTCCTGATACTAAGTACGATAACTACGATTATGATGTTATGAAGAGATGCTGTGACTGAGCTATGAGTCACTATGGAAGAAAATCCTTAGGTACACAATACACACACTCAACTATGCACTATATGACTATGGCTATAATAATTCTCATACCTGCTAGGTTTTCAAAAAAGTATGACTTTTAACTTAATTTGTATTACCTCCTTCTTTTCTTTGTATTTTATTTAAGATTGATTGATTTGAAAATAATCTTCCTTTACCTACATGATTACACATACATATGTACATACATGGTAAATCTCTATTAGGGTGTGTCATGTTGCATTGTTTTTGAAATTGCAGAGCCTTTCATCCCTTATTATATTTTTTTCGATGAAAAATCATTCCCCTACATATTTCAACTTGAACAAACTACATTCAAAAGGGATAATGCAAAAAATAATCTTAATCTTGAAAATAGTTTAAAAAACTTTGATCTCCAGCAACAGAAATTGCTAAACATGGATTTTGGACCATTAAGTAACGGATGTTTTTTTATTTGGTGTGGCTTCCAAGATCGTACGTTCGATTTAACACCTTTATAATAAAGCTAAAATCTTAGCCATAGCATTAAATAACATGTGTTTTATTTCTTCTTGTAGTTCGGTATCATTTATTTAAGTCTTGCCAAATTATTGATAAAAATAAAATTAAAATAAATTAGGTGGCGCAACAGTCCGTTGAGATGACAACTAGGGCCTAGTGACTTACAACTCTTAACCATTCCTGTGTGCGAGTACTGTTGTCAGGGATGGAGGGGACCTACAGTTTTAAGCCGAATCCGAACGGCCAATTTGAGAAAGCATTTTTCATGACAAGAATTGCCCTTGGAGGATTTGTCAATTCCTCGCAAGAGGCAGTACACGTGAAAAAAACTAGATGTCACAGACAGGGATCGAACCCAAGACCTCTGACATGACAATCCAACGCACTAACCAAATTATTGATAAGCCATATTTAAACGCAACAAGTTTCAGTCTATAATAAAATGAAATTAGATTATATAGTTTAGCCTTTAGGTTTAGACCATAACACGCAAATTCTAACGCATCATCTCTTAATGTTGACTCTCCCTTTTGATAATAGACACTTCCTATTCTCTAAGTGAGAACCAAATTTTTTAGCTATTTAGGTTGAAAAAGTTTTGATCTCTATACTGATGTTTGTTTAGTTTAATGAGTAAGATGGATTTTTAGTTAAGCTTTAAGTTTTGTCTGAATGTAAAAACCGGTTCAATTAATACATTCATCCAAATCTTCAGTGTCGAATTTTGATGTGTTTATCGCGTCAAAACACGAGGTGCAGACCTTAAATCTTACATCAAGTTTACAAAAGTAAGAGTGAAAAGCACGCATACATTTCAGTGAACATTGCAGAGAGAATACTTTCAAAACATTGAACTCTATTCCAAATCGGGCAAATAGTAAGCGTGCCATCAAATAGAATTGAGTAGAAGATTTTAAATTGAATTGCAGATTTGGAGGATGGAGTCCAAAGTATGAACTCTTCTCAGCTATTATATAACAGGACACTTCTTCAGCTGTTTTGAGTTCTTACGGCAATTTTGTCGTCCTAAGTCCTTCTTTATTATTCAAAAATACTTGGAAATATAATCTTTTCAGAGTTAAAAAAACTGTATTTATGAATCTATGATTAAAAACTAAGTCACAGTCACCGTACAGGTCCCGCTTAACCTGTCTTCCAATTAATTTATTCTGGAAAGAAAGGGTTATGAAAAAAATCATCTTCAGCCAATTTACGCAGTATACATACCTAATCTTCATCAGACTTAGTAGAAACACATAAATGAGTAGGTAGTTACATATTCATAAATAATTTTTGTAATCATACCTCATCATTGAAGTCCACTAAAAAATTACGGTCACATTTTAATTTCCTCTACCTCCACTTTCGTTGCCAACAAACAATTATTTTATCGCTAACAATTTATTTTAATTATTCACAATGTGTGGACTCTACTTTAGATATTGCTTCTGCTGCAGCACAGCCACTGCGCCTTATCGAATCAAATAATACATAGTAGAAAAAAAGTGAATTTGTAATTTTATCTGAACTCGCAAGTAGTTTTTATTTGATTTTTCTGGCCGGAGTGAACTCCATCGATGCCATGGCACAACGCAGCGTAGTGCAGCGCACTTATAGTCAACGACAAGCGCATTGACGCGAAATTATTGTGCAACTCCAGACTCAATTCGAAAACTGGTTGCTTAGTTAGGCTGGCTGGAACTCGAATAGTAACGATATTATGCTAAATAATTTTCCATGAGATCGTCCCACGCGTTCCATGACGCAGCCTGGGATTAGATTTTCTTCGTTTCGTTTCTTTTTTTTAGATTTAAGTTTTAAATTTTCATTGTCTTGATATTTTTTTCTCCATCCGAAAACACCATACTGAGGACTGTTGATCTTTTATAGATTGAATGGATATTTATGAGTAGCTACCGTAGACGAGTATCTGCGTGTTTGTACGACCAAGGTTTTTGTTTTCAATTTATTGTTATTGACATGTAAATATTACCGAAGCTTTTGTTATGTTTAATGTACCTATAAACGTAACTAAAATTTTCGAGCTCCAGTCGCAAATAATAATTAGGGTTTTAATTTGAATATTATTTATTTTTGGCATAACATAAAGTCAGCGTAATTTGTTAAATTTTTAAAGTTTCTAAAATCTAGCATACATAGTGCAGCGAGTCACTGAAGTTACCAAAGATAAATGTAGTCTAACTTTCCATACTCGGTCTTTTGTTTTTTTTTTTTCTATGATAACATATTTATTTAGGTACTTACGTCCCTTCTTTCCAAGGTCATGGAAACACCTGATTATTTATCAGCTCAAGAAATATCTCGAAGACCGAAGGCTTCTTAATGACCAGAAGAAGGACATGGTAGCAATAGGTCCACTGGTGATCTAATGGTTCATCTTACCGAACAGTGGAAAAAATCTTTACATCGTTTAGAAGAAAGTAAGATTATTGCGATTGAAACAATTATCGATAATGTGTGACTTTGATTTAGATGGAATTAGAAACTACCTTTCGGACTGTTCAATTCAAGTAATATTGGATGGGTTCAAGTCTAAAAAAAACACAAAATAAATGCCAGTGTGCTCCAGGGCTCTGTTGTGTCTTCGACACTTTTTCCTAATTTTTATTATTCCTGTTACCTGTATGAAACTTCTAATCCACGTACCTCGTTTACGGACGATAATAACCCTCAGCTTTTCATATTCGTTTTTAGATTCACAACCCTGCTGTTCAAATGTGGATCTTCAACGGCAATGTATAATAAGCTCATTAAATTCTTATCTAGACAGCTTTGTTAAATGGGGAAACAAACACCGAGTAGTAGTATTTAATTCGGCGAAAACTTAATGCCGCCTACTGCCCTTAAAACATTATTTACCAACATTGCTACTATTCACGAGTGGCGCTTGCACCTCAAAATTCTTAGCATGTGTATCACCTCTAATGGAAGGATCGCATACGCGATTTTGCCAAAAATGCAGCTGAATGTTTGGGTTTTCTATGGCAATGCACGAAGTTTTTCTACCCCTTTGATCTGGCTAAAACACGTGAATGTGGAATGCACACTCTGTCTTTCCTAGTCATTGCAATATTTAAAACAAATGTGCTCCAACACCTCCTTTCACACCTTACACCTCCTCTCTCCCCTTCTTAATGCTCACACTGTGTCTAGAAATAATAAAGGTAACAAAAAATCCTTATTATAAAAAAAGGTTACGTACACACATTTTTAAACAAGCCTATTGAACAGAAAATTTCTTTTGTCCCTTAAAATAAATCTAAAAATGTCATCTTATAATATGTGTCTGAATTTAAGTTGTTTGACAGTTTGATTGCAATTCATACCTAAACAATAAGTTGTTCACTTAAAATTTAATTACTTGTTTATTTTTGTGTAGATACCAGCTTCCGTAATAAGCAGTGTTGGTACAATCAACTACCAACGTAAACAGGCCTTATCATTTTCAACAGCCTCAGTAGGAACGATCGCAACAACAACTGCCCATGAAATCTATATTGTTTCCCCAAAGCAATCTGCGGCTCCGTCAAAATACAAATCAGCTATTATAACGAATGGTGGGGTTAGTGGCGGTGGGCTACTCAATTCAACCACCATCGGTTGTACAGAAGTCGAGACGACAGCCGGCGATGCTGCGAAAATGGTTAGAGCTGCGTCGGCGTCGACAACAGTTCTCATAACGAATCAACAATTAGTTCAGTCGAACGCCCAAAACGCTAGACATAATATTCCATCTCCAATCAAGATGGTTATACCGGCCACAAGCCAACATCAGCAAGTGTTGCAGCAACAGCAACACCAACACCAACAGCAGCAGCAACAACAACAACAACAGCAGCAGCAGCGTCAACAACAACAACAGCAGCATCAACTTCAACAACAATATCAACAACAACAACAGCAGCAGCAGACACACCCTCAACAACAACAACATCAACAGCAACTGTTGCAACAATCTCAGCATCTGCAACAACAGCAACCACCACCACGGCTTCATCCAAAGAAGCGAAAATTTGACCCAGCTGAGCTGGAGAGAATTGATCATCCGAAGGTGCAGCAGCTGCTCATATCAGAGGGTGGAGGTGGTTGTGACGGCAATGAGACTGGTTCCATGAAAAACGGCACTAACATCATTGTGTCCGCACCCAATTGGCAGCCTACATCAAATGCAACATCAAATGAAACTGTCTTCATAAGAACCATCTCACATCCAGGCAATACCACAACTCAAAACATCGGTCGTCTGACCAATATGGAGAGTCCCGATAAGAAAATCATCATAGCGAGGTGAGTTACTCATATAACCATTGTCATAGTTTTTCACCTTGTAAACTATATCTTGCAGCCCGCAAAATTCTTATAAATTCCAAAATCTACAAACCATAACAACAATCAGTAACAATAGCAACAGTCGATCGAATTCAACAACGCAACAACAATATAATATTTCTTATCAGCAACAACAGCAGCCCCAACAGAATAATACTCCATCATCAGCTGGAGTACTAGATTTAAGTGAATGGACCAATACAAGGGTTTTGGCTAAGCTAGGCAACTATTATGCTTCGGGTATTATTCGACCAGCAGAAACAACTACACCTAATTCGGTTTGTGTAGAATTTGATGCGCCCGAAAATCGCACACAATTGTATACGGATGTTTTGGCTTCTGGTCGATATAGTGTAATTTTGGATGCAAGTCCTCCAGCAGCAGAGGTAATATTTACTAATAACTAAATTGCTCTTTAATTTATGTAATTTCACATTATTTATGTAGATCAATATTAATACACGAGTTTGTGTTCGAACACAAGTTGAAGGGAGACCAGGTCATGTTTTCATTGAGGGTTCCGTGACTGATATGAATCTGACCACCAAACAATTTTCAGTACAAATTGGCGATTCAAACTCTGCACAAATAGTAAGTAACTGAGCTTAAGTAAATAGGTTAATACAATTTTTTAAATGACAAACATTTCGTTGTAAAGATTAAGACAGTAAAAAGAGCTGAATTACGTTTATTACAACCGCCTTGGTGGGATGAACTCAATGAAGTAGGAAAATACTCAAATTCACGCAGCAATAGTGTTATTGGACAACAAAACACCGATATTCTAGAAGGAAGAACAGGCCAACGTATTATCAATAAAAGCGGGCACATTGTTATAAACAATTCCGAAACAAATATTATTTACACGAGCCGTGGTGATGTCCTTCATAAAGCACCTTCTCATCAAGTGGCTTTCGTTACTGCTAGATACGAACCATGTGGAAAAATAAATACTGGCGGAGGACATCATACCCCAACAGCTGTAAGTAATAATGGTGGTATTAGTAGTAATTCAACTGCTCCACTGCAAATACATCATGTCCTGCCAACTCTACAGCATAACGAAGAATATTATCGAACTACAGCAACATCGCCTTTTCAGTCGTCGGCTATGTTAAATAACAATGAGGGCACAGCGGGCAATGGGAATGGAAATGGGAATGGGGGACATATTCCCGACATAATAGTTTCGCAGAGTTTGGCACATAAAGTGCAGAGTCCATCAACGGAAGATATTCATCGGCGACAAAGATCATACGATGATTATGAATCAGACGATGAATTGAAACGTGTTGAAATCAGTGGCTATGCAATGGACGGCGATGTAGAGAAGCTATCAGGTGGAAGTAAGAGGAGCAGCATGCAAAGTCGAGGTAGTACTTCTAGTCTTCTCGATCAGAGGCTCACCCCACGATCTCATCCAGCAACTCCAAGGTACCTATTTAATATTTATTAATATTAATTTTTGTCTCTTTAATAATAATCGTCTTTTCAAAAATCATTTTAAGATCTCAAGCGACAACACCCCATCGTTTTAAGAAGGGCGATGTCGTTCAATCGGAATCGGGTGTACGTAAAAAATTTAATGGAAAACAATGGCGCCGGTTGTGTTCGAATCAATCGTGTTTGAAAGAATCTCAACGAAGAGGTTATTGTTCGAGGCATTTGAATCAGAAAGGTAGCACATTACGATCCACTGGACCAAGTCGATTTCCAAGGTAAAATTGTTTTTTTTTTTTTTTGTTCGTTTTTGATATGTTTTAAATTTTGTTTAACTTAATTTTTACACACAGTGATATTAGTAGTCGATCGAGCAGTAAAACACAGGTTGATGAAGAGACTTCCCGTGATTCGGAAACTTCGCCGAACTATCGAGTAGCAGGTCGATTCGATCAGGAAGAAACTGATGTTGCGAATATGCTGGGTAAGTTTTGTATTCATTGTTCAATTGTTTTTTAAATATGTTCGGGTATTATACTCTTTTTCCATCCCAACTATCTAATGAGCTTATGTTATTAAAATTATATGAAATTTTACATATGTAATTATTGTAGTGTAGAATTTAGTCATTAAAAGTATTCTTGAAGTTTAATATCGACACACGTACAAACTTAAAAACAGCTTGATAATTTTAACAAGTAAATATAAAAACTTACATGTAATCAAATTAATTAAATGGTTGATGCAGCTCTCAAGCCATCCTGGGGTCACCCAAAGAACTTTAATGCATCTTGCTGCAGTTATTTTTTTTTTTACTATTCGTTGTAAATTCGAATCTGTTGAAATGGTAGCCAAGGCAAACTAAAAACTTAGTTCTTGATATAAAAAAATTATAACAATTATTTTCTACATAATTCACGTTTCTCATTTCTGAAGACAGGTAAACTCCAAGAACAATGTTATTCAAAATATACCCATAGTAAAGTTTTGTTTAACAAAATCATTCAAAACAAAGAAATGAAGGTGTTGCACAATTTCATCACAATCTTATTAGACCCTGATCACTAAAGCAAGCCTTATTAAATAATTCGATAATAAATGAGACGAACTACTTAAAAAATCGAAAAAATTCAAAATAAATAACCTCAAACAAATTGAAAGTAAACACAATAATTGTAAATCGATTTTAATAGTTGTAACTATGTAACGGCACAGAACTTTAATTAACCTAATAAACCAGAACTTCCAAATAGTTTACCCTTGAACCTAATTTCGGACGTACTGTTAAGTATAGGTATTCTTTCTTTAGCCGCACTACACGAATGTGGAATGCTTTACTCTAGGCTCAATATTTTCCAGTCATTACAATATGCAGACATTCAAAACCAATGTGCATCGGTATCTCCTTTCTAATCATATCCTCCTTTCCTAATTACTCACACTGTGTTTAATCATTATAAGGAAATTTATTACCCCTTGAGGGTGCGCACAGTATACCAAATTTTGGAGCAATGGCAAACAAAATTTTAAATTAATTTTAAACTCTAGAAAATCGTATTTCCTTTTCTTACATGCAAACAAGTCAAATTTCAAAATAAACTAAAATATAGGCCTATAAAAACAGAAAGTCACATTTATATATATTTCCCTCAAAATATCCTTGCCAAAACGCGCCGAAAATCCAACGAAACTAGTTTTGAGTTAAGAAAATTCATGGCAAGAAATAGGTGCAATTGCCAGTAGAAGTCGACTAACAATTCAATACATAATAAAACAGTTCAATAAGGAAAAAAGAATTAAAAATAAACCAAGATATAAGGGAAGAAAACTCCGAAACTCAACGAAAGGTTTATTTTGCGACAAATTTGTAAATACAAATCAAAAAAAAATGTTAACAATAAGAAAAAGTAGACGGCAGGGTAGCACGAAAAATGTCATCAATCACGGAGGTCAATCGAACAAAGCGTTTGGAATTAGCAAAGAAGTACTAAAATGAGATGGTAGAGTTCTGGAAGAACGTTATTTTCACCGATGAAAGTAAGTTTAATTTGTTTGCATCTGATGGTGAGAACAGAGTTTGGAGAAAACATTTCACGGAGCTAATTCAGAAACGATTAACTACTACATTATAACGCAGAGGTGGATCCGTAATGGTATGGGGTTGTTTTTCGGAACTAAATAAATAAATTGGGTGGCGCAACAGTCCTCGCAAGAGGCAGTACCCTTAAAAAAATTTTAGATGGCACAGGGGATTGAACCCAAGACCTCTGGCGTGACACGCACTAACGATCACTAACCATCACGCCACGGGTACAACTCTTTTTGGTCAACCTTGAAATAATACATGGGATAATGAACTAGGATTTACATATCACCATTAAAAAAAAAATCTTAAATAAAATGCCGTTTGTCAATGATCCTAAACACACCGCCTTGAAAGCTGGTACCTGGGGCCCTACTCTGTAATGCGTTTCGAAAGCCAATCCGATTCGAATCTGATATTCGATTCGTTTATGAATTCGTACTCTGTAAAATGTTCGAATCGAATAAAACAATCATCTAGTACTTTTTCTATTTATCCAATAGATTTACCGAGTCTCGAAGTATTTCTTATGAGATTTGTCAAAGCAAAAATACAAAAAAAAAAGAAACAAAACAAATCACAAAGACGAGGAAAAAATTAAAATTCAGTCATTATTATCACTTGAAAATTATCGTAATGACTTTTTTTACACTTCACTGCTTTGCAATTGCCACATCTCTCTTTTTAATTCAAGCTTAGAAAGTTTAAGCTGATTTTTTTCATAGTCATTTCGTCTTTTGCTAAGGTATACTTTTTTTCCTTCAAGTCATATGAATTCCACCATAATTTCAAATTGATTTTGTTTGGTATGCACATTTTTCGCTGATGATTCCCTGTAATGGGATTTATTTGCTTAAATTTTGAATAAAATTATTATTTCCTTACTTATATTTTATCTATTTCACACAACTCAACAAAATTTTCCTTTTGTGTCCTTTAAAAACGACCTTCGAATTGCAATTCGTTACCTCTCTTGGTGTAGAAAGAAAATTTCCGTTTTCGAACGCTAATGACATTCGGAAACGCATTGCCAGGTACGAAAAATCCGAATGCGGATTTGTCATTCCGTAAGTACTAGATTTCTTATCCGCATTATAAATAGAGAGTACAAAATATTCGTTTTCGAAAATATTTCCTTTCGAAACGCATTACAGAGTAGGGCCCCTGGTGCCTACCAATGCATTTACGAAACATAAATCCAATTGAGAATCTGTGGGAGCATACCAGACAACTGTTTCCAGTAGAGCTAGAAAAGCGACTACTCAAAGAATGGAGTACAATTGACCCGAGTTTCACCCTTAAATTAGTCGAATTAGTGCCAAAAAAGCTGAAAGCTGTCATAGAAAATAAAGGATATGGTATAAAATATTAGGAATGTTTTACATTATAACTTTTTTTTTTAAAATAATATAAAAATGTTGAAATCTGTTTTTTTTTTAACGGATTCCAATCGTTTAATATATATAAAATGCTCTTACATTGGTACAGTCGATAGTTTCGTTTCTGAGCACTAGGTACACAAGGTCCCACTTATATTTGCCCAAACTCCTTGGATTTTAAATCAAAAATTAATGGATTTTTGGGTGAGGTCACTTTCCACTTGTGCGCGCCACCTTATCCGTGGTCTTCTTCTACTGCGCTGTCCTGTGGGCGAGGAAAGCAACTGGATAGTCAGTTGCTTTCTTAGTCCAAAGAAACAGCGTTGTTGTTTTCTGTTTTCATAGCAGAGCCTAGGTAGACTTAACTATTTCAAAGTTATGTCTGTCGATAGTGACGTTTTGACCGAGACGTCGGTCGGTGTGTATATCCTTTCTTGATGACAGCATGTACTTTGTTTTGCCTCATTAAAGTATGGCATCACTGAAACAAAAAAGGGAATAATTGAAAAAGGAAACTTCAAAAAATTTAAAAAGAATTAGGAATAAATGTTTCCTTGCCCTAAAATTGCTATAAATATTATTTATTGGGGTGACTTTCTATTACCGCAGCACGAATTTCCTTCTAATTTTTTTTTTTGTACAGTTAGGTAGGAGTCTCAATAGAACATGTTTTAAATATTAAGGCGAGGAAACACCTTTAGACATAAAAAAAAATATTTTCTTTTTCGGACTTAACCCTACTTTTTTTGTATTTCATTTTTTGAGCCTAAAACAAGTTTTTTTGAATTGATAGAACAGCGCACAGTGGTGCGAGAGCGGAAAAAAAAGTCTTTTTAAAAAGTCATATTTATCCTTTTAAACTTTATGTTTAAGTACTCTTAGATAACCCGAGCGTATGATTCAAAAGTATTTTTTAACATATATATTGTATGTTCTGATTTAAAAGCCCTCAAAGTTGAAAAATAATTTTACTCAAATCGCGAACCGTATTTTCAACAAATTTTGAGATGTTTTTTTCCGAAGTTCCTTTAAATAAATTCTCTAGCTTCTTAAATAATTGAATTGGTCTATTTTCGATTATCTAAAAAAAATTGATTATTTATAAAAGATACCTTCTATAAGTAGTCTGAAGCTTTAGTACTAGGAAAAAATGCGTTTTTTTTTAACTTTTTGATTTTTAAAAAAAGATACCAAGAAAGTAAGTATGCCAGCATATGCTCCATACATTCATGTTAAAGCACAGAAAAAATCAGCTGCAGATACTTGCAGATGTGGAAGTTATGATCAAAAATGTTTCACTGAATCGGATTTCAAAAAACTGCGTTTTGACGGTGGTGTTTACCAAAAAGTTTGATTTCTTCGTTATTAATTGTCAGAATGAACTGGTTATTATTATTATTTTAAGAAAAAATGTCAAACTTTATTTTAAAAATAAAACAAAATTAATACATTGACACAGGTCTGAGAATTTCGATTTTTGCGAAACCATTTATTTCTGCCCGGAAAATTTTTTCAACTTTGAACTCAATTTTCTTGGAAACAACACACGAAAAGCAATATAGTTTTATGATATTTTAAATTATATGATAGAGCTTAAAAAAATAAAGAAAAGGATTATGAATAGTCCTTTATTTTTTTAATTTTTCACTAAAAGTAGGGCAGGTAGAAATAAAAAAGGTATTATTTTTAAAGTTTTATTGCTTTGTTTTTATTGTGTATTGCGTAATTTCTTATTACCTGGCTTATTAGAATAAAATCTCTTACTTAAATCTATATATATAAAGGATTAATTAAAAAAAAAGTCAGTATTGAGTTATTGAGCATTAGTGCAAGGTGTTTGAGAAGAAAATACTTCCAATCAGCGCAGACGCTAAAAACCTCATTTTAGCGTTATAAAATTATTACTTCGTAATTGTTTTTTATTTATTTTTTGTATGTATTTATCTATTAATTTATTTAATTTTATAATATACATAGTTAATGATAATATGTTGTTCAAAATAAAAAGTTAAGATTTTACTAAAAAAAACTTTTATTTAAATATAACATCAAAAGCCTCAAATTTTATAAAAATGTCAATAACTTTTTCTAATAATTTTTTCTCAACCAAATTTTGACCAAGCATGTATAAGACTAATTTTAACATGTGTTTCAAATTTCATTAAAATTCGTTTAATAGTTCAGATTTTACAAAATTTTTTCCGCTCTCCCATACAAAAATCAAAACCCTCAAATTTTAGAAAAATGCCAATAACTTTTTTCTAATAATTTTTTCTTGACCAAATTTTGACCAAGCATGTATAAGACTAATCTTAACATGTTTTTCAAATTTCATTAAAATTCGTTTAATAGTTCAGATTTTACAAAATTTTTTCCGCTCTCCCATACAAAAATCAAAAACCCTCAAATTTTAGAAAAATGTCAATAACTTTGTTTATAATTTTTTTTTTTTAACCAAATTTTGACCAAATATGTATAAGACTAATCTTAACATGTATGCCAAATTTCATTTAAATCCGTTGAATCCGTTCAGATTTTACAGACTTTTTTCCGCTCTCCCATACAAACCGAACCACTGTGCAGCGTACTAACAGCTAGGTATGTAAGGGCGGCATGCTGCCCCCTGCAACCCCCCTGCTTGGGATCACTATAGGATTTGGGGTGGGTGCGAGTTTGGGTATATGCAAAGTACTTTTTGCATATTAGCACTAAAATCAAAAGTTCCCCAACATTAAAAAAAGAAAGTATGGCAACACTGAACAAAATACAGGGAAGAAATGTGAATATCAACCAATTTTGAGTGTTTTGTATGTGAAAAAGTGAACTTTGAAAATTAATTAAAAATAGAAATACATAAATGTTTCCTCGCTCTAAAATTGCTATAATTATTATTTATTTGCACATACATATGTATATATCAAATAAAAAAAAACAGCGTGTCGAAATTCGTGCTGCTGTAATGGAAAGTTGAGCCAAAAATATAAATCCAAAACAAAGATTAAACAAATTTGTTTGAATATTTACGTAGAACTTTTAAGGGGTTTTCATTCATAACTCGAATACACTTTTAGTTACGATTTTTAATAAAAGCTATCGTGACGTCACAAAAATAGCAAGATGGCGACTTTAGTATGGAGAGGTGATCGTGTCACTCAGTTTATTCGCTGAACGAAACAATTTCTATTAACACGCACATCTTATAGCTAAGAAAACCAAACATTTTTTGGATGCAAAAATTTGACATTTATAAAAGCGTGCACGCATCTCCGCTCCGCAACGCAAATAAATATACATATACACATGTTTATTCTGTTTAGTGTTTTGTTGTTAAAAGAATAAACAAAGAAGTGTAGCAGTTTGAAAAGAAGAACAATAGACAATAAAAGTAATTTGTTAGTTTTGTAAATTAAAACAATTTTGTCTTAAATATTTTGAATCAAAATATGAACGCAATGAATTCTTATTCGGGTTATGACATAGGAACAAAACTTTATCTGCAATGTTTAAGTATGAAGTAGCTTGTTTCTTGCTTTTCCCAAAATGTAAATTTCTTTCTTTTTTTTCAGTGTCACTGAGTAGCTCTCGATCGGCTACTCCATCGTTTTCATCACCTGTCAATCATGGCACCTCTCCCATGAACAATAATCATTCGCCGGTAACTGTGTCCAATCGACAAAACTTCTTTACACCAATCGGTGGTCCTGCGCCACCTGAATCCGCGACAAAATGGAAGAATTCTCCCAGTCCTGTGCTTTACAATGTTGGTTATTCTCAAGTGATACGACCGGAGTCGGTAAGAGCACAACAACCTGCACCACCGGTCTGTTCACAGCAACAACCCCAACCTCCACTGCCACCCCAGCAACAGCAGCAACAACAACAACATCAACAACATCATCAACAGCAACAGTTAGTGCAAAAACAACAACAACAAATGCAACAACCACCTCCACAACAACAACAACAGCAGCAGCAATCTTCGACAATTCAGCAGCAGCAGTCAACAGTGCAAACGACTGTTGGTCATGCAACCAGTGTAATAAGGATCTCACCAGCTTCCAACAGCTACCAGACATTTCATCCGGTAATTGTGGACGCATCTCAATTGGTGCCTGTGTTGCCACCGGCAGCACCTATAGCACCAACTCAACAGTCACAAATACAACAACCTGTGGTTGCCACAACAGCACCACCTCAACAACCAAGTGAAAAAACTATTCCAAAAAACGGTAAGTCGAGATTATTTTTTACTAATTTATTTATATACTAGCGGACCCGACAGACGTTGTCCTGTCTACACGTTTTTAATTTGAAAATTTCAAACTTTTTTTAATAAGCTAAAACATTCTGGACCATTTTGATGAAAATTATTATTCAAATGTTATGACAATATCTAACGTTATTACATGTAAATTTATTACAATTAGACTAATCGATAGCGTGTGAGTATGTGTAATGAAATCTTCAACTTGTTTTAATTAAAGGTTAAAAAGCTTACACTCAAACTATTTTATTTAAAAAATATATTTTTTTATTTACAAAAACTTAATTTATCGTAATGCCATTGGATGTACAATATTTTTGGTTAAACCCTGAGGTGTATAAATAAATAAATTCGATGGTTTTCCAACTCTGGAACACGCAACATATAATTGGCCGTGAGAAAAACATGGGTTTTCTAAATCTAAGCCACAAATTGTCATTGTTTGGCCTTGTGACTTATTTATAGTCATAGCATATGCCAAGCGGATTGGAAATTGTAAACGTTTGAATGGTATAGGCGAATCTGAAGGAATCATTGGGATCCGTGGTAAAAGTACAACTTCACCTTGAAATTTTCCACTCAAAATAGTGGCTTCAAGAATGTTGCCCATGATTTTTTTTACAATAATCGCGTGCCATTACACAATTTTGGGGCATTTAAATTTCGAAGCAAAATTATAGGTGAGCCAATTTTCAGTCGCAAATTATGTGGTGGCATAATATATTGTGTATCTTCATACAATTGAATTTTACCGTTGCCAATGTCTAACAATTGTTCAGAGAATCCTGACGCTAATGGATCATTTTGAAGTCGAACGCGCATATTAATAGTAAGGCATAATTTAGTGACACTTGGCCATAGAAAAGATTCTTTCAAACATGCGTTTATTTCGTCTGCATATGTCGCGCGTGGAATGACTGGTAATGTTTGTTTGAAATCACCAGACAGCAGCAGTAGAGCACCACCGAAAAGCCGAGCAATATTTTTGATATCTTTCAGGGACCTGTCGAGAGCTTCAAGCGAATGCTTGTGGGCCATTGTACATTCATCCCAGATAATAATTTTACATTTTCTCAAAACTTCAGCCATGCCTGAATGCTTCTTTATGTTACACATTGCTTCGGGATTTGTATGAACGTTCAAATGTAATTTAAGTGCTGAATGCGCAGTCCACCATCAAGTAACGTTGCTGCAATGCCTGATGAAGCAATGGCCAATGCAATATAATTTTGAGATCGAATCCGCGCAAGTATCAGTGCGATAAGAAATGTTTTACCAGTGCCACCTGGAGCGTCTAAAAAAAAAGAATCCACCTTGTTGAGCTGCTATTGAAACGTTAATTTGATCATATACATTTCGTTGTTCAGCAGTAAGCAATTGTTCATTTTCCGCAACAAAAGTAGCCAAAGAAGTCTTATCGAACTGGTGTTCACGTTGAACATCGCTGTTGATGATGTCTACTGCTGGGCGATTCGGCGCTGGCATTCCAAAATGGATGAGCGGCATGTTTGAAATAAGAATACAAATATCCTCAATCATTATTAATGACTTGTTGTATATTTCGGCGGAGAATTCAATATTAAGATTTTGATTAGTAATTCTAGTCCGATGCAAAATATCCTCACTCATTGAGTCTTTATATTTGTTCCACAGAGCAGATGCATCAGACGGAAAACACGTTGTCAATATTATTGAAAATAATTGACGAATTTGTTGTGGAGATGAGCTCAGTGCTGCATCTGCAAGTGTGAGATCCCAATGGTTATCAACCATTCTCAGATCCCCTTGAACACACACAAAAAATTTCATCAAAATCGGTCCAGTCGTTTAAGAGAAGTTCAGTGACATACACACTCACAGAAGAATTATATATATTAAGAAAGATAAAAAAAATCAGTAAATCCAATGCAAAAATATCGTTGAAAATGTTTCCCTTCTTCGGAAATCGAGAAAGTAAATGATGCTCTAAAATATCTCTCAGGTTTTATTTTTTAAAAAGGAAATAGGTATAAATATCAATTGCGACTTAAATAATAACATTGGTGATATTGTGAATATTTAGGATATTATTATTATTATTAGTAGCCATGGACAGAAATATAGCATCTAATGGAACAATAACTGAAATAAACATTTCCGTCAAAGTAAAATTTGTTTGAATATTTTGTTTATTGTGTTATTTTGGCAGCAATTGAAACAACAATTAAAAAATTAAGTTAGCCTTTTTATGTCTTTTACAGCTTAGTAAAGTATGGACAGAGAAATAGTACAGTTATTTTTTATGTATGTATTATCACTTTGATTGTATTACGAATATTAAGAATGTTTATACAAAATATTGCCCGAAACCAACAGTGTTTTCCAGAAAGAGGGAGTTTTTAATCTTCGATCAATGAACAAGGTAAGACTCAAACTCAAATTTCGCAGTTGTTGAAAAGTGCAATAAAAGTAGTGTACAATGCAATTAATTCGGTTAAAAATGACCCTCAGTTAAAAGTAAAAAATAAAGTTCGAAAGCCCCTCTCCGAAAAACTTCTACGCGTGTTGATAGGACCATCGTAAAAAAGAGTAATATCAACCCATTTAAATGATTCCGTATCATCATAACCGACATCAACGAAGAATTCAACTCAAACATTTCGAGTCAAACACGGATGAGGCAGTCTGATGGTTTGGGGTAGCGTTTACTTGGTTTGGTGTGGGTTGGTAAGAATAAATGGTACGATGGATAAATTTTCATATTTCAACATATTGTGAAACAATACGGAACCATTTACATTTGAGTCAATGCCAGTTAACTGGATTTTCATGCATAATAATGACCCAAATAATCCAACAAAAATCGTGAAGTAGTGATCAATGAATCCATCAACCTTTTAACTTAACAGGAGCAAAGTCCTGATCTTAACCCCATATAAAATCTATGTAATGTTTAGGTTAAGATCCGGCAGCAAAAATTCAAAACTTCAGAGGAACTTTGGATTGCAATTCAAAAAGCGTGGAATTAAATTGCAAAAGTTAGTTGAAAGCTTACCTCGAAGATGTGAGGCAGCGTTGAAAAATGTTGGCGGATCAACAAAATCCTAGTTTGGTAAATCAGTTGTTCGAATGTGTGCTATTTCCACTTCAAGGGGAAAAATACGTTATCACTGAGTTTTTTTCATTTTCCAAATAACTACGAAGGATTTTTTTTTAAATTTTATGCTTTAATAAGTTTTAATTCGCCTTTTTGTTCACTGTAGATAGAAATATTTAATTATTTTATGTATAATTAAAATCCTACATAATTTTTTGAAAATAAAAAAGAGTGTGCTATTTCTCTGTCCATAGCTGTATATGTACATTAAATTCATAAGAAAATATTTTTTAAAGTCTTAACTGTTCTTCAACAACTCGCAAATAATTTAGACAATGTAGCAGATGGTATCTGAGTGAGAAAATCTCTTTGGGGTCAAGTTTTTGGTAGAAGTTTGTAAATGTAAATTAGCAGTTTTTTTAATAACAAATTATTGACGGAAGTAACTTTTATAAGTATTGTTAGATTATTTATTATTCTTTTTTGAGTTTTTGTCCCTAACAATATAATAATATAGAAGACATGTTTTTTGTGGTTTTGTTACTATAGTACACAAATCTAAAGCATACAACATCCTTTTTTCATTGTTAACACCATATCACACTTTTAACTATGAAAATGTTCATCGCTATTTGGAAACGAAATTGTATACGCAGCTGACGTAAACGATAAAGTTATGTTGTTCAATAATATGTTAGAAATTCTAATCATGTTCACGTTGCGATTGTAAGAAAAAAAGTCAAACAATGCCAAGTACGCCCGTAGTACAGTTGTGTTATTGAAAAACTTATCAAAGAAAGGGGACATTTTTCCAAAACACTAAAAAAAATTCTTTGGAACCGATATGTTTTGCTAAAAATGAGTTCGTTTCGCTTGAATTGGGCTCCAAAGAGATTTAGAAGAACTTAAAAGATATTGGTGTTGCTAAATATAAAAATCCGAAGTAAAGCGGTCATCTTATGCACCTCTTTTGTCCAATTTGAGTCCTTATATTAGCTTGCCTGGAAATTAAGCTGGCTTATTTTCATTTAACTTTGTGGATGAAACTAATATTATATGTGCATTAAGGTTTGTGAAATTAAATGCTGTCGGTTTTGACAAAATTGCTCATAATTTTATTCGGTAAATTTTAAACATTTTTCTTCCTCCGTTGACACACATTGTAAATGCTTTTATTTATAGAAGTGAGTTTCCTGAAGCATGGGAGGATGCTGTATTGTTACCCATTTTCCAAAAAAAGAGAAATTCACGTGAACCATCTAATTTCCTTGGAATAGTTTTTTAATGGCGGATGGTTAATCAATCTGATAACAAAATTTCCAAATGGCAGTCTGTTTTTCGCAATAAACACTGTTGTGAATCTGCCGTAGTAAGAGTTACATCCGATTTCCATGCTGCACTTCATAGAAATGAGCTTGGTGCTATAGTGCTCTTAGATGTCTCAAAAGCTTTTGTTTGCGTTGATCAACAAATATTACTTTTAAAAATTTGTAATAATTTAAATTTTTCTTACACTGCTCTGAAGCTTTTGAGAAAATATCTGTTTAATACTCACACGATTAAAACGAAGCATGGTTCTTCAGCCTCATACAACATTGTCAACTGCGATGTACGACAAATGTTCGATACTAGGAGAAATTCTTTTTTCCCTCTTTATGTGGTCTTCATAATGATCTTTCATCAGTTGTTAATAATCGCCATATTCATATGCATGCAGATGATGTTTTGTTACAGCTTCAAAACTCACTGGGAGCCTGGTCACTACGCACATGCAATGTTTTCTAGCCGATAAATTATAATTAAAAAATAAACGAAACATATTTTTATAGGGATTAACCATGGGTCGACGTTTCAATGGCACACGCTCCTGCCACTGATTAATTCTCCTGCGAAACAACAACAACAGTCGACACAAGCAACGCCATCAGCATCATCGACATCGATGACTTGTTCGGTCCCAATGGAATCCCCCGTTAGTGCGAAATCGGAGCCCATGCCCCACGATGAATGTGATGATCAACTGGACGATGATGTCTTTGAACCAACTCCACCATCACAAAGATTTGACCATAGTAATTCAACTGGTCACAATGGTAGTGGCTACAGACAAGTTACATTTAGCACAGGAGAAGCACTCGCAGCACCAGAAAACAATAACACCTGTCGGCCACTGCAACCTGCAGCAACAGAGAGCAACGATGTTGCAGAGGCAACAGCAGCAGCAACGGCAGCTGCCAAAAGACGTTCCCAGTCTTTAAGTTCATTGCAAAATGCATCTAAAGAACCCATGAGTCCTATGACAAAGGTAACTTTTTTTTATTATTTCATTCTCCTCTTAAACATTTTAATTTTAACATTTTAATTTTTTTTAGACTAAAATTCGCCGACCAATGAATGCTTTTATGATATTCTCCAAAAAACATCGCAAGCTAGTTCATAAAAAACATCCCAATCAAGACAATCGCACTGTGAGTAAGATTCTCGGTGAATGGTGGTATGCTCTGAAACCTGAGGAAAAGGCAAAATACCACGAATTGGCGAGTTCTGTAAAAGATGCTCATTTTAAATTGCATCCTGAATGGAAATGGTGCTCTAAGGATCGAAGAAAATCTTCAAGTTCTACCAAAGGAGATGCAACCCGAGTTAGGAATGACTCTGGAGATGGTCCTGATTCATCTTTAGATGAAAAGAGCCCAAAAACCCCAGCTGATATGCCTCTTCCTGGTCCGGATATTATTCCCCTTACAATTGCTGCCTATAATATAGATGAAATATCACCGACAAAACAAAGTAACGAAAGCTACATTCAAGACGAAGTGCATGTAAAGACAGAGACTTTGAGTGAAGAGGCTCCATCTGATGATGAACAGGTTTGTGATTTAAAGACTTTTTTCAAATAGGATTTTAAGTTCATAATATTATTACCATAGATGGTAATTGCTGAAGAAATACCCAATGCACCGGATTCGGGAAAACTTATTGATCTAAAATGTCGTGAGCGCGTTGCTGATTCTGACATGGAGGACTCTGGTTTTGATTATAGAACCAGCGCTGAAAATGTAAGTTTGTATACAACTTTTTTAATGTTTAATAAATCAAACAAAACTTCTACATTTCCTTAGAAACATTCTACTGTCATTGATCAGAATCGAATGCAAACGATGCAGGAAAACAATAATGTAAAACATGAGGACGTTTGCAAAGAACAACAGCAGCAACAGCAAAATCAACAACAGAAGGTATCTCAAGCACAACACCAACAGCACAAGCTCCAAAACCAACAACAATTGCAACAGCAACAACAAGAACTGCAGCAGCATCAGCAACAACAAGAACTGCAGCAGCATCAACAACAACAGCAGCAAAAACATCATCAACAACAACAACAACAACAACAACAACAACAAAAACAACAACAACAACAACAACAGCAGCAACAACATCAACAAGAGCAGCAACAACAACAACAGCAACAACAACAACAGCAACAACAACTGCAGCAACTAAATTTACAAAATGAGACCACCGCACAGTCTAGAGCTGCAAATTCAACAACAATAACTGCTAATTCAGAAAGAGATATCACATTGAAGCCAAAACCAATTAAAGCTCAACGGCCAATTGAAAATAACATCTTGAGCTATCAACAAATTCCCATGTACTCATACAGTAGCCCAAAGAACCCTATCGGTGTAACGCCATTCCAACCTACAGGTAATAGACGACTTCTTAGTGCGAAAAACATCTCTTAAAATAATTCAATCTCATTGCAGGTGGTGCTTTTAAAACAATGCCCATCAGTCCAAAAGGTACAAAACTGGAGGAACAACCTGGCGATGGTAGCAACACAAATAACAACAATAACACTTTTGTCATCAAACAAGAAGATTGTGAAAAGAAAATCAAACAAGAACAAATTTCTCCTTTCACTGTTAGTGGTGGTCCAACAGTTTTCACATTCAATATGAAAGGCCCTTCAACGGACTATGTGAGTAGTCCACTTTTAGGACCACCATCGAGCGGTGGTGCTGGCGGCAATTCGCTATCCGAATCAGCTAAAGGTAAAGTAAAACTGGAACAAATCGATGTTATCGACCAAAATCAGACAAAATTATCAACTTACAATAATAATAACAATCAAAATAACAATAACAATACTGTTGCACGAAATAGTAGTAATTCATCATCGCATGATACTAATAATTCTCATCAGCAACGCTATACTCATAACACTCGTCAAGGTTCTATCTCAAGCTACCTCCAATCATCCCATAATAATCATTCACAAAATCATACAAATCCAACTGTCATAACCTCAACTAACAATTGTACTTTGATCCTTAACAAATTACCCAACTCTTCTGACCAAAATGACACAACAACGACTAACATTACACAACACAACAACAATGACGACCAACAACCATCATCAAATGATGGAAATACAGTGCTGCCATCCACTTCTGTGCTTTACGACGCATTAGTTCTTGACGCTCTTGATGGCACAACACTTGAAGAAGAATCATCCCCAGTCCAGCAGCAATCGGAGCAAATTAAAATCCACAAACAAACTCTACACCAACATCGTCCCAAAGGAGCAGTTCTACTAATTCAAACAAAAAATACGACGACAATGGCAGTAAATGCAAATACAACAATTAACCATGATACCACTTCATCATATTCTTGTGTAGTTAGTTCAGGTGGTGGTGTTGGTAATAATGGCAATGGCAGTAGTAGTATTAATAATTGCAATGGCGATAATAATTGTAGAATAACAGCTAATGTATCTCTTTTCAATA
The DNA here is from genome assembly GCA_920104205.1 of Eupeodes latifasciatus. NCBI lineage: Eukaryota > Metazoa > Arthropoda > Insecta > Diptera > Syrphidae > Eupeodes > Eupeodes latifasciatus. The sequence continues at coordinate 202,121,347 of OV049924.1, read as the reverse complement.
CTAAAAATAATGGTGCAAGGATTTTAACCAATAACAATTTAAATAATATTAGCGATATGCAATCAATGAAAAAATTAACATTCAATACTAATTCCGATGAAAAACAATCAATTCTAATGATTAATTCGACTGCATTAAATGCAGCTTCATTGACAGCAACTCCTTCCTCGTCGGCTTCCTCTTGTTCTTCTTTATCTTCTTCTTCGGGTTCTTTACCGACAACAGCTTCACCACTATCGGCCCCACCAACAAGTGTTGTTTCATCCTCGGTTATACCAACTGCCCAGATTGTAACCACAAAATCTGGACAAAAACAGATTATGTTATATTCAAATCATCAGGTTAGTTTTTTTTTGATATGCTTGTTTTTATTAAATATTTGTATTTCTTAAATTGTTCTTTTATTTTATTAAGGTGGCATTTATACCAATGCATGGGAATGATGATCAACAAAATAAAATTAATCCAAGTTCTCCAAATGCAGTGCCAATAAGTAATAATACTTCGGCCACACCAGCAGTGCAATATTTATTTAAGAAAACCACCAACCAACAAACACCGAATAATCAACAGCAAACTCAAAGTACTGTTTTAAATACCATTTTGGTGCAGGGATATAGCCAAGGTAAGAATTCTATTTGGTCTTATATTTTGATTTTTTGAATAATGTGTTTTAAACACGTCACTGCTCTATATAATTTTTTGTTTTACAATCGATTTTTGCACTCTTCCCCGACGAAACACAAATATACAGGGTGTCTGGAAGCAGATTTATGTTTTTAAATACGATTATTTCAAAAAGTAATAAACGGTGCGGCGGCGGGGGGAGTGGTGTCATTGAAATCAGTGATCGTGCGGATTTCTCAGTCACGATATTGCGCTGATCAAGTGAGCATCGCGCGTTCACCATCGAGGCAATTTTCAAAAGTAACGATTCGTACGTAACTGCGCGTCGACAGTTTTGTTCACACTTCGGTATACGACGAATAAGTGGTGGGCTGTGTGTGTGCTTCCGCTTTGAACACTCCACCGCCAGAGCCCAGTCGATCTTCAAAGACTTCCGGAAACATTGAAGTCGTTAAAGAGAGTTTACGTGGAAATCCACGACGAAAAATGCAGCCTCACTGGGACTTCCAAGAGCGATTATTCATGAAATTTAAAAAAAAAGATCTCAAGTTCCATCCATTCCTGCAGGCTCATCCATCGTTTTCATCGCCCGCGTGGTTCCAACAGGATGGTGCAACCGCACACACGGCTAGAGATTCGATGAATTTGCTTCGGAAGCTTTCCCTTAAAAACTTATCAGTCGGCTTAGGCACATCCCGTTGCCACCGAGGTCCTAGGTAAGGTTAGGTTAAAGTGGCTGTTGGTTGGGACGTCCAACACACTTAGATCAAAGTATGGTCCGTTGTGATACCACATGGATCAGTTAATCAGCTTAACTCGTTAAACCAATTGGAGCTTCGAATAAAGCGTAGGAGACAAGTAATGTCTGAATTCTTTAGATCACTGGTATCGTTAAAGTAGTAGTCTCCAAGGTGGATTCTACGTCTTTGTGATAAGGCAGGGCATGTGCACAGAAGATGAGAGATTGTCTCTTCTTCTTCGTCCATGCAACTCCTACAAAAATCATTTGCAGGGGCTCCGAGTCGAATAGCATGCCTTCCTATTAAGCAGTGCCCAGTCAGGACACCTATAACGTAGCTAATGTGCAATCTACTCAGAGAGATTAATTGTTTTGAGCGCCTGGCGCTAAGAATAGGCCAAATTAGTTAAGTTGCGACACAAGTGGTGGTGTTATTCCACCTGGAGTTTGTTTTCTCTATGGTATCTTGCTTTAGCATGAGCTTACATGTAGCTAGAGGGATACCTATGTTAGCATTATAAGCCAGCAGAGGTAAAGTTGTTCCGCTTTTTGCAAGTTCGTCAGCTTTGCAATTTCCTGGAATGTCTCTATGGCCCGGCACCCAGAGAAGGTGAATGTTGAACTGTGTAGCCATCTCCGTAAGAGATGATCGACAATTTAGGGCTGTTAATGAGTTTGTGGAGACAGAGTCTAGGGACTTTAACGCGGCTTGGCTATCCGAGAAGATGCGTATATCATTAGTTGATATAACGTTTTCTCTAAGCCAGGATAGGACTTTTATAGCCAGGATTTCAGCTTGGAACACGCTACAATGATCGGGTAGACGAAAGGAGAGACTTAAGTTTAGTCTATCTGAGTATACGCCTCCACCAACCCCATCCTCCGTTTTTGATCCGTCTGTATAGAAGTTTATAGGACCTTCGTTCAAAAATGATGTATTCTCCCAAGAAGACCTGGGAGGTATAGTCACTTTGAAGCTATAGTTATTAAACTGAGGATGGGGTATGGTGTAGTCAATATTACTGTTTATAGTTCTGAACGAGTTCAAAATAGTGGTGTGGCCAATTCCATTATTGATCCACAGAGAGGAGGCCTGAAGCCGTATGGCAGTATTAGCGGCCGTTTGCTTGCTGAAAATGTCCAGCGGTATTAGATGGAACAGAACATCTAGTGAAGCGGAGGGGGTGGAGCGAAGTGCTCCTCCCATACACAGGCAGGTTGTTCGTTGGACTTTGCTGAGTTTATCGCGATTTGTCGCTGTATCTAGCGCCGTCCATCATACCACTACTCCATAAGTAAGGATCGGTCTTATGACCGAGATGTATAGCCAGTGTGTAATGCGGGGCTGTAGGCCCCATTTATTACCAATGGCCTTTTTACAGGAGAACAGGGCTACTGTGGCCTTGTTTATTCTCTCTTGAATATTAGGTTTCCAACTTAATTTCTTATCTAAAATGAGACCCAAGTATTTTGCTTGTTCAGAGAATTTAAGTGGTACACCGTTTATGAGGGGAGGGTCAATGTGTGGGACTTTGTAAAGGGTGTCCCAAAATTAACGCAAGATTTGAATTTGCCGCCATTTGTGCAGTGAAGTGTTGGCAACCCTGAAAAAAAGCAATTTGACAGCTAACAGTATAGGGTTTAGGTATAGTATAGGTGGACAGAGAAGAGAGTTCGTTGAATGGATTATTGAACATCAACAAATGGACCCTGATTTTTCGAGCAAAATCATCCTAAGCGCTGAAGCACATTTTCATCTTGATGGCTTTGTCAATCGCCAAAATTGCCGCATTTGGGGCATGTGATTGTCAAAAAACAAATGCATCCACAACGCGTGACTGTATGGTGTGGATTTTGGTCTGGAGGCATAATTGGGCCATATTTTTTTGAAAATGATGCTGGTCAAGCAGTGACTGTTACTGGTGCTCGATATCGCGACATGATTACACAGTTCTTTCTGCCAAAATTGGATGATATTGATGTATCCAATATGTGGTTTCAACAAGACGGTGCCACATGTCATACAGCCCGTGAAACAATTCAATTACTGCATGAGACATTTCCAGGTCGTGTACTCTCTCGTTTCGGTGATCAAAATTGGCCTCCTAGATCGTGTGATTTAACACCACTAGACTTCTTTTTATGGGGTTATTTGAAATTACAAGTCTATGTCAACAAGCCCACAACCACCCGTGCATTAAAGGAGGAGATTCAACGCTGCATCAACGAAATTCAGCCACATTTATGCAGAATGGTCATGGAAAATTTCAACAAAAGAGTGCGCATGTGCATGCAAAACCGTGGAGGCCATTTGTCCGATGTGTTATTCCATACATAACCCTATCCTATGTACTTTACGAGTCAATAAAAATATAACTATCAAAAGACTAAAAACGGCGTTTTCTATTTAATTCAAATCTTGCGTTAATTTTGGGACACCCTTTATTTCCTTGTGAAGAGGACAAGGTCGGTTTTTTGTGGGTTAACGCCTAGTCCACGCCGATTAGCCCATCTGGTGAGCTTATTTAAAGCGTTTTGTAAGAGTTCTTTTAGTATATTGGGATGTTTACCCGTTACTGCAATAGCAACATCGTCCGCATAGGCAAACACTCTGTATCCCTCTCTTTCTAGAGTAGTTAGTAATTAATTTATTACTAAATTCCAGAGGAGAGGGGATAGGACACCACCTTGTGGCGTACCTCTGCTGACACCCCTTTGTGTAGTAAAATCGCCCAGTTTTGAATTGATAATCCTGCTTATCAGCATCTGATTAATCAATTCGCTGATCGACTTATCTACCTTCAGAGATGTCAATACACGTGCAATTGCAGATGTGTCGACATTGTTAAATGCACCTTCTATGTCTAAAAAGGCAACTAAGGTGTACTCTTTATGATGGAGGGAATATTCGATTGTGCGTACTATACTGTGTAGAGCCGTTTCAACTGATTTCCCTTTGTTGTAGGCATGTTGAGCCTTTGAAAGGAGGGACTTATCAATACTTGCCCTTAAGTGAATATCGATCAAACGCTCAAAAGTTTTGAGAAGGAATGATGATAAGCTGATAGGTCTTAGGTCTTTAGGGTTTACGTGACTGGATTTTCCAGCTTTTGGAATAAAAACAACTTTAACTTGTCTCCAAGACATGGGGACGTATGCCAAATTAAGGCATCCCTTGAAGATGTTTTCTAGGATGGGTATTAGAAAACTTGCATTTTCTTGCAGTTCGGCTGGAATTACACCATCCGGACCAGCAGATTTATATGGTTTAAAGCTGTTAATAGCCCATTTGAGTTTTTCCCTAGTGACTAGACCTTGTGGGGTTGTAAAGTATTGTCACCATTATTAAGTGCAATTTTATTAATAATATTAGAGCTACCAGGAAAGTGAACGTCTAGTAGCAAGTTGAGCGATTCTTCGCTTGAATTGGTCCAGAGGCCAGAGGCGTTTTTCAAGCAGCTTGGCATGATTGGATTTTTGGAGAGGATTTTGCGCAACCTGGATGCTTCAGAGCAATCTTCCACGTTGCTGCAGAAGTTTGTCCAGGACGATCGTTTGGTTTTCCTCAGTTCTTTTTTATATATCTTCAGTGATTCTTTATATGAATCCCAGTCAGACATGTCTCTAGAAGCTTTCGCTCTGTTAAAGAGTTTTCTGCATTCTTTTCGAAGTGGATCCAGCCCTGAGTTCCACCAGTGTGGCTTCTTTTTACCCCTTACTTGTATAAGAGGGCATGCAGTATCTAGAGCTTTGTTTAGGGCTAATGTTAGATTATTGACTTTGTCGTCAAGATCTTCATAGTTGGAGGGAGTATTAAAGAGTTCAGGTTTTACTAAACTATTTAACGTTCTCTTATATTTTGGCCAATTTGTTCTTTTTAGATTTCGAAAGATCGGTTGGCAAGGTGGTTCATTTAAAAAGTCAAACTGGATGTATCTATGATCAGAAAAGGAGTGATCCTTAGATACCTTCCAGTTCAAAATATTATTATTAATGAATTCGGAGACAAGAGTTATATCTAAAACTTCTTGTCGATTTTTAGTAATAAAGGTTGGCTCATTACCAACGTTACTTACGAGTAGGTTAGTGTTTAGAATATAGTCGAAAAGAGACTCACCCCTGTCGTTTATATCCGTGCTACCCCATACTGTATGGTGGGCGTTAGCGTCACTACCGATGATGAGGCCGATGTTGAGCCTTTGTGCTTCAGTTATCAATCTCTCCAGAGTGTCACCCGGGAGAGGGCCAAGATGGTCGTGGCCAAGATACGCCGACGCCAGCCAGAATGTTCCTCTGGCTGTTTCCAGACTTGCGGCGGTGATATCTCGATCGCTGAAATTAGGGAGTAAATATACATTTAGGCTGCGTTTTACTAATATGCAAGATCTGGGTTCATCCTCACTTGATGCATACAGCACGCAGTATATTGTGCCTCGACCCCATCTTTTTTTGTAGACCCTCAGCGTAATTTCATCGAACCCGAACCTAATCACACCTTTTGATTGCGCCAGAGGAGAAAGGGACTCTACATTGATGATTACAATTGCACCCTTGTAGGGTCCCTTTGGATCCTCCAATTTCACAACCTTCCAGTTGTGAGTAGGAAGGGTTGGATTGGAGAGCCGGATTACCTTCAATACGTGGTCTGCTTCCTTGAATATGGCCGGAACCGTGATGCGAGCTCTTGGTCTGCAAGGAATATCCTCCTTTGCTACAACCTCCAGCTTAGCACCAGGTCAGGCCTCTCCAAGTCGGCTGACCGCCAGCGTCAGTAGGTCGCACGACCTCTGATCATCACAGACCATCAACTTGATGTGTCCCTGATGCCAACCGCCTTCTTTTGTGATGGGCGGTGGTCCCGGATTGTCAGACATGATCTCGACAAAACTGAAGGCCAGCTGTCCTTTGGCCAATGTCCAGTTCTCGGCAGAGATCGTGCCATCTACATCACTTCTGTCGATAATCGCGACTACCATTTTGTCCTTCAGAACGTCACTGAAGGACATTTTTGCCTTGCGAGGGTCAAGAGAAGTGCTGGTGTTTAGCACTTTGGGGCGTTTAAATAGTGAAACACTACCTTCCATAGACCTTTGTCGCTTCGACGTTGAGTCTTGGCTGGTCTTCAAATTATTTTTGGCCAGGAAATTCTTGGCCCATTTTATCTTGGCGTCATGCTGAGAGTTTCCTCCAGCGCCAGTTGTTCACCAAACGTCTGGAGAATCCTCTTAGCATTACGCATGTCCCTGTAGTAGGCCTTGGAGGGTCTGAGCTTACGCCCATCTCCCCCAGGACCTTCTTTGGGATTATTTGCTTTGGAGGTAGAAGGACCTGGCACCATAGCCCTACTACCTCCGACTCGCGGTGTAGAAGAGTTGAGAGGTTTACTCTCTGTGGTAGTAGAGGAGCCGTTCTTCACAACTGCCTCACTACAGGAAGAAGGTAATATTACCTGATTATCCGATATTCCACTGGCGACAACAGGGCTGTGAGTGTCCACAGCCATGTCAGCACCAGTGGAAGAGGGATGAGCAGCAGACAACTTTGCCGTCGTACTGCTGGCCGGTACGGTCTTTTTTTGTTTTGCTTGTTTTGTTTGTTTCATTAGAATCCCACGAGTAGCGGATAAGGGGTGGTCCATCTGTACAGAGATCCGTGTATACAGATAAGGCTAGTTAATCCGGAGGTCGCCAGGTATCCGGATACTCCGTTAGCGACTGAGCTAGTTTTTTAATGGGGCCCTCAGCCTGGCTGATCATCGGCACGGGTCGTATAACACCTTAGATCCAGCCCAATTGGGAAGTTTAAGGGAAGGATATGTTTTGGAAAAGGAGAGACGAACAGCAATTAAGCCATAAGCGTCCCAGGAAGGAAACTAGGCATGACAGACAGTTATACACCATACAGTCAGGGGATAAGGAGACATCAGCCAGCATAATAGCACAGAGCTGACGGAGGAGGGGGTAAAGGATTGGGAAGGGGAGGGGCGAGCGACCTTTGGTTTCAGGACTCTTCTGGAGAAATAATTCCCGAGAATCATTGACCTTACTCAGCTTCTACAACTCGACAAGTTCGACGCTCAGGTAGAAGATCCTCCGACTTAACGCGAATGGATTTTTTATGGCGCTACCTCAAAGAGTGAGTTTACAGCAACAATCCCCGAACGGGAGTTTACCTAAAAGAAAACATTCGTCGAGAAATCGAGAAAGTAGCGTTTACTGCAGGGTGTGGCGCGCAACACGAGACTCCGTTTTGAACAGTGCGTGCAACTCACGGAAGACATTTGAATTACATAATGTTCAAAAATTGAAATTGGCGTAGGTGTCGCTTTAAATGGGTTTGAATTCTTGAACATAGAAATGACAGGGAAAGATATATTGAGGCAAAGCATTCCATATTTGCTTAGTACTGCTAAAAATAGAATCTCTGTACTACATAGGCTCAAGGGTAAACTGATGAGAAGAGAATTCCGAGAATAGGGATTATTATAGTTAAATTGCTTAAGGGGCAGAATGCTACTGGCTATTTCACTAGAGCATAGTCCATTAAAATAACGTTAAAAAAGGGAGAGGCAAGAAACTTTACGGACGATGTTCGAGTGGCGTAATTGAGTTAATGATGGTATTGTCACCAAACATTTCGTCTCAGAAAACCTATCTTTTATGTGATCGTTCCACAAGCGGTCGTTGTTGATGTATAAACCGAGAATATCGAGATGTTTAGTTTCATTGATGCAAGTGCCATCCATGGATGATGAAAAGTTGGGGTATATCTCAATACAAGACAGCATTGTATTTTCGAAGCATTAAATTCCACTTGGTTTCTTATTTCCCACAGTACAATAATGGGTAGGTCGAAATTTAATTAGCTTAGCCTATTTTGTCGTTGCAGTTCCACATCTGAGGAAAAGGGGGATTTGTGTCTGAAAAGTTTAGTTTAGTTTAGTTTATTGGTAATTGTTACTAACACATTAAGATAAATCTTATAAGGTAGTGAAAGTTTATGAACAAATAATATATGTTAACATTTTAAATAATAAGTTACATTTGTATATAATATAAAAGTGAATTTAAATAGCCAAAAGAAAGAAAAGTATAATAAAAATAAATAATAATATGTACATAAATACATCTATTAACAAAAGAAAAAAAAAAAAAACTAGGCAAAAAACTTTATTGTATCTTTACTATTGGTAATTATTTAAAAAAGTAAAAGAAAAAGAAAGAAAAAAAAGAAAGAAATAGAGAATTAGAAGCGAGATGTCTGTAAAAGATAAGTTAGTCGTTTTGATTAGAAATGAAATCATGTAAACTTTTTTGAAATTTTTGTATGTCACTAAGTTCTCGCAAGTAAGGTGGGAGTGAGTTCCAAAGGCGGCATGCATTGATGAAAAATTGTCTCAGATGTAAGACACGTAAAACGAGGATGAATTAAATAGGTTGATCTGTTTAATACTGAAAACCGAAGTTGTTCATAAAGATATGTTGGTTTTCGCGTAGTTATAATTTTGAAAAGTGGTATCAGTGTTCGGAATTAGATTAAGTTATCGAAAGACAGTTTTAAAAGGCTTCGTCTCAGATGGGAAACATGGTCATATCTTTTTAATCCATAAATATATCGTATGACACTATTAAAGGCTACTTTTAATTTGTTTTTGCTATAGAAATCGCAATTGTGATAGATTTCACATCCGTATGTTAAGATTGGTAAAACCAAAGACTTAGCAAGTAGAGTTCGTGTTTTAATCGGCGTAAAGCCTTGAGCAGTCCATAATGTTCTTAAAGTGTCATATGCTTTTCCTACTAATGAGTTTATATGGTTATTTCATGTAAGAGTCCTATTGAAAACCACACCAAGGTTCCTAGAAGTGTTTACGAATTCTAATATAGTACCATTTAGCATGATTGACGGAAAATATGACAAATCAAGTTCTTGTTTGGATATCACAAGGCATTTGCATTTGTTTGGGTTAAGAGCCAAACCGTTATCAGCTGCCCAATTTGAGATCCGCTCGAGATCCTGATTGATATCAAAAGCACAGTTTTCGATAAGGCCTAGTGAACAACTTCTATAGATTTGTATGTCGTCTGCATAGAAGTGCTTTGAAGCGTCGGGAATAAGAGAAGCGATTTAGTTTATATACAGCGAGAATAGCAGGGGTGATAAAATAGAACCTTGGGGAACACCTTTAAGTAAAGGTAGGTACTCAGACAGACTATTATTCAAATAAAACGGCTTGTTTTCTGTTGCTTAGATAAGAAAAAAGTAATTTTATTGCATCTGAAGATACGTTAAACTCCCAACGCAGCTTATTAATCAGCACGGTGTGGTTCACCATGTCAAAAGCTTTGGAGAAGTCTAGAAGAACTAAATACGTTACGCTATCCTTATCCAATTCGGTCCTTATGTCTTCAATGACTTTAAGAAGTATAGTTGTGCAGCTGTGCTGAGCGCGAAAGCCTGACTGAATTGGTACCAAATAATTGTTGCAGGTTATATAGCCGTTCAGTTGTTTTTGCATAATGCGTTCACAAACTTTAGACAAAAATGGAAGAATGGAAATTGGTCTAAATTCCTCACAAAGTGAGTTTTTGGGAATAGGAATTATTTTACCCATCTTCCATTTCTGAGGAAAAATTCCTGTTGTAAGAACTGTGTTGATGATATGGGTAATATAGGGTAAAAGCATTGGCAAAATTGATTTCAAAAATACAGGATTTACTTCATCAACTCCTTCAGCAGTGGGTTTTATTGACAGAAAACTTTCCACAACATCTTAATTGCTCACTCCTGAAAAGCTAAATGCAGGGTCTATCAAAGGTAATGTTGAATCAGTGGATAGTTGATTTGAAATTACATAGTTTGGAGTAGATAAAAATTTACGATTAAGTTCGTTTTTATCGATATTATTTAGAGTGTTTTGTCGTTGTTTACCAATTCCAAGCTTTCGAAGATTTTCCCAGAGTTTTCGACCATCACCATTAACGTTTAGTCGGCTAGAGAAAAATTGTTCTTTAGCATTTCTAATTTCTAGGACAACTTTATTACGTAGGGTCTTATAAGCTCTCTGAAGTTCTTCCACCCGGAAAACTATCCAGCTTCTATAAGTTCGATCTCGTTGGTCCATTAATTGTTTAATTCTTTCACTAAGCCAAGGTTTCGATTCACATTTATACTTTTTTTGTTTTCAAAGGCACGTGGCAGTTAAACAGCATTCTTAAGTTTTCATTTAGAAATTCCACTTGGTCATCTGGCGAAGGCAGAAGATAAATATTATCCCAAAAAATTGAACGAATATGTTGTTGAAGTGCTGACATGTTAACGTTTTTATAGTCACTATATTTTATGATATTAATGTCGGAAGTAGTTTTAGTACAGAAGTCATAAATTAGAAAAATCAGGTCGTGTTTGGAAAAAACTGGAGCGGAGAGTTGATTATAAAAAACAACCCGATCTTTCTCAGTTACAAAAAAGAGGTCCAATAAAGTACTTGAAGTCTTAGTAAAGTGTGTTGGTACAGACAAATTAACAGAATGCATATCAAAAGATTTCATATTTTCACTTAAGCTATCATCGACTAATAAGTTGCTATTAAAATCCCCGCATATAATAATATTTGTGGGACTTATTGTTATTTGGTCCATAAGATTGTAGATTTAGATTTAGATTAGATTAGATTTTATTTGTTCATAATTTTTAAGGGATGAATACATTATTTATGATACATTAAATCATTTGAGCATGGCATTGCCGTCTGCCAAGATTGTATATAGGTTCTAAATCTACATTTCTATTCGGCCTATAAATAGCGCCTAGTAGAAGGTTATTGACTTCCCCTATTATATCTATAAAAAGGTATTCGCATGGAGAATCCGATGGCGAGAAAACTTCTTTTTTTTTACAAATTAGACCCTCTTTGACATAAATCGCCACTCCACCCCCTCGGTCAATCCTATCTGAGCGAAAAAGATTATAACCCTTGAGAGAATATGAAGCGTCACTTATATCTTTCGGGAACCATGTTTCCGAAACACAATTCAATTCCAGAATTTTCAAACAAATATCTAAACTCGTCGATCTTCGGCATCAAACTTTGAGCATTAATATGACTTACTTTAAACCCTTCAACGCGATGGCTAAAAATATTTACCATTGTTCGAAGTATACCGTCACTGCTGCTACCAGTGGAACCCACCATCAACTCACTCAACTCTGTAATGAGCAGTTTTACAGCGATACCTTAGCAACATACTCATAGTATTGAGCGTATCAAAACAACTCCTTTTACATACATAAATATCTACAGACAATAAATTTTAAGTAATTGAAAAAAGATAAGAAAATGGAAGAGACAAAGAAAAATAAGATAGATAAAAGAAAAGATAGGACAGTATATAATCGAAAATAATAATACAAAATTAAAATAAACAAAATTTTACTACTCTGGGTCATGTTGGTGTGCTGTTGGTTTCTCTGCTTTCGTCTTCGGGTATCGTAGCGGCAGTGATGGATTTCAGCATAGCATCGTTTTGTATGAGAATTGATTCTCCGTCTGCGCTCTCCTTAATGAAAACTGAACCAGATCTTGTGTATGCATTGAAAAGAGCACCACTTCTTTTGAGACGCATGGCTTGATGTAGCAGAGAGCGATTTTTTGGCGTTAAGCTCCCGTGCAAGGAGATGCTGTGTTTGGCATTCCCTTCCGTCTTAAAACCGATGTCTTCCAGTTGCATTAATCTCTTGTTAGTTTTATGAAAGAGAGCAACAGATTTTAATACTGAATTTCTCTCATTAGGTGAGCTGAATTTAAGTATTATCGGTGCGGGGAGTTCATGTCTATTGTTTCTGTATCTACCTTTCGATCGGAAAGCAGCTTTCAGTGTGGGAGGCGCGCAGTTGATGGTGTTACAAATTTTGTTGACAATAGAAATTATGTTTTCGTTTTCTAATTTGGGTATACCAAATAGGACATCATCAGCTGCAACTTCCTTCCTTTCGGATGTATCACATCTTTTCTGTAGATCAGCTACTTCTCTCAAAAGGTGGTCAGTGTCGATATGATGGGATTCCATCTTTGCCACCTTCTCCTGGAGTGACTTCATCGATTGTTCGGCTTCTTTGACGTGAGAAAAAAGGTTTTTTTTCTATTTGTTCGAAACGTAAGATGAATTCAGCTCGAAGATCATTTATCTGTTTTGTGATTTTGGAAACAATATCTTCACTCAGATTTTTCATTACGATGTCAATGTCGGTTGAGGATGGTGTAATTATTGTTGTGTTTTTTTTTATTTAATTTGCTCTCCGAGTTCAGAGAGGCTGGTACGATTGGAGTGGTATGCTTGGGAGTATTTGCCAGTTTCTCTGAGTTTTTAGAGCTAGATGGAATTGGATTATCAGAAATTTTGGTTCCTTTTCCAAGTCGTGTTTTACCTGCCATTCTCACACACACAGAAATCCAAACTAACGACACTTTTGATTTTTTAGGAAAAAATGTTAAACTTGTGAGAGGAACAAAAATAATTTTTTTATTTTACTGTTTTTAAGCTTAAGCTTATTATTTAAAAACTTGGGATTATTTTTGGTTTGTTGCTCGCACGTCACTGTCGATATTTTCCCACACTAAGAGTTTTATTGGGTATTTAAAACAATATGATAATGAATATTTTGCCGCACGAAACTCTCGGTACGTCTATTCTCTAGAGCACATAATACGAAAAACCAAATATAAAAAGATAAGAGTACTATCGTCAGGATCGCTCCGAATGATAATTTGGAAAAATGATTTTTTCTATCCGCTCGGAACAAGACCTGAAGAGTAGAATAAATGAAAAAAATGTAAAAACCAAAATAGACGAAAATCAAGGAAAAATCACCTTATAAGAAAGAAAATGAATAGATAAGGAAATGCCATTTACTGTGCTTTTGCATCTGTATATTTCTGATCGCCTTATTTATAAGTGCTCGCTTAGGGTTTTTTTACCTTCCAAAATCTTTTCAAGGGGGTCATTCCGTAAAGCGATTATCGTCAAACGATAGCGTTTTGACGATAGTCTCACTTCACGTAAGACGATAATCGACAAAGTGATATCGTCAAAACGATAGCGTTTGCACGATAGCTAAATAGGTATCGTCAGTCATTGATTTCCAAATACTAACTAAGCAAATTGAAATAAAAATGTTTCGGCGTAATTGAGTTTTGTTACAAAGTGAAAATGTAAACTCAGAAAACAAAAATAAAATGAATAGAGTTATGGAGACAATTAAAAAACCTCTATCTTTTCCAACCTACATATATGTAAACATTTTTGTTTTTTCTTTCTCATCTGTTGTAAAATAATCTAAAGCATAAAGTTTTTCGAAAGAGGGCTTTATAATTTCAGTAATATCAGACATAAATAACTTAGATGTTGAAATTATACGAGTTACATCGTCGGCGTCAAAAAATAAAAACAGTAACAAAATACGGTAGTACCCGTAGCATGATGGTTAGTGCGTTGGACTGTTGTGCCAGAGTTCTTGGGTTCGATCCCTTACTATGCCATCTAAAGTTTTTTCACGGGTACTGCCTCTTGCGAGGAATTGACAAATTCTCCAAGAGTAATTCTTGTCATGAAAAGTGCTTTCTCAAATTAGCCGTTCGGATTCGGCTTTGTCACTAGGCCCTAGTTCTCAACGGACTGTTGCGCCACCTAATTTATTTATTTATTATTTATTTTAACAATAAACACCACAAAATAGTTAGTAAGTTTGGTAAAAAGCAATTTGTTGCAAATTTTCACAACTCCCCATAGACAAAAACCAAGTTTAATAACATTTTCAAGTTATTGAACAAGCATTATCTTTCATTGAGTACATTTTGACATTTCAGTTACCTTATAATAAAAATGATAGACGAGACGATAGTGAGAAAGTTACGTGAAGCAAATTATTGTCGGTATCGTTAATGATAATCGTTTTGAAAATCACGCAATGACTCCCCAGAATCTGATATAATGTGCCTATTTGGTTGTGGATTATTCTGTCATTAATCCACACTTATAATGGACCTATTTAATGTATCTATCAGGCTATTGACTTTCAGTCTAAGGGTCCGGCCACGCAATGAGCGACGAGCGACTGAGCGACCGAGCGACGAGTCGCTGAGCGACCAATCTGAGCGATGGGTGGCCATTTACTAAACGACACGTCGCTGAGCGATTAGTTGAAAAAAATAGATCTGTAATAAGATCGAGGTTCCGTAGATTTGGTGTACACCCCATAAATCGTGAAAGGGAAAATTATGGTGAATTTCATCATTTATTTCTAAATTTTCGCAGATTTCCAGATCGATTTTGCAATATTGTCGTATGTCAGTACCATCTTTTGAACAAAAAACACTATTTGTAATTAAAGATTAAATAAATAAAAACTTAACAAAACAATTACAAATTTGTCCAACTTTTTCCCACCCTTTATCGGTGACATTTTTATATTCCCATAGAAAGTAATCGGTCCGATTTGTCGAATTAAAAATTTCCCTAGAGTCTAAATAAAAGATTTTAAGAGAGATGTCTGTGTGTGTACGTGCGTTTGTACGTCCGTACGTTCGCGACGTTTTTTTCGTCGTCCATAGCTCAAGAAATAGTAGAGATATCGACTCCAAATAAATTTTGTTATACAGATAATAATGCAGAAAGGGCTCTCAAGAAAATTGCGTGGGTGGTTTTCTTACCATAGCAATTTAAAAAAAGGTGAACATTTTGGTTAACCCTCGAAATCAATTTTGTATTATTTATTGTAACGTGATACAAAACCAATACATTTTTGGAAAATATTTCAATAAACGGTTTTTTTTTAAATCAAAAAAAAAAAAAAACTGAAAAAAAAATGTGTCACCTCGAAAATTTTACGAACAAAAAATGATTTTATCTCCAAAACATTTTTGTATAACGAAGAATAACGTTTTCAACATCTGGTAAAATTTTGAGAAAAATCGAACAGCTTTTGGACAGCTGAAATTAAACTTTCAGTGTTTATTGTACACATCTTTTTTCTACGTCGCTCAGCGATCGATTGAAAAATTAAAACAGATTTGATTACAGAGCGACGTCGCTCTGTCGCTTAATAAATCGCTCAGTCGCTTAGGGTTTATGTGGCCGCCTCCATACGATCTCATGTGTTCTAATTTTTTTGCGTCGCTCAGCGACTCGTCGCTCGGTCGCTCAGTCGCTCGTCGCTCATTGCGTGGCCGGACCCTAAGGCACACATCAGAAAGATTTTAAATTTTATTCCCAAAAGAGTAAGAACCGTTGCCGGCCGCCGTGAACTGATCTAATATCGGGTACCTTTCCAACACGATTTTTTCTTGGTCTTGAATGCAATCATTCAATCTCATTTATATATGAATGCCCTGGCAAAATAATTTTGTGGTACCTTGCCAATCTATTGGAATCGTGGGTTGATGTAAACAATATGCTCACTGAATTTCAAGCTGATTATAGGAAAAACTGTTAAATAATTGACCTCATTTTTCCTTCACCTCACTTGTTAAAGCTAGAAGTAGGAAGGATTTTGAATTCTTTAAATCTTAAAACTACACTTGTTTTAAGATGCAAATGAATTTATTATATCAACTCAAATGGAGCTGTCTGGGATGGCTCTCATTTTTAGAAATGGTCCAAAACTTATAATGGTGTCAAACAGTGATGTCAGCTTAGTGCGCTCTTATTCTCACTCTTCATTATAGATAACCTTCCTGGAGGAATTCGGATTTCTGGTATGTCAATCATTGTTTGATTGTACGCCGCCCCGATGATCTTTTTACTGGCAGAATCACCCGAGCTTTCTTCAAATTTTGATTAACCGTCTAAGTATTGCGACAAATCGTTCCTTCTGTGAAGCTATAAAAATGGTTATAAAATACACTTACTCAAACTTTTGAACTTGCATTTACCAACCCCAAGCTATGCACTTTTCACCGGTACCTTAAATGCTTATGCACTGTACTACCAGCTTATAATAAATTTAACAGCAATTAAATTATTTCAAGTAAGTTACATGAAAAAATGAT
This sequence comes from Eupeodes latifasciatus, assembly GCA_920104205.1. Lineage (NCBI taxonomy): Eukaryota > Metazoa > Arthropoda > Insecta > Diptera > Syrphidae > Eupeodes > Eupeodes latifasciatus. The sequence goes on along the minus strand of OV049924.1, from coordinate 202,104,935 downwards.
GAATCTTTAAAGTAAGTTGTGAACCCTTGAGACTTAACAGAATACCATACAATGGAAGTTTTAACCAATTCTGCACCTTATGTTACATTGAATCCAAAGAAGACTGCTTTCATTTTAGAATTATGTATCCCATTTTTGCTTCACATCGATTTTTGTATTTGGGAAAATCAACCTTATCAATGGAAGAATCAATAAAGCTTTTGAACGGAACTGATTGGAAAACCCTCGCCTTATTCTTAAAAGATGAATCTAATTTATCGCAAAATTTTGAATAGTTATATTTTTTTAATATTTTATAAAGAAAAGATACATTCATATAAATTTGTTCACTGAGCCGACGACAGTGCCATTGCTTAAAACTCTTTGAAATGTTAACATGTATTTAAAAAACGAAGCAACTTCTAGTTAAACTTCCGAACGTTATTTCTCTAAACATTTGGGTTCTTCCACGGTTAATGTTAAATTAATTTAGTTGACGACTAATTTACCCAAAGATAAGGAAACTTCTTTTCCTTATCGTAAAGAAAATAGCATCAATCAAAAAAAAAACCCCAAGCAAGCAATATCGTCATGACTCATAATTTGTCGTTTTTAAGCTTAATTTTTCTTAAAAATTTGGATCTCTTTTCACTTTTATAAACGCGAGAGTCCTTTTTTATTACACTCATTTAATTCAATTTTCTGCTGCATGAATTTTCTTTCTTTTTCTTCAAATTATAGTTTCCGAAACAACACCGATGTCACCAGGCTATAAATCACTACCAACAACACCTCAATCATCTGGTGATACGAAAGGAAGCCTTCCACAATCGGACTCAGATGTTGAAAAACAAACAAACGAAAATGACGACTCTGAAGGTCAACAATTTGTATTAGCTCCAACTCCAGCTCAATTAGGTCGGGCTCCATTACAACGTAGAAAAAATATGTGTACGTATATTTTTAACTTATGCTATTTTGAAATTGTTGTTAATCACACTAATTTCTGCTGAATTTTTATTTTAGTAGGTAAAAACGATTCAACATCGCATTCGGCAGCTGAAACAGTAACGACATCTGTCAATTATTCCACTGCCAGCAGTATTGATGCAACAACAGCCGTTACTTCACTAACACAAACTGCCGCCACAACAACGTTGCTGTCAACTGCTCTCCCAACACCAACATCATCAACTTCCAGTTGCGATGAACATCCAAAATCGCCGCAAAAAAATAATCTTTCAAAAAAGAAAAACGACGATATGGATAAGTGAGTTAGTTTTAGAATTAAATTAGAATCATTTTGTATTTAAAACTATTTTTGCAGCGTCCTTAAACAAGTTGACTTTGAGAAGAAGTATCAAGCTTTGCCACAATTCAAACCAGAAGATTGCCAGTCGCCAAGTGCTATATCAGTGCCATCATCACCACGTGTGTATGGAACAAATTATCGAAAAAAGAATCCCGTGCAGAAAATTCGTTAGTTTTATTTATTTTCAATTCGATTGTATTACTTATAAATATTTTCATTATTCTAATTTTAGATAGTGAAGATGAATCCACAGAGGAAATGCCAATGCAACGGTTCTTTGGACCTGATTTCAATATCGATCAGCTGAGAGGTTTGTGTTGTTTTATTTTTGTCACTAAAGTACGATATTTGTATGATATCCTTACTGCTTTTTTATAGAAATGGAAACAAATCCCGCTGGAAGATCCCCCAGAACACCACAAACGCCATTACAAAGTGCACGGTCTGATGCAAGTGAAAAAGGCCATAGAAAAGTCCTCGAACAAAGGCGTAGCTTGGTATTGCAGTTCTTTAGCGAACATGGAATGTTTCCCTCAACGCAAGCTACAATTGCGTTTCATGTAATTTATATTTTTCAAAATGCTTTTAAATGATGGTTATTTTTGAACTAATTTTTGTTTGTTTTTTCTTCTTCTTCTAGACTAAACATATTGACATATTTCCAAGGAAACAAGATCTTCAGTTGAAAATACGTGAAGTACGTCAAAAGCAAATGGGCAGCTTTACACCACATTCAGCTGGACCAGCAACGCCTAGTGAAACAAATACAGGTGATTTTTTTTTATTCTGGAAAAGTTTATCACCTTTAACTTAACAAACGAGGATCCCTTTGAAATCCACCCGGAAGATGGTGGTGAGTGTTCGTAGTTGTGCATCACTTGGTAGTTACTTACCAAAGTTTTAGCCATTTTTTCTAAAGTTGAGTTAGACAGGGGACTCTGCACCGTCATTTACCGAATTTAAACGTGGCCGTAAGAGTTTAGGAGATTATGAACGTGCTCCATTCGCAACTACCGACGATAATATTGAATTAAAGTAAGAGAAAGAGCAGAGGTTATGAAAATGTCCGAATAACGTGTTTGTCACATTTTATATCAAGATTTAGGCTTGAGAAAGCTGTACGTGATCTTACTCACGTTAGAAAAAAAACCTGTTTGAATGAATTTTTATAACGCACTTGGATTAAGCATTATGCACCCGAATCAATAATACAGTCAAAACAGTGAAATGCAAAAGAAGAACCGACTCCGAAAAAAGGAAAAAGTGTTTCTTTCGGCGGGAAAATGATGCCGATTGTTTTTTAGCCATGGAGTTGTCTTAATCGATTACCTTAAAAAACCATATAGGAGCTTACTATGCATCACTATTTGCCAAGCTAAGGACAGAAATTTAAGAAAATTGACCACATTTGCACAAAAAAATCCTTTGTCACCAAGACAACGCACTGTCTCATACCTCATCGGTTGCCATTTCGAAAATCCACAAATGAGTTGTACTACATAATATTGTAGGTTACTTTCTTTCTACGAGCAAGCGTCTAGAAGATACAAGGGTTTTCAAAAAATGCCAACTGTCGAAAATATTGATTATTCGCATATTTTGCTTAAACGGTACTTTATATCTAAAAAGCGTTTCAGGTCATAAATGCAGTGTTGTCGTTTTTCTAACAGAAAACTCAAATTAAGTTTTCCAAGATAAATTGGGGCATATTCATTGTCATATTTTAAACCCGAGTCTATTTGAACTGGAGTCGAAATTTAACATTTAAGTTAGACACAGCTGCTATTCATAAGGAATTTGGCAGCTCTGTTTAGTTAGAAACAGGTTTAAGGTATATTCTAGTACAATATCACTTACACCCATACAAAAACGGCTAGTAGAAGGCAAAAAAAAGTAAAATGCGTTAGCTGGAGAGCCAAATCATTGAAATTATTATTAATGTTGTCAAGAATGGAAGGGAGCTACAGTTTTAAGCCGAACCCGAACAGCTAATTTGAGAAGGCACTTTCCATGACAATTATTACTCTTGGAGAATTTGTCAATTCCTTCCAAGAGGCAGTACCCGTGAAAAAAACTTTAGATGGCACAGGCAGAGATCGAACCCAATACCTCTAGCATGACAGTCCAACGCACTAGCCATCATGCAACGGGTACTACATTTCTCAAATTTTGATGTTTTAAAGAGTAGGTTCTGTAGTGTTTATTTTTAGACTCCAGGCTATTGTTTAAAAACAGGTTTATATTGTCTATGAATAACGTAAACTGGAGTTTAGTTTAGCAAAGACAATTCATTGATAGCCAAGCAGCAATAAAAGCGATCTCTGCCACGCAAATCAAGTCAAAGCTTGTTTCTTGCTGTCGCGAAGAGCTAAGGGTTCTTGGTATGCAGCACAACGTAAGACTCTGCTGGATTCCCGGTCACAGTGGTGTGCCAGGAAATGAAAAAGCGGATGAGCTTGCAAGAGAAGGCTCGGTACTTGATCCCTCTCTCATAGACCACAACATCAGAATCCCTCAATGCGAACTAAAGAGAAACATTAGTAATAATATCATTCAAAAAGCAAATGATAGATGGAACCTACTAGAAACCTGCGGTAACACCAGGAAACTCTGGCCTCATTATGACAAGGAAAAATCCAAAAAGATTTTACTTCTCAAAAAACCGTCCCTAAGATCCCTCATAAGTGTGATAACGGGACATAACCTACTTGGCTACCACAAAAAGAAGATGGGGCTTAATACGGACGACATATGCAGAGGCTGCGGCGATGAGGATGAGCACGAAAACACGGCTCATTTTCTATGCCACTGTCGAGCACTCTGCCGTACCAGATCAAAATTCTTAGGCAACTATTTCTTCAATGAACTAGAAGAACTATCTGAACTCCCAGGCAATCGCCTATTGAACTTTATCAAGTCCACCAAATGGCTCGATCAACCATAGAATTCATAGGTTAAATCATTTTTTCAGAAGTTACAACACTTCAGGATATCACAATGGATCTACATTGATCTAAGTGTGACGGTAATAAAATCAACTGTCAGCCCATATAACCTAACCTAACCTAACCTAGCAAAGACAAAATTAGAACTTATTAAAGAACTATGAATATGACCCATTCATTTAAAAAAATTAAACTTAGTTTTTCATTCTATTTTGTTCAATAATATTATATGTTTAATCATGAGTTTAAAGTCAAATCTCGCACTTCTTTTTTGTTCAAGATCATATAATTTGTGTGTGTTTGATACAGGGGTTTTGAATCCTAGTTTTTTTAAACATCGAATCTAGGGCCCGAATTAAAGGTCAAATAGTGGAAATATGGAAAAATGCAAAAAAAAACTATTTTTTTAAATGGTCATATTTTTTGTTTGGAAAAAAGTTTAACCATCATTTGCACAAATTCATAGTTAAATAACAAGGTATAAAATATTTTTCAACAGCACCGATTTTGACAGTTAAGATAAAAACATGGATTTTTTAACTTTTCTCACTTTAGAAAAAAAATAAAAAAAATATTTTAGAAAAAATGTATACTTTCTGATACGGAAACAATTAAACTACAGGTTTATAACTGTTGTTAGTTATTACCTGAAAGGCTTTTAGATACAAAGTATTGTTTAGGCACAATAAGTGATAAATCGATATTTTCGAGATATTCAAATGCCCACGTCGGCTTCTTACTGTGGAACGGATCCGAGTGGTCCAATTTTCAATGACTTCCGCATAGATCCGGCTGAATTTGAGCGATGGCCTGTGTTATGTTCACCTTTAGGGTATCGGTTTATTGTGGTTTATTTACATAGACCTGCGACTTCAAGAAACCCCACAGCAAAAAGTCTAGCGGGGTCAAATCACATGAGCTTGGTGGCAAATTCACATCACCCCTGCGAGAGATAACCTTACCCTCAAATCGTTCATGCAAAATGTCAATCGTGGCGTTTGCTGTGTGGCAAGCGCCGGCCGTCCTGCTGGAACCACATGTCTTCTAGGTCCATATGGTTCAATTTGGGCCATAAGAAATTAGTTGGGTAAATTCACAAACGTCAAATTTTTTGGTAGTAATAAGTCATCACTCCTTTTTTGCGATGCTGATCGTTGCTCAACTGATTACGATGCGATGCTGATTGACAAAAAGTTTTAGGTTTAAAAACAACTTTTGCTTTATGATGGATGTGATACTAATAAAAACTCTCATTGTAATTAAAATCTGGAGCCACACATTTTATCTACTCTAGAACTTTTCTCCACGCATCAGTTTCTCAAACTTTGCAATAATAAATAATTGACATTTTAAGTGATGCCAACTATTTGCGTTTATGAACGTGCTACAGGGATAATCGCAAATCATATCTGCAGTGATGTGTTTGTGAATTTAAACGTTATTATCATTATGTAGCGCTTGCTGTTGACGGTGACCGCCTCACTAATGTCGTTTTCAAAAAAATACGGACCAATTACGCCACCGGCTCAAAGTCCACACCAAACGGTTACTTTTTGAGGATGCATTATCACCTGGTGAACCTCACGTGGGTTGGTGTTGTCCTATATACGGCAATTTTTCTTGTTAACACAGCCATTCATCCAAAAATGCGCCTCGTCACTAAAGATGATTTTTCGGCCCAAAATTCGAACAAATGGCAAACGGCGTTGTTGGATCTTGTACGCGTGTAGGCCCAAGTCCCGACGCGAAATTCGCTAAGTTGAAGTTTGCGAAAGGCAGATTTCTTGTGTACGGCCAGGAATAGACTGCCTCGGGTTCTGCTATACACTTTCACGGACCGCGGCGATGTTCTCGGACGATCTTGCGTTCCTTGAACGTACGGGTGTTCGCTGATTTTTTACTGACCCGGTCCAATCGTCTCAAATTTGGCCACCAAACGTTGAAGAGTCTACTTTGAAGGGCCACCACGTCTACCGTAAAATGGGCGCAACGCGCGCAACGTTTGCGTTAACGAACACTCATTTTGATAATAAATTTTTATCATTTCAACGCGATGTTCAATCGTGTAACTTGCCATGATGATTTGCTTTAACAACTGAATAACAAAAGATTTGACAGATGTCACCAAAACAAAATGATCGCCACGGGGCCCCAAAATCTACCCGTGCATTTAGCAAATTTTGCAGCATTTTATGGTTAAGAGAAATTACTGCCTAAAAGCGGAAATTTTCGGTAAAAAAAAAACTTAATAATTTTGTGGGAATTTTAAAGACTTTTCACACTTGTTAATAACAATATCCCCAGTGTCTGTACCAATTTTCATCGATATGCGAATTATTTCTTATTACTTTTTTCAAAATACATCTTTTTAATAAATGATTTGTATCTAGAGTCCCTCTTCACCTCGAGATGAACGCTAGAAGACCATAACTTTCGTTTTCTTAGTGTTGAAAACTAAACCCCAAATTTAGCAATAGTCTACAAGACATCATCAGTACATAGCAAAACATTTATTTGTATGCCTGCAATAAGAACTTCTCCTTGAATGCTTTGATTAATATAAGAATACAAACACATTTCTTTCAATATAACCGAGAAACAGATCTCTTATCTATCCGCTCTCAATGAGCCCCAAGGCTGGCATGAGGTTATAAGGGTTTTTGTTAAGGGTAAAACATAGTAGTCATACGCGTGAGGAGTTTGGAATCCATTTATTTATTTTTTTTTTATTTTTATTTATTATTATATTCCAATTCACAGTAAGAGTACACTTATAAATTTGTGAAAATTAAAAATATTTAAGTTACAAAGCTTTACAATATAACAAAAAATAATTAAAAGATAACAAAATAAAAAAATAAATAAAACATAAAACATAAAACAAATTAATCATAGTAACATTACGTTATTCCAAGCATAAAAAAGTTAAAAGTTAAAGTTGAAGTTGCTTGATAAGGGTAAATGGGAGCGGGTTTGGGTGAAAGTTAGCTAGTTGCTTTGGTTAATAAAATACAGTCTTAACTCGTCACTAAATTGTTGCTTGTCACTTAGTTCTCTCAAGTTACGCGGAATTGTATTCCAAAGGCGTATAGCTGAGATAAAGAATTGTTTCTCAGATGTAAGGCAGGTGAAATGTGGTAAAATCAAACAAGCAGATCTGTTGGATGTCGAAAGCCGGATTTTATCAAAAAGATATGACGGCTGCATAGTTTTTAGAATGGAGAATAACAAACACATGGTACGAAACTTCATATAATTAAAAAATGACATGCCTAATAAATTTTTTTCCAAATGTGAAATATTGTCGAATCTCCTCAGATTGTAAATATAGCGCAGAGCACTATTGAATGCTACTTGAAGTTTTCTTTTGCTTTCAGTATCACAGTTATAAAATATTTCACAACCATACACGAGAACTGGTATAACCAAAGTCTTAACGAGAACTAATCTTGTCTTTGGTGGTGTAAACTTTTGAGCTGTCCATAAAGTTCGAAGAACCCCATATGTTTTACCCACAACTTCATTAATATGGTCATTCCATGTCAAAGTTCGGTTGAATACCAACCCTAAGTTCTTTGACTTATCCACGAATTCGATTTTTGAAGAGCCAAGCATAATTGGGGGAAAATAAGACAGATCTAGCTTCTTTTTCGAGATAACAAGGCATTTACATTTCTTCGGATTGAGCGAGAGACCATTGTTTACCGACCACCTCATAATTCTTTGGAGATCATCGTTCAGATCATTGGCACAATTTTCTATGAGCCCAAGAGGGCAGCTTTTATAGATTTGAATATCATCAGCATAAAAATGCTTCGATGAATTTAAGATTGTATGTTGTATGTCATTTATGTACATAGAAAATAACAGAGGTCCCAAAATCGATCCTTGTGGAACGCCCCGTAGCACAGGACAAAAATTTGATAAGGCAGTCTCTAAGAAGACAGCCTGTTTTCTATCACTAAGATACGATGAAAACAATTTTACAGCAGAAGAAGACATATTGAAACGGTGGCTCATCTTATCAATAAGAATAGAGTGGTCAACCATATCAAATGCCTTGGAGAAGTCCAGTAAGACAAGAAAAGTAACCTGGTCTTCATCTAGTTGCGCTCTTATGTCTTCAACTACTTTCAAAATTGCTGTGGTACAGCTATGTTTGGCACGAAAACCAGACTGAACTGAGACGAGAAGATCATTACGTACCAGATAATCATTAGCTTGCTTATGCATAATTCGTTCGCAGATTTTGGACAAAAAGGGAAGAATTGAAATCGGCCTAAATTCCTCACCCGATGAGTTTTTAGGTATTGGAATAATTTTTGCATTTTTCCACTGACAAGGAAAATCACAGGTCAAAAAGATTGTATTGATAATGTGAGTTATATACGGAAGTAAAAACGGTAGTATAGCTTTCATAAAAACCGGGTGTAATCCATTTATACCATCCATTGGTTTTGCCAAACCGGAAATTACAGCTATGTATATTCTATTAATTTTTTTTTTTTATTTAACTAATTTAATTTAGTTCTTGGAGTTAATGCTTACTTCGAAACATGATATGATTAATGCAGAATTGTCGTAACCTACGAATAGATGTTTTTTTTGTTTGTATCGCCACATATTAATATAGTTAAACCAATCTGTGGTGAAATCGGCTAAGGTGAAGTGACTATCACATTTTTGATTGACTATCACCGAGCATGCTGTATGTGTAAGATGATTCAACTCAATTCAATTCGATTGAACAATTTCGGATAAGAATTGTCAAAATTCATTGTTGCTATGGTGAAATTTTAAAGTGATTTCTATATAATATTTTAATAAAAGTATCAAATTGGCTCTGGGGTGGAATCGGCTAAGATGTAGTCAAATTTGACTATCATTTTTTTCCGTGTGTGTAAATGATTCAACTCAATTCAATTCGATTGAACAATTTCAGATTGTAATTGTCACAATTCATTGTTGCTATGGTGAAATTATGAAATGATTCCTACAAAATATCTGAATAAAAGTATCATAACATTTTTACTTTTCTTGTGTTTTTTCGAATGTCGTAAGCTTTGTTGGTCACAAGAATATGTTTTTGTACCTAAAAAAGGTAACTGACAAAATTTTCAATTCGTTTTTTGTAAGCGTCTGGTAGCACTATTCAAAACGACATATTTGTAGGGAAATGACTCTCACATTTTTGTTGTGACAGCTTTTCAGCTACCAATTTGACTATCCGATTCCACCCCTGTTGGACATAATGACTAACGTTAAACCTTACTTACACGCCTTTTGAGAAGTAAAATGATAGCGCAGTTACTTAAAAACTATCAGGAAGACACCAGACAGTGTTAAATTATACAGCTTAAAAAAAAGAATAATAATTATTACTTAAAGTAAATACCCTAGGAGAGTTCTTCATTTTATTGGTTTGGCCGAATCTCCTCTGACTTGTTCTTTTATTATTAATATAATATAATACATTTTGTGTTTTTGTTTGATAGTTATTTTTTTTATTTGTTGGCTATTTTTTGTCACATTTACAAATATCTATATTTTAGGATCAAACGATCATCAGCAGCATCCAAACTATGAACAACAACATCAACACAATCAACACCAACAGCAATTACAACAACAACAATTACAACAACAGCAACAACAACATCATAATCAACAAAATCACCAGCAACAACAACAGCAACAGAGTCAGTCATCCCAGCAAAAACAACAACAGCAGCAACACTAATAAATACCAGCAAAAACATGTAGCAAACCTATCCCAATTCGGCAGTACAATTTGAAAAAGAGCCGTATTAGCAAAAATATAAAAGGTAATACTAAGTGGGTTCTTTACTCATGATTAAAGTCTTTTTTTTTTTATTTTTAAACAAGCTTTTTAAGATTGATGATTTTTATTTGTAAATATTGATTTAAATATTTGTATACACTGCATTTTGCATGTAAAATATCCAGCTATAATTAATCGAAACTTTGCCTATAGAAAATTTTTGGCTGTTTAGTTTCCCTTCTTAAAGCGAATTCTTCCAAACAAATCAAATTTTAATTTAATTTAGTTTTTGCATAAATTTAAAGTGTAGAAAAAATATATATCTATATACAAACAGCATCACCTATTAAAAAGTGCAGAAAGCTTGTAATCTTTTTATTTTCAATTGCTTCTAAAAAGATTAAATCAATTTGTATAATTTTATTTGAATACCTACAAATGTATAATTTTAATCATTTCAATGGCATTGTAGCTATTTTAAAATTTTATCTTATAATTTTGTTTTTATAAAAAACATTATTTTAACCTGTTAGTGTTGTGTCTTTTTAAACAAAACAAAAAAAAAATATATTTTATCTTAAGCTAGCTATCCATTTTTTAATTCAAATTTTAATTAGATTATAGAAAAATAGAAATGAACTAAAAAAAATACATTTATGTATATCCGTAGATTTTAAAACATTTTATTTGTTACATTTATTATTTAAGTATTTTTTTATTATTATTATTTCCTTTTATATTTTATTGTAAATATAAAAATAACTGCTTTAATTTTATTATATGAATAATTGCACTTCAATTATTTATGGTTATATTTTTTTTTTTTAATTTTATTTTTAACATACACATATATGTAAATGAAAACATAATCAAATTTTAAAATGTTAAGTATAGAAAGTTTTATTTAAATATTCAAAAAAAAAATGTAGGTATATGAAGAACAAATTCATATTACATTGCGACTAATAATAAATTGCAAATATACATACATACATACATGTATCAGTACATCATTTTTATAAATATTGTTTTTTTGTTTTTATTTATTCTTACGTTTTCAGCACAGTTTTTTTCTTTGACCAAATTTATAAATTTTAGTTTAAAAGCCCATTTGCCAGAAATAATCACCCTTATTCCGTAAGGAGTTGAACGCCACATCGAAGAACGACAAAGCGAATTTGTGATTACTTAAGGCATTCAACGCTAATTTGTCGTTTCTCTCTTTCAATGTTTAGTATTAAAAAGAAATGAATATTTAAAAATTTTATGGAGGGATAACTGTCTCCAGATGAATTTCGAGATGCTATTATATTTCTAATCCACAAGAAAGGATCGTTTTTCGATGCAGCTAACTACAGAGGGATTTCCTTTTTAAAGCGTCTTGTTAGTTGGATTGAGACCGGAAACTTGCTGAGGGAGTTCCAGGCTGGACTTAGACCAGGATATTCAGCAATAGATAACAATTTTATATTCAGAAGCTTGGCGGAGAATTTCTTGAAACAAAGGAAAAAGCTATATTTATATTTTATCGATTTTAAAGCAGCTTTGGATACAATCGATCGAGGTGCACTATTCTTTAAGCTGTATAGTTTTTGGATATCATTGAAGTTTGGTCGCGTTCTTGACCACCTATGTATATAGAGGAACCAGGCCGACTGTATGGACAGGTGAAGTACTCTCGTGCTGGTTTGAAACCTCATCGGGAGTGAGACAAGGTTGTACATTAAGCCTTACTTTGTTTGGCAAGATCTTGCTGAGGAATGTCAAATTAATTTTAATTTACCCATCAAGGATTTAACAACCGCTAAAAACATCTTGTATGATGTCATTTTAAAGGTTGATGAGAAATGTAGAACTGAATATATTGCTGAAGCGTCTAATTCCTTACACAGAACAACTTACAGCCGATTAAATCATAACCTTGCAGAGAACAACTATTTTAAGGATTCCAATTATGTCCGTATGATTTCTATAATGGTCGGACTACGTAGAAAACTAATAGATTTAAATTACATTCCACACAGACCTAACTTACCCCTAGAGTGTAATATGTGCAACCTATCAGAAAGAGAGGATCTGTCCACTTCTTGAAAAAATGCCCAAGAATATTTTATGTATTCTTAATATCTGTGTTGTTTTACTTAAGAATCACCGTAATTAAAGTTGAAATACTTATGAAATAACCTATGAGCCTTTTTTTGATAAGTGTTCTTCATTTTATTTCTTAAATCACTTACTCACATCCATACTTACATATTAAGGGTATTCATGCAAACACAGAAAACCCATAGAAACCTTAAAAACTGTAGAATTTTCTATCGCTAGAAATCAACTGTCAAACTTTGTATGGGAAAAATATTCTGCAAAATATAGACTTTTATCTCTCAAATTTGAAGCAGAAATCGTAGAAAAAAAAAACAGATAAATTTTGTTTGTTTCTAACGTTTCCGCAAATATTTTTAATGGGGTGTTCATGTAAACCCTTTGCGGAAATTATATTTTTCTACAAAGTAGAAAATTATATCGTTACATGAATACCCTTATTTACTAGTTTACTCTAGTTTCACTTAAGCAATATTCACATGAACACGACCAACGACCAACGAATGAACGAATATTCGTCGATTTTGACATTTCTTTCACATGAGAGTTTTTAATTCGTCGCGAATGAAGTTTGACATTCACCACCGAAACCAAAACAAGAACGATTTTTTTAGGTTAAGTACGCGCGATTTTTTTATTCGTTGCGAGTGTGGATAATGTGGAACGCGAATAAAATTTGACAGTTCGTATCAACCATATTTTTTTTGCGAAGAATAAATTTGTTTTCTTAAATTTATTAATATATGATATTGAAATGTAAAAGTATGCATCATAAATCAAATAGAAACTATATTGCTATCGTTTTGTTAAGAATTTGTGTGGAAATATGTCTTCAAACGTATATAAACTCACATTTTGTAATTCATTCGTCGTTCGTTGGTCGCGCTCATGTGAATGATGCTTTATCGATTCAAATTTATATTCCATCTTTTAAGATATCTGATAGCTGTCAACATCCCGGAAGTATGCAATACAATTTTGTTGGGTTTGAAGCATAAACGAACAAAGAAACAAAAACGAACTTCCAACTGAGAAATCTTGGTGCCCGCATTAAATTTCCTACATAGTTAACTGTCTGTTTTTTTTTTGTGTTTTTGTGTATTATGATGGCTGGTAAGTTTTGTGTTCAGTATAGCAACTGTTTTGAACAGCTGTTTTGGCACTAAGCAAAACTCAGGTTGATGAAGCTACTGACTACTCGGAGTTTAACCTTTACGGTTATAGCTTAGTGCCTTTATTCTTTTCTCACAATTATCTAGTTGTATATGTACGGAATGATGTTGAATATCAACTTCTACCACAATATGGTCAGTGCACCAACGCAAATTTTAATTATATGTGGTTTAAATTCAACGTCCAAAGGCGCATTAGCAATTCGACTTCCAACAAATTCGATGCGCTGTCCGACTCTATCCAGAGAATTGTATCCCATTTTCCGCACAGTGAGATCGTTGTTACGGGCGATTTTAATGTTCACAATTCTTCGTGGCTGCGCTTGTCTGGTCAGACAAAACCCTCGATTGCTCGATTGATAAAACCAGTTTGCTTGATGAACAGTTTGCTGTTAATTCGATGCTGCCAATGAGTGACATGACGCCTCCTGTACTTTTAAAGGGTAAACGTTTCTATAGAACAAATCTTCTTTCGCACTCGTACGGTTGCTAGAGTACTAAATGATCTTGACATTCACAAATCCGCTGGCCCGGATAGTATCCCCGCCATTGCTCTGAAGAGGTGTTCTTCAACGCTTGCAAAACCACTGCGTAAGCTTTTCCATCTGTCCAATTCTACTGGTCTCTTTCCGAGTGGATGGAAAGCTGCATTTGTCCAGCCTGTTCCTAAAAAAGGCGAATCTTCCTCCCCCTCTAACTATCGTCCAATTGCACTTAAGTCCATTCTTTCCAAGGTCATGGAAACGCTGATTAATTTTCAGCTTAAGAAATATCTTGAAGAACGATAGCTTTTTAATGACCGGCAGTATGGCTTTCGTTGCATTAGATCCACTGGTGATCTCATGGCTTATATCACCGAACAGTGGAACAAATCTTTACATCGTTTTGGAGAAAGAAAGATTATTGCACTTTCTAAGGCCTTTCATAGAGTTTGGCATCAAGCTCTCTTATCGAAAATGCGGGTTTTTTCTTGTTGGGTTAGAAATTACCTTTGGGGCCGTTCAATTCAAGTATTTCAAATCTGATATCCACAAAATAAACACTGGTGTGCCCCAGGGCTCCGTTTCGTCTCCGACGCTCTTCCTTATTTCTATAAATGATCTTTTGTCTGTAACTTCTAACCCACTAAATTGTTTCGCTGATGACAGTATCCTCAGCTTTTCATATTCGTTTTTTAGATTCTCATCCTTGTTCTTCCGATGTGGACTACCAACGGAAGGGTATGATAAGCTCATTGAATTCTGATCTTGACAGCATTGTCCAATGGAGAATCAAAAACCGTGTAGAATTTAATGCTTCGAAAACTCAATGCTGTCTACTATCGCAAAAACGTAACCCTCCTCCAACACCACTTTCCATGAGTGGTACTTGCATCGAGGAGTCTGAACAACTATCAGTCCCAGGTATGTGCATTGTGCATCACGACCACTTGTGAAGTGATCACATATTTGAGTTTAGTGTTAGGTTTTCTCCGACGATGCAAGAAGTTTTTTACCCCTTCTGATCTGGCTATAATGTACAAAGCTTTTATTCGTCCAAAACTCGAGTATAACTCTCACATTTGGGATGGAGTCCCAATAACGTACTTGAGTCTTCTGGATAGAATTGAAAAAAGAGCTCTTAAAATGACAGAAGATCGTTCTTTTACCGAGACATTTGCTTTTCTTGAACACCGCCGCAAAGTATCATGCCTGTCATTGTCTTATCGTTATTTTTATAAACAATGCTCTAGTGAAATAGCCAGTTGCATTCCTCCCCTTAAACAATTCAACCGTAATACCCGTACTGCTAGGAATGCCCATCAGTTTACCCTTGAGCCCAATTTCGGACGTACTGTTAAGTACAGAAATACTTTCTTTTTGCCGCACTACGCGAATTTGGAATGCTTTACCAGGCTCGATATTTCCCACTCATTACAATGTGCATTATAAGGGTATTCATAAACCCATTAGTGCGCGCACAATATAAAAAAAAATATGCGATACTGAATGCCAAATACCGTTTTTGTACAATTTGTTTCGTTTTTTCAAAACGAAGAATCATTTTCGTTTATAACAGAATCTGGCCTCGGAGTTTTAAAGAAATGTTTCTAAGAATAACTCATTTTCGCTTTCACTTAATTGCAACAATTCACGCAAAATCTCCAATTTTAACGTGAATTATTTTACCAAAAATAACTTGTAAGACTTAACCATATCATCTTGAGACTTGCAATTTGATTTTTAGCTAATTTTTCTCGCTTTTTACTCTCCAAATTTTATTTTGATTTGTTTTTTCTCAATATGAAATTTAAAAAACCAGGCTACTGCCGATCCGTTTTTTTTGGGATATTCTTACTGTAATATGTATTCATAGATTCCCAAAAAATACGCTTTTGTTTTTTCTTTTCTTTAATTTTTCCGTTAATTAATTTATTTCTGTAAAGAATCTATACACAGAAATCGCTTTAGTTTTGTTTTTATAAATTTGATGTTCAAATTATTTTATAAAATTAATAATCGTAGCATGGCTTTTAATTTTTATTAAAAATGTTTTGAACCTACCTACACATAGGATAAATGTTGCTTAGATAAAAACAAAATTGTTCTCCAATTTAGAAAATTTATTTAACCTTTCAGCTTGTACATCATCTTATCAAACCAATGTTAACCAACCATAAGGAAGATCAACTAAATAAACTTGAGTTACATACAAAATTGTATGGTATTGATGGGTTAAACAATAAGTGTAAATACAAATTATATGCATTTCAAATGTGAATATATAAAAATAAGTTTATGAATACATAATAAAAACAAATAAACGAAACAAACAAAAAATGTGCCAATAACGAAAATTAAATTTCAAATATGTAATAACAACAACAACAAAAAAAAACAAACAATTGTCAAAAAGCTTCAACATCGCAGGGTTTGAAATTATTTACAAAACTTAATTTTTAAAAACTAAATTAAAACATACAAAATAAAAATAACTACTAAATAATACGTAAGAAATATAAATAAAAATGTAACCTTGCAATAATAACAAAAAACCTTGCAAAAAAACAAAAGAAAAATAAATAAATTACCATAATTATTATATTATATGCAGTAAAATTTAAGGAATAATTAAAAACATTAGTGAACATTAATTCACAGCATTCATTACATCTAAATCCCTTTGAATCCGGCTACAATAAAATTTTACACACCCATATTTAGATAAAAACTTGAAACGGAAGTGAAATAAGCAACAGTTAACTCTGAGATATATTGAACCTAATTTTTATACGAGGGAAGAATCTAATAATTGCTTAAAAGCCTTAACCATCAGAAATGTGTTAGGTACGAGTATTTAGAATGTCGGGGTTTCCAAATGTTATGTAATTTTGAGGATAACACCCTAACAGCACTCCCTTTTATAAAAGTGACCTTTAGTTATAGAAATTACCAACTGATAATTTAATTACGAGACAAGTCAATGAGTAAAGATAGTTGGAAATTAAATAAAACCTTCTCTGTTCTCTTGATTCTTAACTTTTCTTTTTGTGAAAGTTAAATTCTTTTTATCGTTTTTTTTTTTTTAAATTCCAACACATTGAAAAATCAACTTTAGACTGCATTTGCATCAGCCTTAGAGGCCAGTTATAGCTATTACTGGGCAGGTTTAGGCGACATAAGGGACTTGAAAGTAAGGCAAGCTTCTAGCATCTGATTGGTCAAAAAAGGCAACTTTATTGGAAAGTAAGTCAAGAAAAATATCACAAACTATCAAGTCAAGTCTACTTATGTCAAAATGACAGCTAAATATGTTTTTCATTCAACTAAACGCTCAACTTTATTACTTTGTGATATATTTATTTTCTGCACAATTCCATTTGATATTTTGTATAAAAGGGCTCCTTGTCAGATTGGAAAAGAAATGTAGCGGTCCCTAGACTCTCAATATTATTGTACAATTTTTAATATTGCACAATATTATTAAGCGTCTAGGGATAATATTGCAAGATTGTGCAATTTTATTGAAGAAAATCAAAACGCTTTTGATATTTATTGCATAATATAAAATATTGTATCGTTTGTGGGTACAATTGCACAATATTTGTTCATTTAATTTTGAAATGTGAAGAATAAAGACCTCCGCGAGTGAAACTGAAGTTGAAAAAACACTTATTTTTGAATGTATCGACGTGTTTGCGACTCTGCCGGCTTTGTGAAATATAAAGATCAAATACTATAATATATCGAATTTCGAAAAAAATGTAATATTCATTGGTTTTTGAGAAAACTTAAAACGAAATAACGGTTCTATGGAGGTATCTTTCTGGAGCAATACAAAAATATTTTTTTTATATTACAAGAATCCAAATTAAGAATAAAAAAGTTAGTGAAAATTTAAAAAATCTATCGGTTTGTTTTTGAGAAGGTTCGAATTATCTATTTTTGACCAAAAAATGTATATGGTACTAATGTTATCTGTAGACTTAAAAAATGAAAAAAAAAACGTCCAACGCAAATCGGCTCAAAACCTTAATTTCCAAATTTGAAGTGAATCGACCAAAGGGTTTGGGCTGTAGGCGCTAGGACAGAAAGACAGACGGACAGAATCGGGGACCCACTTTTTTCGACTTCTCTACCATCGTAATCGACTTTGCTGCAGCTCGTAATACGGTCATAAGTAGCACTAGGTTTCCAAGATGGAAGATCTACATGGATCCACTGACTGGTCGATAAGCTCCATAAGCTCCCATCTACAAAAAAGGCGAGCAAAAACTACCGTGGCATATCCCTGCTTAATGTTGCATACAAAATCCTATCCAACGTACTGTGTGAGCGTCTTAAACCTTTCTGCAACACAATAATCGGCACGTACCAGTGTGGCTTTAGGCCAGGCAGAACAACGATAGACCAAATATTCACACTGAGGCAGATCCTGGAAAAGACCAACGAATTTCAAGTCGAAACCCACCATCTTTTCATCGACTTTAAAGCTGCTTATGACAGCATCCACCGCCAAGAGCTTATGATGGCGATGTCTGAATTCGGGATCCCGAACAAACTGATCCAACTGTGCCGCATGACGCTAAACAATACGCAGTGCAGTGTGCAAATGGGTAACAGCTCATCCGAGTTATTCCAAACTTGCGCAGGGTTTAGACAAGGAGATGCGTTGTCAACAAATCCACCCAGCTCGTAGGCTATGCGGACGACATAGACATAATCGGTCGATCCAAGAGAGCTGTGCTTGAGGCCTTCACAGCGATTGAAGAACAGGCGAAACTATTTGGTCTTGAAGTGAATGAGGACAAAACAAAGTACATGTTATCAACAAACAAAGCAACATCTGTCCACCGCCTAGGACAAAACGTCACTGTTGGTAGCAGCAATTTCGAGGTAGTTAAGGAGTTCACCTACCTTGGAACAAACATCAATCCCACGAACGACACCTTAGTGGAGATCCGAAGAAGAATTACCCTAGCGAACCGCTGCTGCTCGGTTTGGCCAAACAACTAGGATTAAAAACTCCTCACTCGAAAGACAAAGTGTCTGCTATACAAAACTTTGATTTTACCAGTCCTACTCTACGGCGGCGCCGAGTGCTGGACGATAAGTAAAAAAGGGGAATTGATACTGGGCACTTTCGAAAGAAAAATTCTTCGACGGATTGTTGGTCCCGTATGCGACGATGGCGAATGGAGAAGAAGATACAACCGAGAACTGTATGAGCTGTACCAAGATGTGTATGTAGTCCAGAAGGCCAAGAAAAGACGACTACATTGCCTCGGCCACATCGAGCGAATGGACGACAACGCTCCAGCCAAGAAAGTCTTCTCATCCCAGCCCCCAGGTTCAAGACGACAAGGAAGACCGAACCTACGGTACAAGGACCAAGTGACTGCGGATGCCAGAGCGCTTGGTCTCGGTGACTGGAGAGTGCATGCGAGGTATCGTTCACGATGGAAGGCTGCAGTATCTCAGGCTGAGACCCTTCATGGATTGTGAGCCAGATAAGTAAGTAAGTAAGTATTATCGTAATATCATGTTTGATTAAAATCTCGACTTCGAAATTTTTTACGAATGCAATACTTGCATGTCGCAAGTAAAAAGTGAACAATTAAACTGAATGAATAAATAAATGAAAATTTACTTTCAAAATACAGGGAAAGAGAACCCGAAGCTGATAAACAGCAAGTAATACAGAAATTTAATTCCTTAGACATCAAGGCATTCAATTTGCAAAGCAGCATCCATAAAGAAAGCATCACTCAGCATGTTGTCTACACGACACAAGTATCAGCTTTCAACAAAATTATTGTACAAAATATTGAATCGTCTGGAGCTCCTAGCCAATGATATTGAGCAATATTTTGCACAATAATATTGAGTGTCTAGGGACCGCTTAAGTAATATTTCTTAATAAAACAAAATAATAACCTTGATGGACTTGTAGTTTGCCTTGCCTGAGCATTGTTTTGTAGACAATAATGTTTTTGGTAGTTTTTGAAAGTTGAATTGAAGGTAGAGAGGTTAATGAAGTAAAGCTCTGAGTTTGAAATGTATGACACTTCAAAAACTAACTATGTAGGTTCCTTGGTCAAAATGGGCAAGTTCAGGCGACAAAATGGACTTGAAAGTAAGACAAGTTTCTAGCATCTGATTGGCCAGCTGCCTTAAAATTGCCTTCCAATTAACGCAACTCTTATTTTAAAGTTAGTCAAGAAAAATCTTCTTAACTATCAAGTCAAGTCTATTTCTGTCAAAATGACAGTTGATCATGTTTTTTCATTCAATTGAAAGCTGAACTTTATTACTCTATGAATTATTTATTTTCTGCACAACTCCATTTAATGTATTTTGTAAAAAGGTTCCCTCTCAATTTTACAAAGATATAAGTTATATTTCTTTACAATACGAAATACAAATCGTGATGGACTTGTGGCTTGTCTGAGGAGTGTTTTGTAGACAATAATGTTTTTTTATAGTTTTAGTATGAGGTAGAGGTTAGTTAAGTAAAGTTCCAAGTTTGAAATTTATGACACTTGAAAAAATAATATCATTGGAAATTTGTGTCATTGAACACAAATTTCCTGATTGGAATAAAACATTTGAGGTAAGAGTTGATCATTGGAAGGAAATATGACAGGTGGTTAGATTAGGTAAGGTTAAAGTGGCTGTCCATGATGGAGTAGGACACACTTAGGCCATTGTAATACCACATGAATCTTGAAGCTTTCTTCTAAGCTCAATGAAACCAGTTTAAGTCCCTTACAAAACGTGAAAGATTGATTATGTGTATATTGGTTGAGATCGTTGTAGAAGAATTCTCCTAGGCAATTTTGGGGTTGTTTGGCTTGAGCAGGGCATGCACAGAGGAGGTGAAGAAATATTTCCTCCTATTCCTTATCCATACAGCTTCTGCAAAAGTCATTTGAGAATACGCCTAGCCGCGTGGCGTGCTTTCCACGCAGTGCCTGGTTATGACACCGATTATCGAGCTTATGGGATCTGCTTAGAGATAACAAGCACCTTGATCGATTTAAAACTAGTGTAGGCCTGATGTTTTGTTATGTTATTCCGCCTTCTTCATAGCTTCCTGCATTAGCAATAATTTACATGTAGCGATTGGTATTTCAGCATTTGCCAAACGTGGTAGAATGGGTTGTACTGTACCATTCCTGGCGAGTTCATCTACCTTACAATTTCCTGGAATGTATCTATGGCCCGGCACCCAGCAAAGACGGGTATTAAACTTTTGTGCCATCCCCATTAGAGATGATCTACAGTTATGGACTGTAATAGAGTTTGTTGAG
Source organism: Eupeodes latifasciatus (assembly GCA_920104205.1). Lineage (NCBI taxonomy): Eukaryota > Metazoa > Arthropoda > Insecta > Diptera > Syrphidae > Eupeodes > Eupeodes latifasciatus. The sequence goes on along the minus strand of OV049924.1, from coordinate 202,083,850 downwards.
ATACTCGTAGATTACAGAGATTTGATAGCGGCCTGACTATCTGAGAAAAAAAGTATATCAGATGTTGCTATTACGTTTTCTTTAAGCCACGCAAAAGGCAAACTGAACATTGGACTTTATTTAGTTTGTCGCGGTCTATAGCTTTTTCTAAAACAGTTCACCATACTGCCACACCGTACATTAAAATCGGTCTGATTACCAATGTGTATATCCAACGCAGAATTCGGGGTTTGTAAGCCCCATTTATTACCAAAAATAGCTTTTTTGCAAGAAAAGACAGCTACAGTAGCAACTCTTATTTTAAAGTTAGTCAAGAAAAATCTTCTTAACTATCAAGTCAAGTCTACTTCTGTCAAAATGACAGTTGATCATGTTTTTTCATTCAATTGAAAGCTGAACTTTATTACTCTATGAATTATTTATTTTCTGCACAACTCCATTTAATGTATTTTGTAAAAAGGTTCCCTCTCAATTTTACAAAGATATAAGTTATATTTCTTTACAATACGAAATACAAATCGTGATGGACTTGTGGCTTGTCTGAGGAGTGTTTTGTAGACAATAATGTTTTTTTATAGTTTTAGTATGAGGTAGAGGTTAGTTAAGTAAAGTTCCAAGTTTGAAATTTATGACACTTGAAAAAATAATATCATTGGAAATTTGTGTCATTGAACACAAATTTCCTGATTGGAATAAAACATTTGAGGTAAGAGTTGATCATTGGAAGGAAATATGACAGGTGGTTAGATTAGGTAAGGTTAAAGTGGCTGTCCATGATGGAGTAGGACACACTTAGGCCATTGTAATACCACATGAATCTTGAAGCTTTCTTCTAAGCTCAATGAAACCAGTTTAAGTCCCTTACAAAACGTGAAAGATTGATTATGTGTATATTGGTTGAGATCGTTGTAGAAGAATTCTCCTAGGCAATTTTGGGGTTGTTTGGCTTGAGCAGGGCATGCACAGAGGAGGTGAAGAAATATTTCCTCCTATTCCTTATCCATACAGCTTCTGCAAAAGTCATTTGAGAATACGCCTAGCCGCGTGGCGTGCTTTCCACGCAGTGCCTGGTTATGACACCGATTATCGAGCTTATGGGATCTGCTTAGAGATAACAAGCACCTTGATCGATTTAAAACTAGTGTAGGCCTGATGTTTTGTTATGTTATTCCGCCTTCTTCATAGCTTCCTGCATTAGCAATAATTTACATGTAGCGATTGGTATTTCAGCATTTGCCAAACGTGGTAGAATGGGTTGTACTGTACCATTCCTGGCGAGTTCATCTACCTTACAATTTCCTGGAATGTATCTATGGCCCGGCACCCAGCAAAGACGGGTATTAAACTTTTGTGCCATCCCCATTAGAGATGATCTACAGTTATGGACTGTAATAGAGTTTGTTGAGATACTCGTAGATTACAGAGATTTGATAGCGGCCTGACTATCTGAGAAAAAAAGTATATCAGATGTTGCTATTACGTTTTCTTTAAGCCACGCAAAAGGCAAACTGAACATTGGACTTTATTTAGTTTGTCGCGGTCTATAGCTTTTTCTAAAACAGTTCACCATACTGCCACACCGTACATTAAAATCGGTCTGATTACCAATGTGTATATCCAACGCAGAATTCGGGGTTTGTAAGCCCCATTTATTACCAAAAATAGCTTTTTTGCAAGAAAAGACAGCTACAGTAGCTTTTTTCTTGCACATTGCGTTTCCAATTTAGTTTTTTGTCTAAAATAAGACCCAAGTACTTAGCCTCGTGGAATTTTGTATTTCCTTGAAAGTAGGACTAATTCGCATCCAGACCAATTAGGATTTCATTTACCACCACTTTCAAGAGGGGATATAACACCACCTTGCGGTTTGCCTCTACTTGCCTTGGAAATGGAGTAAGGACTTTTTTCGTGTAAGAATTGTTTTCTTTAGATAATACTTACTTTCTGCAAATTAAGTCCCTTATGTTGTTTGAACCTGCCAATTTGTATCTTTGAACGATTCTTAAAGTGAACCTCGAAATAGGTCATCAATGTATAGATGTTTAATTGAAAAACTTTTAATTTTGTTCCTTCTATTTTATCAAAAAATCGTTTTATTTTTTCAAAACTTAGACAAATATTGGAGGCCAAAAAATGATGAAACTCCTTTCTTAAATAAATAAAAATGATAGCGACTTTTTTACGGTGAAAAGTTATTCCAAATTCCCAAAATTAAATTAAATATAAGCTATTGTAAAAAAAAATTCAGTCTTGATTTTTCATGTCTTTGAAAGTATGATTTAAAAATAAATTAGAACTATTGTAACCATCTACAGTGTTGGCCAAAACAAAAGATAATTAAATAATTAAAAAACAAATTTAGGATTCGATTATTGTATATTTTTGTTTTTAAAATTTAAATAGATATTTACAGTTTTTAATGGAAAATAAAATGATTTTTGCAATAGTTCATTGAATTAGCACAATTAGTACAATTAGTTCAATATTAGGCTGGTCAAAGAAAAGCAACTTTTAAAAAATACATACATTTTTTTAGTCTTACTAAAATATTGCTAGTATTTGGTAGCAAATACCTTGGTTTTAATCACTTCAGCACATCTTCCAAGCATGGAGTCAATTAAATTGCTTATAATGCTGTTTAGGATACTTTCCCAAGCCAATTTAATTTGATCAAACAGATCGTTTTTATTTTTGCAATTAATCCTTACAATTCATCGATCATCGATTTTCCATAGATTTTCTATGGGGTTGTGATCTTAGGACTGTGCTGGCCATTGTAATACTTCAATCTGGTTTTCTTAACCGGTTTTAACCGTATTGGACGTATGCTTTCTTTGGGTCGTTGTCCTACTGAAATATCCATTTCAAAGGCAATTGATCCTCAGTGTGTGGCAGCATTATATTTGTCACGGTACATAAAACGATCCATTGTACCATCTATTTGGTGAATTGGTCCCAGTCCATGCTCCGAAAAAAATTCCCCACACCATTACATGACCTCCTCCGTATTTTACAGTAGCTTTGGTGTAACGTGGATTTATTGATTCTTTGGCTGGTCTGCGAACACGACGGAAAATATCGGAACCCTTTGAAATTGAATTTGGACTCGTCCGAAAAGAGTACGTTCCTCCTTTTTCTAACGGTCCAGTTGGTGTGGTCATGAGGAAATTTGAATCTAGCCATCTTGTTTTTGGTGGAATTAAAAGCTTTTTTACAGCTTTAAAAGATTTTAGTCCACCATCAACAGCTCGCCTCCGAATTGTTCTAGCGCTTACGTTCAGATGGAGTTGGGTTCATATTTCTCTTGGTAATATATGTAAATGCGTCATTTTTAATTTTAATTTTTAATCCTTTCGTTTTGTTGTTTTTCTTGGTCTGCCACCTCGATGAATCGTTTGAAACGGCTTTTTGGATTTGTAAAATTTTATTAATGGGCAAATCAGTGATTTTGAAATGGAATATTTTTCCGATATTTTAATTTGACTCATTCCACTTTTATATTCTTTTATAATTTTTTCTTTTATTTCGTTAGAGTATTTGATTCCATTTAACAAGATAAGCTAAGAACACTGATTAGCTTGCCCGTGAACTAAATAACACCTAATAAATAGATTCAACTGCACTCATTTGCTTAAACCTTTAATATGAGCAATGAATTTTTTAGTTAACGGACTAATTTGTCTCTATTGAAAAGAAAAAGAGAGATAGCAATAAAAAGTTGCTTTTGTTTTGAGCAACAAAAAATTGGGCTAACTGTCCTACTTATGTCATGTTTGGGGAGAGTACGATAACTTTGGCGACAAAGTTTAATGAAGGATTTGTATAGAACAGTTAAAAACAAGCATTTTTTACTATGGGAGAGGGTCTATCTCAACCCGTTTAGGCGGTAGGGGCAATTTAAAAAAATATGTACATTAAATGAAAAAAAAACAATTAAAAAATAACGGTAATACTTACAATTAAGTATTATACCTTTTTTTAAACCCAACATTTTTGTCTATTCGCTTGTTTTTAAATCAAGTTAAAACTATGCATAGTTTTTGAAAAAAATTGTTTTAAACTAAAGATTTATGTAAACAAAATTAAAAAAAAGGTTTAAAGTGTAGTTTTTCATAACTTTCAAATTATCTGCTGTTTTTTTTTTAGAATTCATTGCTCTTATTTGTTTTTGATCAAAAACTGAAAACTAGATGATTTTATGTCTTTTAGTTTTTGAGAAAAATAAGAGCAATAAATTCTGAAATAAAAACAATGGTATATAATCTTGAAGTATTGAAAAATTACACTTTAAACCTTTTTTTTAACTTTTTTTACTCAAATTTTGAGTTTAAAATTAAATTTTTCAAAAACTACGCATAGTTTTGACTTGAATTAAAAACTTGCTAATAAAACAGAATGTTGGCTTTAAAAAAATGTATAAAACTTAATTGTAAGTATCACCGTTATTTTTTAATTATTTTTTTCCATTTTAAATAATAATTTTTTTTAATTGCCCCTACCGCCTAAACGGGGGGAGATAGACCCCCCTCCCATAGTAAAAAATGCTTGTATTAAGCCCCTCAGCAAAAACCGTTATTATATCTTGGCGCCAAAGTTATCGTACTCGTGCCTCATGTTTAAATGGACCGTTATGAAAACTATATTCTCTTGTGGTCTATTAAGAAGTACATACATAATGTATTAAATTTTGGAAAAAAAAGTTAACATGATTTGTTTAAGTTATTAATTTTTTAATGACATTCAATGAATGACATTGCTAATGTTTTGGCCAACATTGTATGTAACTACATACTCATATAAAGTTAAAACGTACTAAAAGCAGTGAAAGTTATATATCTGCCGTTTTTTTTTTTTGTTGAATCCTACGATCAACAATCTTCTGTTCCATACCATAAAATGTTATATTTCGTTTGCTTAATATTCACTCTATATTTTTTTATCAAAATTTACATATACACGGAATATAACGAGCTTATTGTGAGTTTATTTGCTTGGGCAAAGGTACTTAAGGATATAATAAACATATGATGAACTAAAAACACAACAAAAAAAAACAAACATTTTTGGCATAATCAAAAAAAATAAATAAAAACTTTTTGGCAAATAAGAAATTGTAAAAGTTTCATATAAACTTGAAAATAGAAATTATTATTAAAATTAAAAATTTTAACTTTGACAAAACTTTTCGGACTACAAAATTCTAAAATTCAGGTGAAAGAAAATTCAAAAAAAATTGTGTATAGTAAAACATATTAAACAATTAAAAAAGAAAACATAAATGTATCATCTTAAGTGCTTTTATAAGAAAAAAAAAATAAGAAAACAAAACAAATTTTTAAAAACAAAACGTAATATTTTTTCATAAAAAAAACATATATTTTAAATTTAAATAAAGTAAAACACACACACCTTTTAAAGAAGGTTAACTCAAAGGAGGAGAAAACTATATAAAACAAAAAAGAAAAAACTCCGAGAGGAGAAAAGTTTCAATGAAATTGTCCGTTTTTTAGAGAATTTATTATACTAAGTATTTTTATTGTTGTAAATTGATCACCCTATTTATTGCCCTCTATTTACAAAAAGAAACATAAATATAAAACTATGGCCTCAAAAAATACATATATTTTACTTTATGAGGCTGAAAGAAAAAAAAAAGAAAAGAAAACGAAAGCGGACGCAAATGATAAAAATTAAAAAATCTCAAAAAAGTGAACTATTTATTTATATGTGAAATATTGTAATCTATAAATATAAAAATAAATTCAAATTAAAACAAAAAATAAATAAATAAATAAAAAACTTATATTAAATGCTTTAAAGTATACATAATGATAATTATATTTTTCAATAGATAAAATTATACACATTTTTTTTACGAAACATGTATTAGACACATGAAAGAAAATTTATTAAACAAATTACAATACAAACGACTTTATCATCATAATAAATTATGAATCATCTTGCAGCATAATCACCAATCAGCAACAATATCTCTCTCTCTCTCTCTCTATCTCTATCAACTCAACATTTCAATGATTATCTATTAACTAAGTTATTCGTACATTTATTTATATACTCGTACATATTATAGTATTCTTAGTTGTGAATAATAAAAACAATAATAATAAATAAATAATTAATATTTTGTAGTTTATAGGAAATGGTTCTTGGAGTTTATTTACGTACAACACACAAACACACACACAAAATATAAGTATAATTAAATTGTTCTTAGAAATATTTTAAACAAAAGCATAAAGCATAAAATATAAGTAAATTAAACAAATAAAATTATAACAATATAAACAAAAAAGAAGTGAATATTTTTCATTTAGTTAAAACTTTTAAGTAGCTGTAATTATTAAATATTGCGAATATTTTGCAATTATATCTATGTAAAAGGCACAGCAATTTTTTAGAAATTAAAATGGTTAATAATAAAATATTATTATAAAAAAATAGTGTTTTGTTATTTACACATTTCATAATAATATAGTATAGTAACGTCAGTAACGTCATTTCTATAGTTCAAAAATTGACGAGTAAGGGGCACTTTTGTCGTTAGGGTGACTGCCACTTTTGATTTGTTGAAATACAGTTATATTTTCATTTATGTAGTGAGCCTTGACCTATAAACACATAATTTATTTTTTCCAAAGTGGCATATTTTGTGATCTCTTTTCTATTCCAGGTAAGTTCAATGTTAGTACTAGTTTTGTACGATTTAAACGTCTTATTTTGTGTTGTGACAGTATAAAACAAAAAAATTGTAAGGTTTAGGTTAGGTTAGGTTAAAGTGGCTGTTGGTTTGGGACGTCCAACACACTTAGACCAAAGTATGGTCCGTTGTGATACCACATGGATCAGTTAATCAGCTTAACTCGTTGAACCAATTGGAGCTTCGAATGAAGCGTAGGAGACAAGTAATGTCTGAATTTTTTAGATCACTGGTATCGTTAAAGTAGTAGTCTCCAAGATGGATTCTACGTCTTTGTGATAAGGCAGGGCATGTGCACAGAAGATGAGAGATTGTCTCCTCTTCTTCTTCGTCCATGCAACTCCTACAAAAATCATTTGCAGGGGCTCCAAGTCGAATAGCATGTCTTCCTATTAAGCAGTGCCCAGTCAGGACACCTATAACGTAGCTAATGTGCAATCTACTCAGAGAGATTAATTGTTTTGAGCGCTTGGCGCTAAGATTAGGCCAAATTCGTTTAGTCGCTACACAGGTGGTGGTGTTATTCCACCTGAAGTTTGTTTTCTCTATGGTATCTTGCTTTAGCATGAGTTTACATGTAGCTAAGGGGATACCTATGCTAGCATTGTGAGCCAGCAGAGGTAAAGTTGTTCCGCTTTTTGCAAGTTCGTCAGCTTTGCAATTTCCTGGAATGTCTCTATGGCCCGGCACCCAGAAAAGGTGAATGTTGAACTGTGTAGCCATCTCCGTAAGAGATGATCGACAATTAAGGGCTGTTAGTGAATTTGTAGAGACAGAGTCTAAGGATTTTAACGCAGCTTGGCTATCCGAGAAGATGCGTATATCATTTGTTGATATTACGTTTTCTCTAAGCCAGGATAGGACTTCTTTTATAGCCAGGATTTCAGCTTGGAACACGCTACAATGATCGGGTAGACGAAAGGAGAGACTTAAGTTAAGTCTATCTGAGTATACGCCACCACCAACCCCATCCTCCGTTTTTGATCCGTCTGTGTAAAAGTTTATAGGACCATCGTCCAAAAATGATGTATTCTCCCAAGAAGACCTGGGAGGTATAGTCACTTTGAAGCTATAGTTGTTGAACTGAGGATGGGGTATGGTGTAGTCAATATTACTATTTATAGTTCTGAACGAGTTCAAAATAGTGGTGTGGCCAATTCCATTATTGATCCACAGAGAGGAGGCCTGAAGCCGTATGGCAGTATTAGCGGCCGTTTGCTTGCTGAAAAAGTCCAGCGGTATTAGATGGAACAGAACATCTAGTGAAGCGGAGGGGGTGGAGCGAAGTGCTCCTCCCATACACAGGCAGGCTGTTCGTTGGACTTTGCTGAGTTTATCGCGATTTGTCGCTGTATCTAGCGCCGTCCACCATACCACTATTCCATGAGTAAGGATCGGTCTTATGACCGAGATGTATAGCCAGTGCGTAATTCGGGGCTGTAGGCCCCATTTATTACCAATGGCCTTTTTACAGGAGAACAGGGCTACTGTGGCTTTGTTTATTCTCTCTTGAATATTAGGTTTCCAACTTAATTTCTTATCTAAAATGAGACCCAAGTATTTTGCTTGATCAGAGAATTTAAGTGGTACACCGTTTATGAGGGGAGGGTCAATGTGTGGGACTTTGTATTTCCTTGTGAAGAGGACAAGGTCGGTTTTTTGAGGGTTAACACCTAGTCCACACCGATTAGTCCATCTGGTGAGCTTATTTAAAGCGTTTTGTAAGAGTTCTTTTAGTATATTGGGATGTTTACCCGTTATTGCAATAGCAACATCGTCCGCATAGGCAAACACTCTGTATCCCTCTCTTTCTAGAGTAGTTAGTAATTCATTTATTACTAAATTCCAGAGGAGAGGGGATAGGACACCACCTTGTGGCGTACCTCTGCTGACACCCCTTTGTGTAGTAAAATCGCCCATTTTTGAATTGATAATCCTGCTTATCAGCATCTGATTGATCAATTCGCTGATCGACTTATCTACCTTCAGAGATGTCAATACACGTGCAATTGCAGATGTGTCGACATTGTTAAATGCACCTTCTATGTCTAAGAAGGCAACTAAGGTGTACTCTTTATGATGGAGGGAATATTCGATTGTACGTACTATACTGTGTAGAGCCGTTTCAACTGATTTCCCTTTGTTGTAGGCATGTTGAGCCTTTGAAAGGAGGGACTTATCAATACTTTCCCTTAAGTAAATATCGATCAAACGCTCAAAAGTTTTGAGAAGGAATGATGATAAGCTGATGGGTCTTAAGTCTTTAGGGTTAACGTGACTGGATTTTCCAGCTTTTGGAATAAAGACAACTTTAACTTGTCTCCAAGACATCGGGATGTATGCCAAATTAAGGCAACCCTTGAAGATGTTTTCTAGGATGGGTATTAGAAAACTTGCATTTTCTTGCAGTTCGGCTGGAATTACACCATCCGGACCAGCAGATTTGTATGGTTTTAAGCTGTTAATAGCCCATTTGAGTTTTTCCCTAGTGACTAGACCTTGTGGGGGTTGTAGAGTATTGTCACCATTGTTAAATGCAATATTATTAATAATATTAGAGCTACCAGGAAAGTGGACGTCTAGTAGCAAGTTGAGCGATTCTTCGCTTGAATTGGTCCAGAGGCCAGAGGCGTTTTTCAAGCAGCTTGGCATGATTGGATTTTTGGAGAGGATTTTGCGCAGCCTGGATGCTTCGGAGCAATCTTCCACGTTGTTACAGAAGTTTCTCCAAGACGATCGTTTGGTTTTCCTCAGTTCTTTTTTATAAATCTTCAGTGATTCTTTATATGAGTCCCAGTCAGACATGTCTCTAGAAGCTTTGGCTCTGTTAAAGAGTTTTCTGCATTCTTTTCGAAGTGGATCCAGCCCTGAGTTCCACCAGTGTGGCTTCTTTTTACCTCTTACTTGTATAAGAGGGCATGCAGTATCTAGAGCTTTGTTTAGGGCTAATGTTAGATTATTGACTTTGTCGTCAAGATCTTCGATGTTGGAGGGAGTATTAAAAAGTTCAGGTTTTATTAAACTATTTAACGTTCTCTTATATTTTGGCCAATTTGTTCTTTTCAGATTTCGAAAGATCGGTTGGCAAGGTGGTTCATTTATAAAGTCAAACTGGATGTATCTATGATCAGAAAAGGAATGATCTTTAGATACCTTCCAGTTTAAAATATTATTATTAATGAATTCGGAGACAAGAGTTATATCTAAAACTTCTTGTCGATTTTTAGTAATAAAGGTTGGCTCATTACCAACGTTACTTACGAGTAGGTTAGTGTTAAGAATATAGTCGAAAAGAGACTCACCTCTGTCGTTTATATCCGTGCTACCCCATACTGTATGGTGGGCGTTAGCGTCACTACCGATGATGAGGCCGATGTTGAGCCTTTGTGATTCAGCTATCAGTCTCTCCAGAGTATCTCCCGGGAGAGGGCCAAGATGGTCGTGGCCAAGATACGCCGACGCCAGCCAGAATGTTCCTCTGGCTGTTTCCAGACTTGCGGCGGTGGTATCTCGATCGCTGAAATTAGGGAGTAAATATACATTTAGGCTGCGTTTTACTAATATGCAAGATCTGGGTTCATCCTCACCTGATGCATACAGCACGCAGTATTTGGGAGTCCTGATTCCTCGAACAATGGATTTAACAATCCAGGGTTCTTGAATCAGGACGATATCTTCATCGCTGCTGGATAAGCGAAGAAGAAGGGAGGCCGAAGCCTTTATGGAGTGTTGGAGGTTAATCTGGAGTAACCGCAGCATTTTCGCTACTGTTCTCCCGATCAGCCTCCAACACAGTTATGTCGGAGTCATCCATATCAGAGGACGATTCTAACAGAATGTCCTCATCTCCGCATTGTAAGGTTTACGAACGTAATATTTTAAAATGTGAGTCTTTTATTGAAAGAGTACATTTTTCATTGTATTATTTTGTTTTGTGACTTTATTGATAAAAAATTATTCGTCAAATAGGAGTTTTGTATTTTGGACTATGCCACAATATGACGTTCTTGTTGATAATAACATTATATTATTTGTAAATCCTTAGGAGTTATTTTGTATTACGTCCTTTTTTCCACAAAAGAACACGTTTTGTTAAATAATACCTGCAATGCATTCCTGTGGAAAGCAACTTGTTGAACTTGCAAAAGCACAACTGTTGAAGAAAAAATAATCAACGACAGACCATATAAGCCTTCAGAAAGTGGTGAAAGTGATACTTCGTTAGCAAGTCCTGCTGAAAGTTCTTAATCTAAATAGCCGAAGTCTAATTCTAGCCCACAAGTTGGTTCTTCATCTGCTCAGCCAGATGTTTCCATTTTGGTGAGTCCCCCCAAAAAAGGCATCAAAAAAAGAAAAAAATATAGAAAATTGGAAAAAAATATTTTAAAGAGAAATCTTAAGCGCCCAATACACGATACAATTATTGTACCGATTATCGTACAAAAGTTGAATCGCATGCGATGATTGAAACGTGTGTGTAAAACAAAGTATCCTCTGTACTGAAATCGCATGGTCGAATGCTATCGAGCGAAAACGAGAGGTTGCATACGACTGCTTTGATGTGAATCGTACCATTTGTAACGTATGTGACGACCGTGAAACCGATGTTTTTGTTTTGACTGGCAGCAAAGTAGTAGGAGAATATGGTTTCAATTACAGAAAAAAAATTCTGGTTAGAATTTATTGAAAAATACAGGTCATTGCCTTGTCTGTGGAATGTTTACATTCCAGATTATAGCAACAAAATATTAAGAGAAGCAGGACTGCAGGAGCTGGCTGAAAAATGCAAGGAAATAAACCCCAACGCAAATAAAGACTTCGTCCGCAAAAAATAGCAAATTTGAGAACTTCCTTTGGACGGGAGTTCAAAAAAATTTCATCATCAAAAGGCACTGGCAGTGGAGCAAGTGATGTGTACATACCTACTTTGTGGTACTTCAATGAGCTTCTCTTTTTGAAGGATACCGAGGCAACCAGAGAAGGAAATTCATCGATGACAAACTCTGCAGATGAGGAAGAAGTAAGTTTCTGTTAAATCATATTACATTACATTACATTTCACACTACTCAGCACATAAATGTACAGAGTAGAGAACACAGCACCTTGAGCGACTAGACTATATAAGGTGATAACAACACAAGACATTAGTACAAGACAAAAGGACAGATGAGAAAGAACAACATACAGAAAGAAACACATGACAACAGCACGCGGTAGGTTTCGAGACGGTCCCCCATCTTTCTACTAACCACGCTCATTGATGCTTGATTTCGGTGATCGATGGAAACCGAAGCTTTTTTTTTTTTTTTTTTCAATTCATTTTTATTAATTCAATCTTAAATCTATCTTAAAGCTAGACAAAAATTCATAAAACTAGCCTAATTAACCATAACTTACAACTAACTTACTGGTCCCATACGGACACTCTAAGTTAAACAATAATACTTAATGCTAATGCCTTTCGGCCCTAAGATCTATTTAACTTCAATTCATTTTATTTATTTGTGTATTCATTAGAAAATTTTGCAAAAACTAATGTCAATATCCTTTTTTATTTTTACTTAAAAACTACTTAAAATAAGGTCCTTAATATAAAACTTAAAGCTAACTAAAACTACCTATTCTACCTATAACCTACTTAAAACTAGAACAACCACAGCAGCAAATCTAACTATCTAACGTTTTTTGTTTTTCATATTTTGTCTTTTTTTTGTATTTTTTTTTTTTTATTATTCCATGTTTTTTTTTGTATTTTTTTTTTTTATTTTATTTTTTTTTTTGTATTTTTTGTATTTTTTTTTGTATGTTTTTTTTTTGTTTTTTGTGCCACCATGCCTATTCTACTTAAAACTAAACCCTAAAACTATAAAACAAGTATGTAAGCCGGCCAAGGCTTAAAACCCCATCCCGACTACTCACTATCAAGTGCCGATCGAAGCCACCAAAACTGGCTCTCCTGCTTCACCCTATCAGTTCGGTCCCTTTCGGACACAGCCCTACTGAACCGAAGGAGCTCTGCTCCGCCTTGTGCCATGACGTCCCGATTGTACAGGAGTCGCCTATCCACGGTTCGTCGTCTGACGTGGTAGATTAGCGGAACAGCCAATCTATCCTGTATCAGACCGCATCTATCTAAAAAGAGGAATGCCTCTGGTGGAATGAAGCCGCTCAAGCGTGCACTTTCAAAATACTCGTCGTTCGGATAGAATGCCCCGAAAATTAAATTGTTGGTCGAAGACATAGCTCTTGCAATGTGACCTCGAACGAGTTTTATCACGAAATTGTCAATTCTGTTGATTCGAGCCCCGTTGTATAGGACCTCGTTGGAATAGTAATGCACGTAAGAAGATTCGGCTGTTCGATATAAGCCGGTACAGCGTCGTAAACACTGCCGCTCGAACACCCGAAACCTCTCCATCTGGGAAGGGGCAACGTTGAACCACACAGGACAACCATAAACGATCATCGGCCGTATGAGGGCCATGTAGCAAATTACCTTCACTCTGGGGTCAAGCCGACTGCTAAAAAACAGCCGTTTCGTCAGAGCGAAGGCTCCTCTGGCCCTGGTCAGAGCAGCATTTATATGTCTGTCGAAATATAAATACTGATCTAACCAGATACCGAGGTACTTCACTACACTTTTGCTCGCTAATGGCTGCCCGTGAAGATCAACGATAACCATCTTGCGCCAATTCTTGCACGTATCCCTCGTGGCCATAGCCAACGGAGTCCGGAACAGAATTGTCTCCGACTTATGGACATTTATTTTCATTTTCCAGACGTCGCAATATCGCTGAATCTTGTCGAAATCACGCTGCAAGAGAATTCTAATAACCTCAACCTTTCGGGCCGTTCTGTACGCAATAAGATCGTCGGCGTACGCAATTGCCTTTGTAAGACTACCTATCAGATCGCTGGTGTAAATGCTGAAGAGAATCGGCGAATTCACCGCTCCCTGTTGAAGACCATTTTTAATTAAGAATGTTTTGGTAGAAGTTACATTGCCACTTTTGACAACAAACTTTCTACCGTTAAGCATATCATAAAGTATATACAACAATGGCTTGCTTATGCCAAGCCTGCTCAGTTTTAGGTAAAGACCCTCTAACCATACGGTGTCAAAGGCCTTTTCCAAATCAACCAGAACAGCACCTGTGCATTGTTGTTTTGTTTTATTCCATTGGATATCAGAAACGAGTTTAGACGCAGCATGAATTGTGTCATGACCCGCCTTGAACCCGAACTGTTTATCCGGAATTATTTTGTTGTCCGTAGCCCACTTAGTCAGAGCCCTATTAATGATTTTTTCGAAAACTTTGCTGATGCTCGGAAGAAGACTTATCGACCGAAGATTTGACGGGTTGGAGTTGTCCTTTCCCTTTTTCGGGAGAGGATGAACCACAGCGGTCTTCCAATGCACTGGATAATATGCATTATTCAGTGCATTATTGAAGAGTGTGGTGTAAATGTCAATTGCCTCCATCGGTAAATGTCTTAGTACAACGTTGGATATACCATCGACACCTGCTGACTTTTTATTTTTTATTGAGTTGAAGATGAGCTGAAGCTCAACCTTCGTCACTAACAGGGGCCTTGGACCCGTTTGCTCGGCGATTATGGCATTTGCCAAGGAATCGTCATTGAACCGCATGAAACCGCGGTTCTCAGATCGCCATTGTGTCATATCATTTCGAAGGTAAAAATGATTAAGTAGGGCTCTGTTTTCCAGGTCGTGGTTGGGGCGAGTGCTAGCATTCACCTTGTACACTTGCTGGAAAGCAGCTCCCACCGCCTCTACTTTTTCCTTCGGATCTTCAATTATAAAAAAGTCATCGTCAAAGATGGCTTCTTCTGGATCTATTTGCGCTGTCCTGAGTACGTCTCTGTTCTCTTCAGTTCTTTGGAGTTTCAGACACGGAAGGTCATTGTCGTTCTTTTTCCTGAATATCTTGTTGATTTTAGGGAACATACTAGGGTCACTGGCATTAACTGACCGGATCTTGCGGTCCCAGTACTTGTTAATTGATAACCTGTAGTTCTCCTTAATCAACAGATTGACATTTTTTATTGACGACTTCAGTGTCCTAACTTCCAAGTCGTGTGGGTCTGTAAGTCGTCTGTACAAGTTTTTGAGTCTTGTCAGTAAGCCACTCTTGTGCTTACGTAGTGCGTCAATAGTCGAGTTTCTGTAAGCGTCCATTTGGTCCCGTTCTTTGTACTTTGGTATTGTCCGTTCCATTGTTCGTTTTATTGTTTCATTCATCTGTTGTAAATGTTGGTCAATTTCTGTATTTGTCAGGTTTCTGTTGTTTGGTGGGGCTATGTCACTCGAACGAAGTTCTCTCGCTAGGGCGTTGGTGAAACGAGGCCAGCGCATCTTACTGTAATTGTAAGACTGCGTTGCAACGTATTCCTCCAACTCCACGCGTTCGTTCGGAATCTGCATTACAGCAGCCAGTCCGCAGTGATCACTGTCGTACTCGACTGTGTGTAAGCAGTTTCGAGGGTGATTACCCACTTTGTCTGTAACTGTCAGTCTGGTGTCGTACAGCAAAAGATCCAGAAAGGAGCCGGTTCTTGGATACGATGGCTTTTCAGTAGCCAGCAGGTCGACGCCATATTCAACGCTGTAAAGATTCATCAAATTAAAAAGATGGTTACCTCTGGGATTACTATGTTGATTTCCCCAATCTTCATGTTTTGCGTTCAAATCACCGGCCAAGATGAAATAGTTTTCTTCCAAGCTCAGTTTAAGTTCCCTAAAAAGAATCTCGAGTTCTGAAGCAAAGTAAGTAACCTGCGGAGCTCCAGCCGCATAAGCCGCAATCATATACATCCGCTTCCCTTGAGTGAGAGAGATGCATACAACGCAAACTTCTAGCGTCTTGAGCTTTCGCAATTCATTGTTGTATATGACTTTATAATTAATGCCTTTTCGTATAAAGAGAGCGACACCGCCCCCTTGAGTGGAGTCGGGCCGGTCTCTTCTTACGATATTGTAATTTTTATGAGTCAATTTGTGTTTGTGGTTTAGCTTAGTTTCGCTAGCCATAAACACATCGGGACTGTAGTCTTTCAACAATTGGAACATATTGGCTCTTCGTTCAATCCTAATCAGTGAATTTACATTCACAGCTAGGACTTTTAGGCGCGTCTCCGGCAGCGCGCCCATTATGGTCTAAATTGCGACAGGCCAGGCAACAAAGAGTAGAGATGATCTACCCTTTTGCCTTGCTCCTTTATCTGACTTTGCAGTCCTGTAAGTTGACCTTGAATGTTCAACAACAAGGCTACAATGTCAGGCTGCACCTCTGGTGCCTTAGGCACAGGGGCCTTTGGGGCAACCGTTGGTGGAGCCTGTCTCGTGTTCCCATTCCCTGACACCATTTGGGCGTAGGAAAATTTGGGATCCACGAATTTTTGTGTAGGAGCCTGTCGAACTGTTCGACTTTCTTCGGCTTTTTGACTGGCCTGTTTTTGTTTCATTTCTTGGACCTTAGGGCAACCCCTATAGCTAGCCGGGTGCCCTTGGTTTCCACAAAGGACACACTTGAGCTGGGTCAAATCCTCAACCCGCTCATTCCCCAGCTTGCACTCTCCCTTGATGTGGGTTTCAGAGCACCTGACGCAGCGCAACTGCATATTGCAGTTGGCTCCGGCATGGCCGAACCTCTGGCACTTCGTACATTGTAAAATGTCGTCGTGCCTTTTTAATGTATCCCAGTGTATGGCTTGATAGTCGAGGCATTTGATTTCCCTCAGACTCTCAAGCCTACTTTGGGGCGATAATGTTACGAGGAACATTGGCAGCCTGTAACCCCCTCGCCTGGACTTCACCGTAGTGAAAGGCTTGACCCCGATGAAATCGAGATCGTCGATGGCTTTTTGGCGGAGCTCAGCTAAGAGCGCCTCCGGTTCCGTGCAGGAACTTATGCCCTTCAGTAGGACCGTCTTTAATTTTTCACTTTTAGGCGTGAAGCTGAAGAACTCAGCTGTGGCCTCTTTTAGTAACCCTTTTACTAAGTTGTATTCGGCCAGTGAGAAGCACTGGACCGAATAATTCTTTTCTTTTTCGTTAAGGATTTTAATGAAAAAATTGCCCTTAGTGGCCGACTTACATACCTGTTTTATGTCGTCCAGGTCAACTCTATGGGTCCTTATCGGTGGCACCTTCTCCTTCTTGGGCTGTGGTTGTTTCTGGTGTTGCTGCTGATGCTGCTGCTTCTGCTGCTGCTGTTTCTGTTGCTCCTGCTGCCTTGTTAGTAGCTGCTGTTTTGCCTTAGCCGAAGTCGATGGGCCCTCAGCAATTGGGCCTGTCGCTGTTGCTGGCGTCTTTTTATTTTGCACCGCTCCTGTGTATTTGGAAGCGGGCTTGGGTTGTGGTTGTTTTTGCTGCTGTGGTTGTTGTTGCTGTTGTTTTTGCTGATGTTGTTTTTGCAGCTGTTGTTTTTGGGCTGCCTCTTTCTGTCGGCGCGCCTCTTGTTTCAGCCTTAGTGCACTGAGGAGGGGCTCTATTTCCTCCTTGAGCTTATTGAGGCTATGCTCGTACTGGCTGATCTCTGCCTGTTTGACTTGCAGAGCCTGCACCAGTTCTCTTTCATCTTGGAGGTCCGCCGCTACCTCCACAGCCTTGTTTGTCTGCGGGACTGGCTCTGGCTCCGATAGAATTAAGTCTATATTCGGTGGCCTGAAGAGCCCCTCTCCACCTTCGGACATATATTCAGTTTTCTCAGACTCGACGTAGTCTGAGAATTCACTGTCCGTGGTGATTCCTTCCCTCTTCTCCATTTTTTTTTGTTCGCCTGCCTCTTAGCCGAATTGGTTATTTCAACCTTATTTGGGCTTTGTTTTTTTAATTTTCTTTTTGGTCTGGCCGTTGACTGGTCAGATGCCTGACCTGATGTTGTTGCGGTTGTTTGCGGTACCGCTGCTGGAACCACCGCAACATCGCCTGATTTGTTGGCAGAGGTATCTTTCGATACCCCTGCTTTTTTCTCCTTCTCCATTTGCTTTTTTTCCCAATTTATAAAATCGGCAATTTCTCGGTTGTGAAAAAAAGCTTCCAAATTTTTTGTATTCTCCTTCTGGGACTCGAACCCACGACCCTCGGCTCTGTCTCCGGACGCCACCTCCACTGGGCTACCGAATAGTTGTTTTAAACTGTGGCAAACTGCCGACTTAATTGCCAAACACTACAAATGCACTTGATTTAAATTTAACTAACGAAACACTTGCAATCTCTCTGAAAGTCAAAGAACGACTGATGGAAACCGAAGCTTTATCAGTGACTATGCCGTTGCCTATGTTAAATCATATTTACAGCCACTTTAATTAAATATTTTGTTCCTAGGATACTTTTATTGAACCTGAGACACCTAGAACGAGCAGCAGTAATTCAGCAATATTACCAAAAAGGAAAAATTGTCATTGGGCCAGCAAAAGAAAAAATTTTTCGAGGAGGCAAGTGAATTTATGTGCCAAAAAGATGAGAAAAGAAACGACGACGAATTCGATATTCTTGGAAAAAGGTTTGCTGCACATTTTCGGAACATGGAGTTAAATCAACGTCTTATTGCTGAGAAAATAGTTTCGGATGTACTCATCAGTGGCAGGTTAAACCAGTTGACAATGAATTCAACATTCATCCTTTCATCAGATGTCCAAGAGATCGAAGAACCACAGTCTTTTGTTTTAAGTAGAAATTCATTTGTTCCCAACTTTCAGACATCCACATCATCTTCAAGCAATGAAGAATTTAACCAATTGGTTTATTTCAATCAAAAAAGGGAATAAATAATAATGTACAGTACATACGTTTTTTCAAGACTGTTTATTCGCATTTTAAGAAAAATATTAAATATAAAGTTATTAACTATCTTCAAAACCACACATTTTATTTTGAAACACCACTTTGCCTTCGTTGTTATAGTAATCCTTTAGTTTGTTTCTAATCTCCTTTGCTGAATTAGATGCTCTTCCAGGATTGTATGTTTCTAAAGGTAAAAACTCATCTTCTTGACGCCAAGCTCCAGGAGCTATAGTTCCACTTTCAATATCTTCTTGATCAACGCATTTTTGGGTAATATATTCTAAGGAATTTGCTCTTAAGAAGTTGTAAAGAGCACAGCAAGCTAAAATAGCTGCATCTGTGTGTTCCAGATTGATTTTAATTGGTTTTTGAAAAATTTTAAAGCGGGAACATAATATCCCGAACACATTTTCAACGATTCGACGAGCGCGGCTCAGTCGATAGTTAAAAATTCGTTCTTCTTTTGAAATTGTAGTTTGTGGAAAGGGTTTCCATATATTCTCAGATAGAGAAAATGCCTCATCTCCAATGACGCCATATGGACAAACGTATGAAGAATTTTGCAGTTTTTCAGGTGGAGGGATATGAAGTTGATGATTTTCCAATTTCTCAAAGAAGTCCGTTCTTCTTAACACTCCTCCGTCGGATATCCTACCGTTGGTACCTTCATGAACATAAATAAATTCATAATTTGCGTTAACTATAGCAAACAAAACGATGCTAAAAGTTCCTTTATAGTTGTAATAATATGAACCACTGTTTGGTGGTTTAGTGATTAGGACATGCTTCCCGTCCATAGCGCCAAGGCAATTTTCAAAATCCCATTGTGTTTTGTATCCATTGGCAATGGCTTTCCAGTCACTTTCAGAAGATGGAAACTGAAATAAAATTATTGACTCATAACATTTTACATAAATTATATTTAAAAATAAATTTACCTTTAAATATCTCTTCTTTAATGTTTTGTATATTGCCAGGCAAGTTTCTGGAACAATTTTTCCAATAGCGTGAGGAGATATTCGTGAACTGAATTGGAGATCACTATAATCATTTCCCGTGGCTAAAAATCGTAGTGTTAAAATTAATCGCTGTTCAGCCGATAAAGCTGATCTCATTAAAGTGTCTTGTTTTTTTTATATAAGGCTCCACTAAACTAAGAATCTCCCGAAATTGCCTTTCATTCATGCGTAAATAGCATTTATAATCTTCGGGCTCAGTTAATTTAAGTTTGTTAACCAGATAAATGTCCGAATGTAATGATCTTTCTAGGAGCCACTCCTTGGCCCACTTTCTTTTTCTTCTTTTTTCAAGTTTCTCGCTTAATATAACACTGGCACATATTAATATAACTTTTTTTCTTCTATTTAAGTCACTCATGATTTAATTTTTGCCACAATCTCAAAATAAAACTCTAAACAAAGAATAGAAGATGAAAATTGTCATGTCATGTAGTGTATGAACAAAACTAACAATCGAACAGAACTAAACAAGAAAGATCTCATGTAAAACTTTCGAATAAAAAGACATTAATTCAGACGACACGTGGCTAACGAAGAATAAGAACTAAGAACTTAAAGAGCTTAAACTATTCATAAAAATTAATATTCGTATTATTTTAATAAATGTAATTTAAATAAGTACTTAAGAATTTGTTTTACTATGTATTCAAGTACATAACATGGTGACAGAATCGGGATAAAATAATTGTCGAATCAACCAACCTCAAAATGGCGGCTCTAAAAATTGAACCACATAATTTATTTTTTCCAAAGTGGCATATTTTGTGATCTCTTTTCTATTCCAGGTAAGTTCAATGTTAGTACTAGTTTTGTACGATTTAAACGTCTTATTTTGTGTTGTGACAGTATAAAACAAAAAAATTGTAAGGTTTACGAACGTAATATTTTAAAATGTGAGTCTTTTATTGAAAGAGTACATTTTTCATTGTATTATTTTGTTTTGTGACTTTATTGATAAAAAATTATTCGTCAAATAGGAGTTTTGTATTTTGGACTATGCCACAATATGACGTTCTTGTTGATAATAACATTATATTTTTTTAAATCCTTAGGAGTTATTTTGTATTACGTCCTTTTTTCCACAAAAGAACACGTTTTGTTAAATAATACCTGCAATGCATTCCTGTGGAAAGCAACTTGTTGAACTTGCAAAAGCACAACTGTTGAAGAAAAAATAATCAACGACAGACCATATAAGCCTTCAGAAAGTGGTGAAAGTGATACTTCGTTAGCAAGTCCTGCTGAAAGTTCTTAATCTAAATAGCCGAAGTCTAATTCTAGCCCACAAGTTGGTTCTTCATCTGCTCAGCCAGATGTTTCCATTTTGGTGAGTCCCCCCAAAAAAGGCATCAAAAAAAGAAAAAAATATAGAAAATTGGAAAAAAATATTTTAAAGAGAAATCTTAAGCGCCCAATACACGATACAATTATTGTACCGATTATCGTACAAAAGTTGAATCGCATGCGATGATTGAAACGTGTGTGTAAAACAAAGTATCCTCTGTACTGAAATCGCATGGTCGAATGCTATCGAGCGAAAACGAGAGGTTGCATACGACTGCTTTGATGTGAATCGTACCATTTGTAACGTATGTGACGACCGTGAAACCGATGTTTTTGTTTTGACTGGCAGCAAAGTAGTAGGAGAATATGGTTTCAATTACAGAAAAAGAATTCTGGTTAGAATTTATTGACAAATACAGGTCATTGCCTTGTCTGTGGAATGTTTACATTCCAGATTATAGCAACAAAATATTAAGAGAAGCAGGACTGCAGGAGCTGGCTGAAAAATGCAAGGAAATAAACCCCAACGCAAATAAAGACTTCGTCCTCAAAAAAATAGCAAATTTGAGAACTTCCTTTGGACGGGAGTTCAAAAAAATTTCATCATCAAAAGGCACTGGCAGTGGAGCAAGTGATGTGTACATACCTACTTTGTGGTACTTCAATGAGCTTCTCTTTTTGAAGGATACCGAGGCAACCAGAGAAGGAAATGCATCGATGACAAACTCTGCAGATGAGGAAGAAGTAAGTTTCTGTTAAATCATATTTACAGCCACTTTAATTAAATATTTTGTTCCTAGGATACTTTTATTGAACCTGAGACACCTAGAACGAGCAGCAGTAATTCAGCAATATTACCAAAAAGGAAAAATTGTCATTGGACCAGCAAAAGAAAAAAATTTTCGAGGAGGCAAGTGAATTTATGTGCCAAAAAGATGAGAAAAGAAACGACGTCGAATTCGATATTCTTGGAAAAAGGTTTGCTGCACATTTTCGGAACATGGAGTTAAATCAACGTCTTATTGCTGAGAAAATAGTTTCGGATGTACTCATCAGTGGCAGGTTAAACCAGTTGACAATGAATTCAACATTCATCCTTTCATCAGATGTCCAAGAGATCGAAGAACCACAGTCTTTTGTTTTAAGTAGAAATTCATTTGTTCCCCACTTTCAGACATCCACATCATCTTCAAGCAATGAAGAATTTAACCAATTGGTTTATTTCAATCAAAAAAGGGAATAAATAATAATGTACAGTACATACGTTTTTTCAAGACTGTTTATTCGCATTTTAAGAAAAATATTAAATATAAAGTTATTAACTATCTTCAAAACCACACATTTTATTTTGAAACGCCACTTTGCCTTCGTTGTTATAGTAATCCTTTAGTTTGTTTCTAATCTCCTTTGCTGAATTAGATGCTCTTCCAGGATTGTATGTTTCTAAAGGTAAAAACTCATCTTCTTGACGCCAAGCTCCAGGAGCTATAGTTCCACTTTCAATATCTTCTTGATCAACGCATTTTTGGGTAATATATTCTAAGGAATTTGCTCTTAAGAAGTTGTTAGTTAGCACAGCAAGCTAAAATAGCTGCATCTGTGTGTTCCAGATTGATTTTAATTGGTTTTTGAAAAATTTTAAAGCGGGAACATAATATCCCGAACACATTTTCAATGATTCGACGAGCGCGGCTCAGTCGATAGTTAAAAATTCGTTCTTCTTTTGAAATTGTAGTTTGTGGAAAGGGTTTCCATATATTCTCAGATAGAGAAAATGCCTCATCTCCAATGACGCCATATGGACAAACGTATGAAGAATTTTGCAGTTTTTCAGGTGGAGGGATATGAAGTTGATGATTTTCCAATTTCTCAAAGAAGTCCGTTCTTCTTAACACTCCTCCGTCGGATATCCTACCGTTGGTACCTTCATGAACATAAATAAATTCATAATTTGCGTTAACTATAGCAAACAAAACGATGCTAAAAGTTCCTTTATAGTTGTAATAATATGAACCACTGTTTGGTGGTTTAGTGATTAGGACATGCTTCCCGTCCATAGCGCCAAGGCAATTTTCAAAATCCCATTGTGTTTTGTATCCATTGGCAATGGCTTTCCAGTCACTTTCAGAAGATGGAAACTGAAATAAAATTATTGACTCATAACATTTTACATAAATTATACTTAAAAATAAATTTACCTTTAAATATCTCTTCTTTAATGTTTTGTATATTGCCAGGCAAGTTTCTGGAACAATTTTTCCAATAGCGTAAGGAGATATTCGTGAACTGAATTGGAGATCACTATAATCATTTCCCGTGGCTAAAAATCGTAGTGTTAAAATTAATCGCTGTTCAGCCGATAAAGCTGATCTTATTAAAGTGTCTTGTTTTTTTTATATAAGGCTCCACTAAACCCGAAATTGCCTTTAATTCATGCGTAAATAGCATTTATAATCTTCGGGCTCAGTTAATTTAAGTTTGTTAACCAGATAAATGTCCGAATGTAATGATCTTTCTAGGAGCCACTCCTTGGCCTACTTTCTTTTTCTTCTTTTTTCAAGTTTCTCGCTTAATATAACACTGGCACATATTAATATAACTTTTTTTCTTCTATTTAAGTCACTCATGATTTAATTTTTGCCACAATCTCAAAATAAAACTCTAAACAAAGAATAGAAGATGAAAATTGTTATGTCATTTCATGTCATGTAGTGTATGAACAAAACTAACAATCGAACAGAACTAAACAAGAAAGATCTCATGTAAAACTTTCGAATAAAAAGACATTAATTCAGACGACACGTGGCTAACGAAGAATAAGAACTAAGAACTTAAAGAGCTTAAACTATTAATAAAAATTAATATTCGTATTATTTTAATAAATGTAATTTAAATAAGTACTTAAGAATTTGTTTTACTATGTATTCAAGTACATAACATGGTGACAGAATCGGGATAAAATAATTGTCGAATCAACCAACCTCAAAATGGCAACTCTAAAAATTGAACCTTTCTCGATGAATGGAAATGTTGCAGAAAATTGGCGACGGTGGAAATCAGATTTCTCCAATTATCTAATTGCAAATGAGTTAGATGAAAAATCTGATAAACGAAAAATCGCAGTTTTCCTCATGACTTGCGGTGAAGATCTAAAGTGCAAATTTGCACAACTCGAAGTTGAACCTGTTCCTCCCGCCACTGAAGTTAAATTTGAACAAGTCCTGGCTAAGTTTGATGACTTCTTTAAATCGTTTTCTAATGAAATCTTTTCTAGTTATTTATTTTGGAACTCAAATCTTAGACAACTTCCAGAAGAAAAATTTGATGTGTTCTACAATAAAGTAAAACAACATGCTATCGACTGCAATTTTGGCGATTCCCTATCAAGAAACATTCGTGATAAATTGCTTATTGGTATCGCAAATTCTGCCTTACGCGAGCGACTTATGCGTGACAAAACTCCATCTGAAAAAAGTGTTGTAGAGCAGTGCCGAGTTATCTCATAGCCAGTCAAATTGCATGTCATCGGCCAGTGTAGAAAATCAAGAAGTTTCTATAGATGTCTTAAAAAGAAAAAGATTTCAAATCAAGAATAAAAACCAAAATCAGACATGTAATAAGTGTGGACGGCTGCACGATCCCCGGCGTTGTCCAGCCTAAGGTGATGAGTGTAATAACTGTGGTAAATTGAATCACTGGGCAAAGAAATGCAGAAGCTTGCCGAAATCTGAGAAAAAACATATACAGAATAGAAATACCAATCACAAGCACGTCCACGAGCTTCAAACTGGCAATGTTGATTACAAATATGATGACGGTGAAGTTTTTTCAATCTCCACATTAGCTGGAAAATCCGAATGTTCTTCGAAAGATTGGTTGGTGAACGCCATTATAGATGGAAATATGATTAATTGTAAACTTGACACAGGAGCACAGTCAAATGTTATTTCCGTTAATTGTTTCCAGCAATTTAAAAACAAACCGAATGTGCTCACAACCAAGGATATTTTGAAAGCATTTGGAGGTTCAGTAATTGAATTGGTTGGACAATGTTATTTGCAAGTTGAACTCAATGGAATTAAATGTAAGCAGCGATTTTTAGTCACTCATCTGGATGTCAAAACTATTCTTGGACTTGAAGTATGCAGATGTTTTAAGCTCATCAATGAAAAAAATATTTGTGAGCTTGTGGTCAACAACCATCAAATGAAAGAAACTCCAGAATCCATTATCGCCGAGTTTGCAGACGTGTTTGAAGGCCGTGGTTCATTAAAACCAGTTAAATTACACCTCAAGGAGGATGCGGTTCCACATATTGCTGCAGTACGACGAATTCCAATATCCTTGCATGAACCAGTGAGAAATGAACTAGACAAAATGGTACGAGAAGGAATTTTGGCAAAAGTCAATCAGCCAACAGATTGGGTGAGTAGCATGCATGTTATAGATAAGTCTGGCAAATTACGTATTATTCTTGATCCAAGATCTTTAAATGCTAGTATTAAAAGATCACATTGCCAAATACCCACATTTGAGGAACTTATTCAAAAAATGCAAGGTTTCAATGTATTTACCATGTTTGATGCGAAAACAGCATTCTGGCAGCAGCCCTTAGACGAAGAAAGTTCGCTGTTAACAACATTCTGCACACCCTTTGGTCGATTTCGTTGGTTGGTTGTTCCTTATGGTCTTGTTAATGCGCCTGAAATCTTTCAGAACACAATGAATGACATATTCGCGCATATACCAGAAGCCAATCCGTATTTCGATGACT
This sequence comes from Eupeodes latifasciatus, assembly GCA_920104205.1. Classification (NCBI taxonomy): domain Eukaryota; kingdom Metazoa; phylum Arthropoda; class Insecta; order Diptera; family Syrphidae; genus Eupeodes; species Eupeodes latifasciatus. Next base: position 202,058,242 of record OV049924.1, on the reverse strand, counting down.
TAGCCCTAGGTTCAGAAAACATAGTTGATCACTGTAAACTGTTGAGAAAAGTCTTATCTGCAGCCCGAACATCAAATCTTAAATTTAATAAGGAAAAAATCCAGTTGGCAAAAACAGAAATAACATATCTAGGTCAAGTTCTATCAGCTAAAGGCATTTCTCCAGACAAGGAAAAAATAAATGCTATAATTAATTTTCCTACTCCATCAAACACCGATGAATTGCATAGATTTTTGTCAATGTACAGGTATCATACAAAATTTATACCAAACGTGTCTCATGAGTCGCATGAGATACGACAATTATTGAAAAAAAATTCAGTTTAGCTGTGGGATGCGAACACCCAGCGTTGTTTTGAAAAATTAAAGTCGATTTTAAGCAAGGCCCAGTCATTCAGGTGTTTGATCCTTGTAAGCCACTTACTTCGTCAGTGGATGTATCGCAGTACGGTTTAGGAGCAACGCCTTTACAAGAAAACAAACCAGTTGCATTTGGATCGGCTTGTTTAACAGACACTCAGCAGCGGTATGCTCAAATTGAAAAAGAGCTTCTGGCTGTAGTTTATGGGTTAGAGCATTTCAATTACTACACTTAGGGCAGGCCAATAATAGTAGAAACTGATCATAAACCACTTCTTGGACTGATTAAGAAACCATATGATTCAATAACACCACGACTTCAAAAGATGCTTCTAAGACTCAATCAATATGATGTCTCACTAATATACATTCCAGGTAAAGACTTAATCTCAGCTGACACGCTTTCAAGAGCCCCCCTCACTTGTTCATTTAAACCAAAAGAACTTGAGGATGAAAAAAGAACATTAAAAATTTGTGTTATCGCCTCGGTATCAGATAAGCGCTGGAAAGTCTTCCAAGAACAAACGAAATCTGATCAGGAACTGGTTGCTGTAACATCGTGCATTGAACATGGTTGGCCCAATGATATAAAAAAAATTGATTTGAAAGTTCGACCTTACTGGCATTGCCAAGATGAACTTCATATTGGGGACGGTATTGTATGCCGAGGCCAAAGATTAGTAGTGCCCAAAGAAGCTCGTGAAACAGTCTTATCAACATTGCACAGTGCATATCAAGGTATAGTTGCTTGTAAAACAAAAGCACGTGAATACTTGTATTGGCCACAAATGGATGCTGATATTGAGAGATTTATTAGTTCCTACAGCATTTGTCAAAAATTTCAACGATCTAACCAATTTGCACCATTGTTGGATAGAGAACTTCCCATACGACCTTGGCAAAAAGTGGCAGCTGATTTTTTCGATCTTGACGGTAAAAGATATCTTTTAATAGTAGATTATTTTAGCAAATACATAGAAATTCAACAAATGAATGGAACAACAGCAACAGCAGTAATACAAGCATTCAAAAGTATTTTTTCGCGTTTCGGTATTCCGGATGAAATTGTTACTGACCAGGGTCCACCATTCAACTCAGCAGAATTGCTTCGATTTAATGTAGATTGGAACATCAAACATAATCATTCTTCGCCTTACAATCCAAGATCCAACGGCCAAGTAGAACGCTGTGTTCAGACAATTAAATCTCTTCTTCGGAAAGCAAAGGATGACAACCGTGACCTTACCTCATTTTATTGGACTATCGAACCACCGCAGCTAATGGTCTTAAATCTCCAGCTGAGGTATTGATGGGAAGAAAACTCAAAACTAAACTTCTTATCCATCCTGATAAACTTAAACCAGAATTTTCTACTGCACAAGCACAAATTCAGTTAAAAAAGAACCAAACATCTCAGAAAAAATACGCGAACCTCAAAAAAAAACCTCATAAAGAATATTGTATTAAAGACACAGTATGGTTTTGCAAAAATAATAAAACTCCTTGGACAACAGGAGTAATTGTTAAAAAGAAATCGAGTCGCCGTTATGTTATTAAGACAGTTGATGACAAATTTTTCGAAAGAAATAGTGTATACATTCGTCCTAACAAATTTACAGAAAAAAACGTTGAAAAAGATTCCAACAGAAGTTTTGCATCTCCTGAAGACTATTACACCACCGCTACACCTGGAGTTCAATTTTCAGAAGAAGAACCGACTCAATCTTCAACCCTCATGATTCAGACTCCTTGTTCTTCAGAGAAACAGTTTTCCTCTAACAAAAATTCATTAACTATAGACAAAAGCATTGATCAAGCGATTTCATCTAAAGCAATACTTGGTAACTCAGAATCTATAATGAATATTAATTTGCTATTTCCAGATATAAGAACATCGGAAGCCGTACGTGATATTCCAGCAAGTTCAAGTTCAAAAGAACATTCTCAACCTATACCGGACATTCCTGAACAAGCAAGTGGTTCGAAGAGGGTTATAAAACCACCCATCAAATTTAAAGACTATGATTTAAGTATTGACTAAAAATGTATGTTTAATCAATTTATTATAAAAGGGGCGTATCATGTCATTTCATGTCATGTAGTGTATGAACAAAACTAACAATCGAACAGAACTAAACAAGAAAGATCTCATGTAAAACTTTCGAATAAAAAGACATTAATTCAGACGACACGTGGCTAACGAAGAATAAGAACTAAGAACTTAAAGAGCTTAAACTATTCATAAAAATTAATATTCGTATTATTTTAATAAATGTAATTTAAATAAGTACTTAAGAATTTGTTTTACTATGTATTCAAGTACATAACAAAAATGAGGAACTATTTTGACAGTTGATGAAATCGTGAGCTAGTCGTATGTGTGTGTGCTCATTTTCGATATCGCTACCGATATCGGTACAACTCAAGTCGGTACGATAGATTGTATAGTGTTGTTGCAATTTTATTTGCCCGTAATTAATTTTTATATTTATCAATTTAGAAAAAAAAAAAGAAATCAAAATGAAATTAAAACAAACAAAAAGAAAACAAAACAACTAAATCAAATTCAATCGCGATATCGGAAATGAAATGAGTAAATGTGCCGATCTGTCAAACAACAGCGGCGAAGAAGCGAGAGGCAAATTGCAACAAGCAGCAAATAAAGTGCTGCCACTACAACTAGCTCAGAAAGGGGTGGGTTCAGCGAATGTAAATTAATTGACGATTCGATTAATTTAAGTTGCTGATGATTGTGATATCAATTTGATATCAAAATTATTAATTTAATTAGTGATTGCCACAGGGGCGTTCTTACGTTTAGTAAGACAAAAGGGCGCCAGCAATTTTTTCTTCCTGAAATAAAAAAAAAGGAAATTGCAAACCTTTACACAGAACAAAGAGAAGAAACAAGAGCGAAACAATAAAACCACTGTAAAAGAAAATAGCAAACAAAATGAATATCTTTTATGACGAATTTATTAATTTAAATACGCCTGAGAAACCTTGCAAAGAGCAGGATGAAAACTCAGGATCTTTTCTAAATTAAAAAATGAAAGATTTCATAGACTATGGACCGTGAAGGTCTTAATTCCCATCAATAAAATTGGGATAAAGAAAAAAAAATTAAAAACTATTTCACACAGAACCAAACAAATTGTACTTATCTTTTTTTCTGCAAAATCCCCGACTAATTATGTATTTTTCCTTTCCTTTCCTTTTCTTCTTAAAATTTTTGTTTCTTCCTTATTTTTTTCCTCACCAACGACACTACTAATTTTTAATCAATTTTTCTCAAACTTATTTTTTTTTTCTAGCCTTTGTTCGAAAAATCACCACTTTCTGTCTTATCACTTTTAATGCTCTGCAAAAATTGACGGCCAGATTCCAAGATCTGTCCTGTCTCTTCTTTTCATCTCCCGCCATTTTAGCTTTCAGCCAATATGGAGTGGCGGATTTCAATCACATCATCAACAGCCAATCGGAGATCGGCTTGTTGATCTCAACTTGTGATGAAATACTCGCGATCCTGCTTACTCGCCTTTTCCTCTCACAGCTAAATGCAAGTCATCCTGGAATTCGCCGCCCGCTGGATTCACTTCCAGGTCACATCGATTCCAGGAGGATTGAGAAAAATCTCTAACTTAACTTTTACTTTAACTTTGAAACAATCGCGCGAAAGGAAAGAAAAAAAAATAATTCAACTTGGTATCTGTCAACTAAACCCCGACTAAGTTTCTCGAAACTTAACCGTCCATAAGTCTATGAAATCTGTTTTAAATATTACAATCTTTCCTTTCTTTTTTAATATACTCAACGTTAGAAATAGTTAACAATATAAACAAAAGGAATAAAATATGTACAAAATGAATTTAACCAAAAAAAATATACATTTACAATTTTCAAACTGTACGTTGGGCCGTAGGCCATTCTCCATTTGGAGTGACTTCACATGCAACTTATGCATTGACCAGACCGTCCATCTGGTTTGGTTTCACTTGAATGGAAACCAACCCTCTTTTGAAACCTGAAACGAGACTTGGTATTTTTTTCCTCACGAAAATGACAGAGAGAACCATGGTCAGAAGGACTATGGCCGTCCCGCTCTCTCTCATCCTCGTGTAGAAGGAATGTGACATTTGTCAAATCAAATAAAGTAAACAAAACAAAAGTGAGCAAGTGGGTGCAAAATGCATCATCTTTATTAAAAATTAAAATTAATTACAAAAAGAACTTGTTGCGTTGGTTTATAACGCAACAAATCCCACCCTTTCCTCCTTAAAAAGGTGTTTGTTCATAACACAAACAAGATTACTTAAACAGGGACTTCCAATATTTATTCATTTTCCGATAACGACGTAAAAGGCTTCAGATCTTTTATGTGCCAAGTGCCACGATCTTTGCCGTTGTCATCTTCCAGAACATAAGTCCAGGGAGATAACCTTTTTGAAATTTTAAAAGGGCCCACAAACTTTGGTGCCAATTTAGCCGCGTAGTAATTTGCAGCATCGGATAAAACAAAATTTCTTCGCCATACGAGGTCATTCGGGAGATATTGAGTATCTCTCCTCCTGAGATTGTATGTCTCGGCGGACTTCTTAACCGCTACTTTTAATTTTGCTGCTATCTCTATTCTTAACTTTCTGAACCGTTCTTCAATGGTTCTTCCTTCGGCTCTCCTATTCCCTTCAATACTCTCACTCCTAATACCTTCGTAATTCCCACTCGTTGAGATCTCTTTTCTAAAGTTTGCATAGTACGGACTAACACCTAGAACTTCATGTTGGGATGTGCGTATAGCACAAGCTACCTTAGCTAACTGAGAATCCCAGACTCGGTGATTCTCTGAAACATACGCTCTCAAAGTTGTCTTAATGATTTGATTAATCCTTTCGGCAGGATTAGCCTGTGGATGGTAATGCGGAGTAAACCTAATCTTCGATGAATAACCTTCACAAAGTGTCCTTAACTCCCTACTCTTGAACTGCGGACCATTGTCACAAATGACAATCTTGGGAACTCCAAATAACAGAAAAACATTATCTTCTAATTCTTTACATACCGCCTTTGCGGTGGCTGTCCTAAGTGGAAACAATAAAGGAAATTTTGTGAGATAATCTACTACTGTCAAAATATACATAAATCCTCTATTGGACTTAGGTAAGGGCCCTACTAAATCTACGCTAATCATCTCCCAGGGAGATGAGGCTCCTACTCTCTCAGTCATAAGACCGGCTGGCTTGTCGTTAATCGGTTTCACCTGTTGGCATATACTACATTTCCTAACATATTTAATGACGTCTGCTCTCATCTTAGGCCAATAATATTTAGCTCCTACTCTCGCGAACGTTTTTCTAACCCCCATGTGCCCTGCTAGTGGACTATCATGACACTCTTTCAAAACTCCTATCCTATCTTTCTTTCCGACTACTAACTTCCACTCCTCGTTATTGTCGTGAACGATCACATGGTTAGACTTTACAAATTTGTATAACCTGCCATTGTCTACTCTCCAATTCGGAAAAGCTAACGGATTAGACTCAACTGAAGAAACCATCTTAGCCACCCAAGGGTCCTTATCCTCATCTGAAATCCCAGCTTACTCTGGAACTCCCCGAGATAACATGTCTGGTACTACATGTTCTTTCCCTTTCCTATGAATGATTTCAAAATCAAACTGTTGGAGCCGAACTGCCCAACGTGCAAGTCTACCTTGTGGATCTTTGAGGTTGCTCAACCAAATCAAAGAATAGTGATCCGTTACGACCGTAAACCGAACTCCTTCGATATAAGGCCGTAACTTCTCGATCGCCCATAGAACTGCCAAACATTCCTTTTCCGTAGTGGAATAATTCCTTTCACTTCTGTTAAGTGACCTACTTAAGTAACAAATTACTTTTTCCCCCTCTTCAAATGTTTGGGTGAGTACGGCCCCGATGCCGTAGTCGGATGCATCTGTCTGAACGACAAATGGAAGCTTGAAGTCTGGACATGTCAAAATTGGAGCCGTGATTAAGCATTCCTTTGCTTTCCTGAAACTATCTTCACATTCCTGTGACCAAACGAATTTCCTACTCTTTTTCAACAAATCTGTCAAAGGCCTAACTAGTGTTGCGAAATTCGGTACGAAGCGTCTGTACCATGAAACTGTCCCTATGAAACTCCTAACTTGTTTTACATTTTTAGGTGCAGGTATTTTGATCATACCATCAACTTTCTCTGGGTCTACATGTAACCCGTTTTTGTCGACTACATAACCTAAAAACTTGAGTGAAGGTCTGCAAAAATTGCATTTGTCGCGGCCTACTTTCAACCCTGCCTCTCGTAATCCCCTAAGAACCTCACTTAAAATCTCTAAGTGTTTGTCAAATGTATCTGTGACGATAATGATATCATCCAGATACACGAAGACAAACGGTTCCAACTCAGGCCCTAACACACTATCGATGAAACGCTGCCATGTTGCAGGCGCATTGTGTAATCCAAAAGGCATTCTTTTGAATTGAAAGAGACCCCTACCAGGTACCGTAAAGGCAGTGTATTTCCGCGATTCCAATGCCATTGGAATCTGCCAGTAAGCGGACTTAATGTCCAACGATGTTAAAAATTTGGCATTCCTAAGTTTATCTAAAATAGCCGAAATTATCGGCAACGGATACGCATCCCTTTCTGTCACCTGGTTAACCTTCCTAAAGTCGACACAAAACCTAAAACTATCATCTTTTTTCCTAATGAGAACAATTGGGGAAGCCCATGGACTGTTTGATTTCTCAATCACGTCCTCTTCCAACATCTCCTGAAGTGATCTATCTATATGTTCCTGCATTGCCGGTGAAACCGGGTAATACCTTTGTTTAATAGGCTCCGACGAAGTTTTGATGACATGTTCTACCATTGTTGTTACCCCTAATCCCTCTGGCATATTCTTGAAAGCATTCTCGACTAAATTCTTTAGTTTCCCTTTCTGATCCTCGTCTAATTCAGACTCCTCTGTGATAGACGTAGTATCTATCGAAGCCACTATCTCCTGGCTCGAAAAACTCCACATGTTTGAACGTAAATCCGGGACTATGCCCGATAATGCCCAAAAATCGGCACCTAAAATCAACGCATGCGGTAAGTTGGGAATGACTAAGCATTCAATCAAAATTGACCTACTCTCTACAACAATGGGTACTTTAACTATTCCTAACACTCCTATACTTGCACCATCTGCTAAATGAACTTCCCTAACATTTGAACTATCTAATTGTAACCCTAAATCTTTTAACACCTGCCATGCGTCCCTACAAATAATCGTTCGCGATGCTCCAGAATCTAGTAATCCTAAAAACCTAAAACCATAAATATTAACTCCTAAAAACGGACGTCTATCTTTACCGCTTGAATCTAACGTGAAACCTAACCTAACTTTGCAAGCCAACTGGTCGCCAGCAGGCAACCTCCCTAACTCTGACGCCGGCGCTCTTGCCCTGCTGGCCCAAGAGTCCGTTGCCCGTTTCCCGACGAGCAGCGTCTACAATTTTGTCTTGTGGTCCCTATATTACCACAACCAAAACAACGCCTAGGAGCGGAACAGGAATTAGCGAAATGGCCTTCCCGGTTGCAATTAAAACAACGATTGTTTCTATTGGGTGGGGGATCAGGGTTAACCGCAACTCGAGTATCCGATACCGAGGCGATATAAGCAACATCCGGCTCCAAAGCCGACCTGTTGCGATAAGAGGGTGGAGGAACGAAAGACTCGACATTTGCCCTAATGGTTTCCAGCCTTCTGCCCAAGGCCACCAAAGCATTGACTGACTTAATGTCAGCTAAACCTAGCTGTGTCTGGTAGAATGGAGCGATATTCTTCATGAGAATAGCCAACTTCCTATTCTCACTCAGAGGCTCCGAAAAACGTTTAAAAAGAGTCTGCATGAGCGCAACGTACATGCCTATTGACTCTTCCTTACCCTGGGTTCGACGCCTGACCTCATCCAACAAGAGATCATCGTAGTTGGAGGGCAAAAACTCCAACTTCAATTCCCTAACCAACTCTTTCCATGTTGAAGCCGTGTCCCTAATCGCCCTAAACCAGAGGAGCGCCTTCCCAGTAAACAAATCCACCGCTGACCTGTAAATTGCTTCCTCAGAAACACCACGAGCTTCCCTTAATTCCTCGATTCTTTCAATAAAAGAGTTCACTGATGAACCACACCGTTCACCAGAGAACTGCACGTTCCACTGTTTCACAATCTCCGTAAAATTTCGAACCTCCAACCTGCCAACCAAATTGGGTCAATTTTTGGAAGAACTTCACAAATATCCTATATAAAAAAAACAAAAAGAATTAGTAACAATTTCAATGCAAATAAAAGAACAAGGAAATCACAAACTTATCAAAAAAAGACACCACGACACAGCACAAGATTTCCAAAAACAACAAGTAAATTTTTCCACACTAAGATCCAGCACAAGATTTCCAGAAGAATGAAACAAAATTTTTCCTTTTACAAGCCCCACGTTATGGGCGTCAATTTGTTGCAATTTTATTTGCCCGTAATTAATTTTTATATTTATCAATTTAGAAAAAAAAAAGAAATCAAAATGAAATTAAAACAAACAAAAAGAAAGCAAAACAACTAAATCAAATTCAATCGCGATATCGGAAATGAAATGAGTAAATGTGAAATGAGAGGCAAATTGCAACAAGCAGCAAATAAAGTGCTGCCACTACAACTAGCTCAGAAAGGGGTGGGTTCAGCGAATGTAAATTAATTGACGATTCGATTAATTTAAGTTGCTGATGATTGTGATATCAATTTGATATCAAAATTATTAATTTAATTAGTGATTGCCACAGGGGCGTTCTTACGTTTAGTAAGACAAAAGGGCGCCAGCAATTTTTTCTTCCTGAAATAAAAAAAAAGGAAATTGCAAACCTTTACACAGAACAAAGAGAAGAAACAAGAGCGAAACAATAAAACCACTGTAAAAGAAAATAGCAAACAAAATGAATATATTTTATGACGAATTTATTAATTTAAATACGCCTGAGAAACCTTGCAAAGAGCAGGATGAAAACTCAGGATCTTTTCTAAATTAAAAAATGAAAGATTTCATAGACTATGGACCGTTAAGGTCTTAATTCCCATCAATAAAATTGGGATAAAGAAAAAAAAATTAAAAACTATTTCACACAGAACCAAACAAATTGTACTTATCTTTTTTTCTGCAAAATCCCCGACTAATTATGTATTTTTCCTTTCCTTTCCTTTTCTTCTTAAAATTTTTGTTTCTTCCTTATTTTTTTTCCTCACCAACGACACTACTAATTTTTAATCAATTTTTCTCAAACTTATTTTTTTTTTCTAGCCTTTGTTCGAAAAATCACCACTTTCTGTCTTATCACTTTTAATGCTCTGCAAAAATTGACGGCCAGATTCAAAGATCTGTCCTGTCTCTTCTTTTCATCTCCCGCCATTTTAGCTTTCAGCCAATATGGAGTGGCGGATTTCAATCACATCATCAACAGCCAATCGGAGATCGGCTTGTTGATCTCAACTTGTGATGAAATACTCGCGATCCTGCTTACTCGCCTTTTCCTCTCACAGCTAAATGCAAGTCATCCTGGAATTCGCCGCCCGCTGGATTCACTTCCAGGTCACGTCGATTCCAGGAGCTGCATTCAGCCACCCCCACTGACTACTTGATATCGAACAAAGACTAAGAAATTTAAGATTGAGAAAAATCTCTAACTTAACTTTTACTTTAACTTTGAAACAATCGCGCGAAAGGAAAGAAAAAAAAAATAATTCAACTTGGTATCTGTCAACTAAACCCCGACTAAGTTTCTCGAAACTTAACCGTCCATAAGTCTATGAAATCTGTTTTAAATATTACAATCTTTCTTTTCTTTTTTAATATACTCAACGTTAGAAATAGTTAACAATATAAACAAAAGGAATAAAATATGTACAAAATGAATTTAACCAAAAAAAATATACATTTACAATTTTCATAAAACTGTACGTTGGGCCGTAGGCCATTCTCATTTGGAGTGACTTCACATGCAACTTATGCATTGACCAGACCGTCCATCTGGTTTGGTTTCACTTGAATGGAAACCAACCCTCTTTTGAAACCTGAAACGAGACTTGGTATTTTTTTCCTCACGAAAATGACAGAGAGAACCATGGTCAGAAGGGCTATGGCCGTCCCGCTCTCTCTCATCCTCGTGTAGAAGGAATGTGACATTTGTCAAATCAAGTAAAGTAAACAAAACAAAAGTGAGCAAGTGGATGCAAAATGCATCATCTTTATTAAAAATTAAAATTAATTACAAAAAGAACTTGTTGCGTTGGTTTATAACGCAACAGTGTATTGGGCGCTTTAGAGAGAATTACCAAACTCCGCCCAAAATCAAAAAGGTTGTGGCGAAAAATGTAAACTTCAGTGCTCTTCCAAAATCAGCCAGGAAAAGAGACAACAAGTCTTCGCAGATTATTGGTCCCTAGGAGATATAGAAAGGCAAAGACAGTTTATAAACAACTGTATTACAGTTATAGCTCCAAGGTACAGATATACCCGTGAAGGAGGAGCACGAGCTCCAAGAAGCAACAACAATGCTTGCTATTTTTCTTTGGCTGAAACTGAAAAAGTTCGAGTCTGCAAAGTTTTTTTCAAAAACACTCTGGATATCACAGATTGGACAATCCGAACTGTTCAAGAAAAAAGAAACAAAAAAGTTGATGTTTTGCTCGAGCCAGACTTACGGGAAAAGCACAATAATCATAAAAACTTAGATTCAGCTATCAGAAACGGCATTCGGAATCAAATAAATTCCATCCCTAAAATTGAAAGCCATAACATCAGAGCCAATTCAACTCGGACGTTCGTTGACGGAAGTCGTTCACTGACGGATATACATATAGGGATTATCCAATTGTAAGGCAAAAAATGAGGCTTATGGAAGCTATGCAATATTTTATAAAGTATTTACCGAATCTTTCAACATCTCCTTTTTCACGCCGAAAAAAGATTTATGTGAAACTTGTGTTGCCTACGAAAATGCCTCTACTGATGAAAAAGAAGGTTTAAAAGAAAGCTACGACCTTTACCAATCTGAAAAGATACTTTCGAAGGAACAAAAGAAGCAGGATAAAGAGAAACCCAACCTCAACGGAGCAGTAGCTGTTTATGACTTACAAGCTTTGATGCAGATACCAATAGGAGGCGTATCTGTTATAGGGTTAATGAACTTGGAACATGTGTTCTAAAGTATTTGCAAAAAAAAGGTACAATGCAGGACGCAGAGGTCATTTTGTATTCGGACAATTGTGTCGGACAACAAAAAAATAAATGTATGCTAGCTCTTTATTTGTACATATGCGGTGCGGTTTTTGGGCATAAAAGAGATAACCCACAAGGTCTTGATAAAAGGACATACACAGAATGAAGGTGATTCCGCTCATTCCCTTATTGAACGGCAGGTCAAACGTCAGCTAAAGAGTGGACCCATTTATTCACTTGAAGGTTTTATTTCTGCAATAAAGGCAGCAAAGAAAGAGGGGAAGACTTTTGTTGTCAACGAGCTATGCCATGAAGACTTTTACGACATAAAAGATCTAGTGGCGAAAATGGGTCCGATGAACATGGTACATTTAAAGCTTCATGACACAAAGGTCGTCAAGGCAAACAGAGATCACACCAATTCAATTTTCTACAAGGCGTCCTATGCCAACGAATTCCAGGAAGTGGTGGTAATAAGAAAGAAAAAAGTTTACGAAGTTTCACTTCAAGAAGCCTATAGCAAGAGACCTGGACTTACCAAGAATAAAAAGAAAGACCTGCTGAACCTGGTTAACAAGAACCACATTCCTAAGTTCTACAATCAAATTTATCAAAATCTTTAAAATATTTGTATTATTATTTTTTGTATTTCCTAAATAAAAAAATACTTTTATCAATTCCATTTTTACTGAAAACCCATACATTTGTTTTAATAAGCTGATAGCAAAATACTTTTTCTTACTTAAGCCACGGGAACAAATAATTTTATTGTGGAAAGAGAGTCATATTTCCACTTATGACACGTTTCAAATATTTTTCAATGTGAATAACGTCACATGTGAAACTCGTTGTTGTTTTTATTTATAATTTAGTAACAATACAAAATCCAGGAATCCAAATTTCATGGCATTAAATTCAACTGCAATCATCGCTCTATCAAATAATAAATAAATAAATTGCTTAAAATGAAGACAGTTATGAAATTCCACAGTTCGAATTTTAAATTGCGCTTTCTGAAGAATGGTGTTTTTTGAGTTACGACTATATTCTTCTTAATGAGCTATATGTTGACTAAATATGAGATGATCCAATCGTCAAATTTTTCTCATCAATTTACCATCTTAAGAGAAGTGAGTTATAAGAAGCTGTTGTTGTCAAATTCGTATGGGAGTTGGGCGTAAATCCAACAGATTCGAAATAAAGTAGGTTTACAAAAAGAAATTAAACTCGTATAATTTAATATTATGACCAAGAATTTAACTTTATTATAAAGATTAGAGGTTGCCTGAATATTTTAATAATGATTTCGGGCACGGTGGCTTTTCCGAAAATAGGTGCAATTTTCGACCACTTTTCCAGCTATTGAGGCCGTATGTCAGCAATAACTTGCCGAATATTCTCTCCCAAGGAGTCCATCTCCATCGTCTCTGGCTTATCTGTGTGTTGACAAGCGACTTCACATAACCTCACAAAAACTAGTCCAGCGATGTAAGATCGGACGATCTTGAAGGGCACGCGAGAAAATGTCATTAATCTTTGCTTAATAGCGTTCATCATGGATTGTAACCATTATGGTCGACTTCTTTTTTGCAGAAATATGAACGAATAATTTCATCTGCCCCTAAAGCACACCAAACAGCGGCGTCTCAACAATAGCTTGTGAATTATCATCACTAGAAATACTTGTTAAAATCGCTCTCACCGATGATGGCCGTTCATCTTCAATTCTTACTCAAGTTGGATTTTATAAGCCCGCAAACCGAGATCCTTCCGCAAAATTTTTCATTAAGTCGGTGGGTACACCGGTGATGTGAATTAGTCCAATTGGACTAATTCACACCAGCTATATCGTCTTCGGTGCGCAATGTACGGCATCTCAACTTGGTATCTGTCAACTAAACCCCGACTAAGTTTCTCGAAACTTAACCGTCCATAAGTCTATGAAATCTGTTTTAAATATTACAATCTTTCTTTTCTTTTTTAATATACTCAACGTTAGAAATAGTTAACAATATAAACAAAAGGAATAAAATATGTACAAAATGAATTTAACCAAAAAAAATATACATTTACAATTTTCATAAAACTGTACGTTGGGCCGTAGGCCATTCTCATTTGGAGTGACTTCACATGCAACTTATGCATTGACCAGACCGTCCATCTGGTTTGGTTTCACTTGAATGGAAACCAACCCTCTTTTGAAACCTGAAACGAGACTTGGTATTTTTTTCCTCACGAAAATGACAGAGAGAACCATGGTCAGAAGGGCTATGGCCGTCCCGCTCTCTCTCATCCTCGTGTAGAAGGAATGTGACATTTGTCAAATCAAGTAAAGTAAACAAAACAAAAGTGAGCAAGTGGATGCAAAATGCATCATCTTTATTAAAAATTAAAATTAATTACAAAAAGAACTTGTTGCGTTGGTTTATAACGCAACAGTGTATTGGGCGCTTTAGAGAGAATTACCAAACTCCGCCCAAAATCAAAAAGGTAAAGGCGAAAAGGGAATTGAAAGCTGCTTGTGGCGAAAAATGTAAACTTCAGTGCTCTTCCAAAATCAGCCAGGAAAAGAGACAACAAGTCTTCGCAGATTATTGGTCCCTAGGAGATATAGAAAGGCAAAGACAGTTTATAAACAACTGTATTACAGTTATAGCTCTAAGGTACAGATATACCCGTGAAGGAGGAGCACGAGCTCCAAGAAGCAACAACAATGCTTGCTATTTTTCTTTGGCTGAAACTGAAAAAGTTCGAGTCTGCAAAGTTTTTTTCAAAAACACTCTGGATATCACAGATTGGACAATCCGAACTGTTCAAGAAAAAAGAAACAAAATAGTTGATGTTTTGCTCGAGCCAGACTTACGGGAAAAGCACAATAATCATAAAAACTTAGATTCAGCTATCAGAAACGGCATTCGGAATCAAATAAATTCCATCCCTAAAATTGAAAGCCATAACATCAGAGCCAATTCAACTCGGACGTTCGTTGACGGAAGTCGTTCACTGACGGATATACATATAGGGATTATCCAATTGTAAGGCAAAAAATGAGGCTTATGGAAGCTATGCAATATTTTATAAAGTATTTACCGAATCTTTCAACATCTCCTTTTTCACGCCGAAAAAAGATTTATGTGAAACTTGTGTTGCCTACGAAAATGCCTCTACTGATGAAAAAGAAGGTTTAAAAGAAAGCTACGACCTTTACCAATCTGAAAAGATACTTTCGAAGGAACAAAAGAAGCAGGATAAAGAGAAACCCAACCTCAACGGAGCAGTAGCTGTTTATGACTTACAAGCTTTGATGCAGATACCAATAGGAGGCGTATCTGTTATAGGGTTAATGAACTTGGAACATGTGTTCTAAAGTATTTGCAAAAAAAAGGTACAATGCAGGACGCAGAGGTCATTTTGTATTCGGACAATTGTGTCGGACAACAAAAAAATAAATGTATGCTAGCTCTTTATTTGTACATATGCGGTGCGGTTTTTGGGCATAAAAGAGATAACCCACAAGGTCTTGATAAAAGGACATACACAGAATGAAGGTGATTCCGCTCATTCCCTTATTGAACGGCAGGTCAAACGTCAGCTAAAGAGTGGACCCATTTATTCACTTGAAGGTTTTATTTCTGCAATAAAGGCAGCAAAGAAAGAGGGGAAGACTTTTGTTGTCAACGAGCTATGCCATGAAGACTTTTACGACATAAAAGATCTAGTGGCGAAAATGGGTCCGATGAACATGGTACATTTAAAGCTTCATGACACAAAGGTCGTCAAGGCAAACAGAGATCACACCAATTCAATTTTCTACAAGGCGTCCTATGCCAACGAATTCCAGGAAGTGGTGGTAATAAGAAAGAAAAAAGTTTACGAAGTTTCACTTCAAGAAGCCTATAGCAAGAGACCTAGACTTACCAAGAATAAAAAGAAAGACCTGCTGAACCTGGTTAACAAGAACCACATTCCTAAGTTCTACAATCAAATTTATCAAAATCTTTAAAATATTTGTATTATTATTTTTTGTATTTCCTAAATAAAAAAATACTTTTATCAATTCCATTTTTACTGAAAACCCATACATTTGTTTTAATAAGCTGATAGCAAAATACTTTTTCTTACTTAAGCCACGGGAACAAATAATTTTATTGTGGAAAGAGAGTCATATTTCCACTTATGACACGTTTCAAATATTTTTCAATGTGAATAACGTCACATGTGAAACTCGTTGTTGTTTTTATTTATAATTTAGTAACAATACAAAATCCAGGAATCCAAATTTCATGGCATTAAATTCAACTGCAATCATCGCTCTATCAAATAATAAATAAATAAATTGCTTAAAATGAAGACAGTTATGAAATTCCACAGTTCGAATTTTAAATTGCGCTTTCTGAAGAATGGTGTTTTTTGAGTTACGACTATATTCTTCTTAATGAGCTATATGTTGACTAAATATGAGATGATCCAATCGTCAAATTTTTCTCATCAATTTACCATCTTAAGAGAAGTGAGTTATAAGAAGCTGTTGTTGTCAAATTCGTATGGGAGTTGGGCGTAAATCAAACAGATTCGAAATAAAGTAGGTTTACAAAAAGAAATTAAACTCGTATAATTTAATATTATGACCAAGAATTTAACTTTATTATAAAGATTAGAGGTTGCCTGAATATTTTAATAATGATTTCGGGCACGGTGGCTTTTCCGAAAATAGGTGCAATTTTCGACCACTTTTCCAGCTATTGAGGCCGTATGTCAGCAATAACTTGCCGAATATTCTCTCCCAAGGAGTCCATCTCCATCGTCTCTGGCTTATCTGTGTGTTGACAAGCGACTTCACATAACCTCACAAAAACTAGTCCAGCGATGTAAGATCGGACGATCTTGAAGGGCACGCGAGAAAAAGTCATTAATCTTTGCTTAATAGCGTTCATCATGGATTGTAACCATTATGGTCGACTTCTTTTTTGCAGAAATATGAACGAATAATTTCATCTGCCCCTAAAGCACACCAAACAGCGGCGTCTCAACAATAGCTTGTGAATTATCATCACTAGAAATACTTGTTAAAATCGCTCTCACCGATGATGGCCGTTCATCTTCAATTCTTACTCAAGTTGGATTTTATAAGCCCGCAAACCGAGATCCTTCCGCAAAATTTTTCATTAAGTCGGTGGGTACACCGGTGATGTGAATTAGTCCAATTGGACTAATTCACACCAGCTATATCGTCTTCGGTGCGCAATGTACGGCATCTCTGAGGATGCGACTTTGCAGGTCGATGCGTCGCGCATACCGAAGCATTATTTGAGTAAAAATTTGCACGACTTGCAAACGTTTTGTTGAGTCTATTCGTTATGAAATGGGAATCCAGACTGAGCATAAATCAAGTGACAGAAGTCAAAAAGACCAACTCCGAGCAATGGGCAAGGTCAGACGACATAAGGGACTGCCAAAAAATTGCCTTCCAATTAAGGCAACTTTGACTGGAAAGTTAGACAAGAAAAATCTCACTAACTTTCAAGTTAAGTCTACTTCAGTCAAATGACAGATGATCATGTCTTTTCATTCAACTGAAAGCTGAACCATTGAATAATTACAAATTATTAAATTACAATTGTAATTATTCAATGAGCTGAACTTAATTACTCTATGATTTATTTATTTATTTATCTGCACAACTTCATTTAATGTTTTATGTAAAAGGGTTCCTTCTCAATTTGGAAAAGAAATAAGTAATACTTTTTTTACAATATGAAATACAAATCGTGATGGACTTGTTTTTTTCGGGAAGTAAACTTTATTGAAAAGTTATTCAAGAAAAACCTCCCTAACTATCAAGTCAAGTCCACTTATGTCAAAATGCAGCCAATTGGATTGGGTTCGATATCCCGGTATTTGTATTTCCGTTTCTTAAAATCTCTTTCTTATAAACCGGCTTTTTATAATCCCGATTTTTTATAATCCCGCTTTTTGCAATCACGTTTCTTATAATAAAACAACTAGTTTTAATTATAAAATCGAAATTATAAAAATATTAAAACAAATTAAAAAATTTAAATTCATTTTATAATAACCATTAACAAATATAACATTAATTATCTTTTCCACTTCAGTTCGCACTACAATAGTTTCTTTTCGTAATGATTTTGTACAATATAGCAAACTTTTAGTCTGCGATGACATGCTTTAGCAATATTTTGCGGAACAAAACATCTAATAACACTTAATTGTCTTTTTTGACATGAAACGGAAAATAAGTGGGACAACACTGTTCTCAATCTTACCGTGGATTGTAAATAATTGACGCATGACAGTGGGAATAAAAATGCACCGTCCATTAACCAAAATGTTGCTGTTTGTATATGGTTATATGGTTATCTGCCAACTCTAAAGCCAATTCTTTTAGAAACTTTTTTTTCTTTTCGGACCTCTTTTTGCTGGTATACCAGTTAGGCTGACAAATATCGAAAATCATATGAGATGCCACTCCTGCACAGTCCAAAATATTGTAAAACAATGTTACCGGCCTTTGATTAGTTTTTCGTTTACAAGTGTAAACTGTTGCCAAACGGTCGAAAGTATTAACTCCACCTTTGGTTACATTGTAATCCATAACTGGATGATTCATCAATTTTGTCCTCGTGGGTTGCAGTTGATAGAATAAGAACGTTTTTTGACGTGACAACGTCTTAAATTAGGTTGCGGCTGGGAGTCACTTATGAAAAAGTGTAACGCCCGGTAACGTTACGATGAGTCACCGAACGAGAGAGAGGCCCGCCGAATGCCTTGCGTCTCTCTCCCACTCAACTATGATCGGTCTGCCGTGCGCGCAGCACTAGAGAATTAGGCGCATTGAATCGGCGCATGCTTGTGTCTCTGTCTTTGTCTTTCTCGAACGTTCTTGGCGTTGGAAAAACAAGAAAGCGTCATAATACAAGTTCACACGTGTGGTTAAAGTATCGTCAGCTGTGTCTGTAGTGAAAATGTGGAGTGCTTAGATTCGTCATTTACAACAACTACAACAATAAAGGTAAATAATTGTACACTGATATTTCATTATCGTAAACTATGATTGATTGATTAATTGTTAGATTGACACAAAAGTTGAGAAACTGAGTTTATAGGTTATGTCATACTATTGATAAATGTTGATAGTGTTAAGTAAATTATTAGTTTAAAAAATTTGTGCAATTCTTATTTTCATTCAATTCCTTGTTCCTATTGTGCTATTTAATTATATTCATATCAATAAATATTCTACCGAGAAAAAGAAGTTGTCACGTAAAATCTTCGCCCGTAAAACCGACTTTACAGGCAACCATTTTTTGTGTTGCTTTGCTTGGCTTGCGTAGCTGCACAACCAGAGAGAAAAAACTAATCGAGAGAGTCAAATTTCCTCGTCTCTGTCCCTTCGAAACCACTTACTCTCATTTTTTACAGCTTGTTGAATTCGTATCGGTGTATACATGTTTTCACCTCGGAGAGCAGAGAGAGAGAAAAAACTTCAGTTGAGAGATTGAGACATTTTACATTTATCGCCGAATTAGAAAATAAAACAATTTCTTTAATATTTTAACCCATTATTTAATTATAATTAAATGTAATAAAATAAGGAATCACTTCACTGTACACTTTAATAAATATATTTGTTTAAATAATTTGAAAAACCCGTAAATTTAACACTTACTAAAAAATGTTTTCACAAATTAATTCTAGCAAAAAATTTTCGTTTGTAATTAATTACGGTAAACGTTATAACGGTAGATCGTGGTGAATTTGTTTTTCCCTTCTCTTTCTCTGAATTACAGATAGATGGCATTAACAACCAAAACAAGAAAGGATGTGTTCAGCAAGAGTGTAACAAGGTTAAGGTTTTTTAGACTAGACTTAATTTGTATATATGAACGAGTACATGTTCTTTATAAATGTATGTTATGTTTATTTCAATAGTAATACCGTAACTAATAACTTAAATACTGTATTATCTACAATATACTGCATTAAATTATTTTACATTGAATTATAAAAGGCGGAAATAATAAAGTTTTCAGTTTACCGGAAATATTTATATAAAATATCCATATCTTCTGCAATTGCGGTATCAATCGATATTTTCTGGAACTTAGTGTTAACGTAAAATTTATTTGTCATGAATTACTTTTTCAGCTTTTTTATACACCAAAAAATCAATTATGTATGAAATTTGGCTGCGATAATAATTACTTGAACACAGCATTTTCTATTTTTATAGTTATTCAGGTTTAGCCCTTAACTTTGATTTGCATTTATTTATGAATAGCCTAAGAAGTTTAGCAAACATCTATTAATAAGCCACAATAATGCACTTTCAGAAAAACTGTAGTTAGAACTTTCCCTCACAGATTTTTCCTTGTCGCTATATAACTGAAAGATAAGATAAAAATATTTAGAACTGGAAAACTTATAAAAATGATGCTTAAGACATAGATTTTGGTTGAAGAACAAATTTGTATATTCTTTTCACAAAACCACTGACCTAGCGAGAATACAAATATTTTTAGTTTTGTACAAAAGTACTTTTCGGCTTATGTAGTTAAGCCTTTAAAAGCAACACACTAGCTTAGTGGAAAGCAGTAAGAATAGCTTGTCACCTATTCACAAATCTTATGCAATGAAAATTGACAACAGAAGTAACAAGTTGACGGTCTTTTTATTTAGTCTCTACTTAAATCACTTATTTTCAGCATTTTGGAAATGTCGTGAGTAATGTTAAGAAAACAAACAACGAATACACACAAATCCTAATTATCACTGGACTGTTAGGTTAGGTTAGGTTGGAGTGGCTGTCCAGATGTCATTGACTCACCTAGACCTTAAGGGTCCGTTGTTATACCACTAATGAGGTTACTCATGGGAGAGTAATGAACTTAAACAAACCATTTTGTACTTTTAATAAAGTTAGAGAGAAATTTTGTATCAATCGTTGCCAGTTCACCGGTATTATCGAAGAAGGGATTACCGAGGAAGTTATTCCTTCTAATGGAGAGTGCTGGACATGTACATAGAAGGTGTTGGACTGTTTCCTCTTCCTCCTCGTCCATGCAGCTTCTACAGAAGTCATTTGTGTAGACCCCTAGCCTCAGAGCATGTCTTCCTATGAGGCAGTGTCCTGTTATTACTCCAATTGTAGAGCTTATATTTTGTCTGCTCAGGGATATCAAGCCTTTTGACCATTTTAAGTCCATGCTTGGCCATATTTGCTTGATTGCTAGGCAGGTGGTACTCTGTGACCATCTAGCATTTGTTGATTCTAGAGCATATTGTTTTAGAAGATATTTGCATGTAGCAAGTGGTGTTCCTATGTTATGTCTAAAATTAGGCAGAAGTGTTCCGTTTTTGGCGAGCTCATCGGCTTTGCAATTTCCCGGAATGTATCTGTGGCTCGGCACCCAAATGAGGTGAATATTAAACTGTTCCGTCATCTCATTCAGAGATGATTGACAGTCGTGGACTATTAGAGAGTTTGTGGAGACAGACGCGAGAGATTTAAGAGCGCCTTGGCTGTCCGAGAAGATTCGTATATCCTTGCAGGATATAATGTTTTCTTTGAGTCAGGATAATGCCTCTTTAATCGCCATTACTTATGCCTGGAATACACTACATTGATTGGGAAGTCTGTATGATAGACTGAGATTCAGTTGTTCCGAATAGATACCACTTCCAACTCCGTAATCGGTCCTTGAACCGTCTGTATAGAAGAGTACCGCATTGTCTTCCAGGGGTCTCTCTTCTTCCAAGGAGGATCTTGAAGGGATGGACACATGGAAGCTTTTACCGAATACCATTTTTGGGGTGGTATAGTCTAAGCGATCTGGGATAGATCTGAAATTGTCTAGAACAGTAGTATGTCCAGTATTGTTACTGTTCCATTGAGAGGTGGCTCTAAGCCTCACACATGAGTTGGCTGCCACCATTTTGGAGAAGATGTCAAGAGGTGTTAGGTTTAAAAGCACTTCCAGTGCTGCGGTTGGTGTTGAGCGAAGTGCTCCTGTGATACACATACCTGCTGAACGCTGCACTTTGATGAGCTTATTTAGATTTACCATCTTGTCCAGTGCGGTCCACCATACGACAACTCCATAGATGAGTACCTATCGGTCTGATTACCGAAGTGTCAAGCCAGTGGGTTATTTTTGGGGAGAAGCCCCATATTGATCCTATGGCCTTTTTACAAGTAAAAAACGCTACAGTAGCCTTTTTTACTCTTTCATCAATATTTGCCTTCCAATTTAGTTTTTTGTCTAAAATGAGGCCTAAATATTTAGCTTGGTCGGAAAAGCTTAATGGTATTCCTTTAATCTTGGGTGGGCTAATCTAAGGAATTTTGTACCTTTTCGAAAAGAGTATTGGTTCAGTTTTATGTGGGTTGACGTCCAAGCTACATTGCTTAGCCCATTTTGTTAGCCTATTTAAGGCATTTTGTAGGAGTTCCGAGAGAACTTGGGGGTGTTTCCCAGATACAGATATTTCATTGGACTGTTGCACCACCTAATTTATTTTACTTACTTAATGATTAAAACTGGCTTCAAATAACTAACTAATATTTCTCTAAATGCGTAATTTAGAATTGTTTCTAAGTCTTTATTGTTCTGGCACCTAACAAGAGTAGGTAATTAATTTCACTTCATATTCGAATGATATTATTCCCAAACGCACACAATGGGAGTACCAAAAAGTTGTTCTTCCACAATTTTGAATTTACTTTGAACACCTCTGAACAGCTGACTACATCCGCCATTTTTCAAAGGTGGTGAGTATGCACATCTTCTTGCATAAGGATTTGTCCCCACATATGCAAGTTGGTGTGCATGTGCATAATCACAGCTTGTAGGCAAAAAGAGAGCAACCGTCGAAGTTGGTTCTCTCAATTAGTTCTTTTCTCTCTGGCACAACTGCATGCAACGGAACCAAAAACACTCCATTACCAAGACCGGAATCTCAGACTGACATTTCGGTTTGCCTACAAGCTAGAAAGCACTAAATGTGAGAAAGTGTGCGTGAAATGATGCAAAAAAACAAACCCATTCTCACATATAGTGCTTCGGCCCATCAAAACGCTTCATTATAGTAATCAGCCCCATCTAAATGCTTCATTTTGAATGTTTCATGGCCTCGTTCAAAAACTAAACAATCCTAACCAACAGGATCTGAAGTGCTGACATGGTCTTAAATTGGAAGATTTGTATAGCTTTTTAATTTCAATCCAAATAAATGTTGTAAATGTATATTAAATAAAATAAAATTGACCAAATACATATTATTTAATGATTTATTAGTTTATTATTATTTATTTTGTTCACTTAAATAATTTGCGAACGCAACATGCGCTGCAACTGGTTAATTATAATTATTGCAAATGGACAAAAGTGTAACTCAATACTTTGTAAAACAACAAAACAGACAATTTTTTCAGCTGTAGTTTGCTTAGAGCATTTTTTTTTTGGCGACGTTAGAAGTTCAGGTGGAAACAATAGGCGGGTGCCTCCGTATTTTTTTTGTACAGACAATGCTACGAGAAGCATACTTGTGAAGTTCCATTGCCAACTTAAGCTAGTTCAGATTCCTCAATTAGATTAGTATTTTCATCATTTAAGCAGTTCGGTAGTTGCAAGACCAAATTTTAGTTTTGTTTGTTGCAGAAATATTCCTGAAAATTTCTTTTTAAGGGACTATGTTAGAGTTGGAATTTTGTTTGTAGTTAGATTTTGGAACAAAAATTTGAGGGAACCATGTTTTAAAAATAAGTTGCTTTGTGTAAAGCATCTTTAAGGAATAGAAAAAGGCAATATGTTTACACACAATACCAACTAAATGAGTGCAATAAATAGATTTAGGTAAGTAACTTTTTTTTATTCCAGTATGGGGAAACCGAACACTTCTTGACTAAATAATGTTATCTTCTATGTTACGAATTCTACGCATAAAATTACGAATTTTGTAGCGTATGAAAATTTCTAGACATTTTACAATCTGAAAAATTAATTATGCTATGAAATAATTGGCTGCTATTAATGCTTATTTTTTTTTTCTAAAAAGTTGATGAAGGTTAGCCGAAGCGGAAATTTCTTTAATGAACATATTTAAAATATTATTGGCTTTCTCAAAAATATTTTTCTACGCTAACCTCTGCTTTATATCTGAAAACTATTGTTTATATATGTTCTGCATTTATAAAATGTAATCTACGGTAAAAAAAAACTTCTGTACGTCAACAATAAACATTTATGACGATTACATGTTCTATTGAATTAGTTGTGCATGAATTCAGAACGATTTTAAGACGTTTTCATTTTGTGATATATGTCAAAATTTACATTTTATTTTATTCAACAGGTTCGCTATAATCGTTCTGATTACTTTTTTAAAACATTTGTGTTCCTTTGATGCATAGTTTTTTTTTGATAGCAAATACATGTATGCTTCCATCAATCAAGAATGTTATGGATAAGATATTTTTCGATTATAACTCTTTTTTTTAAATATAAAAACTATAAATATACTTGGATTAATTAAATTGATACAGATTTTAATTACTTGCAAACAAAATATTTGGGCCGTTCGTTAACGAAAATTTATTAGAATTTAATACAAAAATTGCACTCGCACCCTTAAATTGATGGTTCTTCGAACGCATCTTTGATACAAAAATCCGGGGATTATTATGAAATTTAAAGAATTTCGTAGTGATTACTGTAAATGAGTGAATTAATTATAATAAACTGATGTTGAACATGCTTTTTTCAAGACAAAAAGGTACATTGGTTCACTATCCACAAAATGCCTGCAAAATTAAAGCTTAAAACTGACTTTTTCATCGAAAAAAGTAAAAAGAAAAACCTGAAAAAAACTTATTAACCCCTCCATTTTGTTTTTGCTTTGCAAAGTGCCGCTAGCCCATGGCATCGTTTTTTTTTGTTTGTGCTCACATCTATTCATGGACTAATTGTCAAAATTACAAATACAACAATGTAAACAAACGGGTTTTGAAGAGTGAAACGTACGAAAGATTCCGGTCTTGGTAATAGAGTGTTTTTGAACGGAACACGGGAGTAGCAAAAAATTATAGAGAATTTCTCACTCGTTTGTTTGGATTGATTTTCTTTTCTGCTAGTAAACAGAGAGGTTGCTTGGTGTGCACAGGAAAACTCGGACTCGGAAAAATTCTGAATACGAAAACTTTAATTCAATTTTAAGTTAATTTATAATACTAATAATATTAAAATAAAATATTTTAAACAAATAAAATATTACAATAAAGTGTTATTTCGACGAATTACGGTGGATGGTGTTTCCTCAACACGGATGTTGGCGGATTCCAGCCACACGTGTTTCGGCTACTCACACTTCTGTTCGTAGAACCTGCCTTGCTTTTACACTCACGGATTAATTATCTTTTATTGCTATGAAGCAACAATCTGATTTTTTTAAATCAAAAAAAACTGCACCATACAACAAAATTATGGAAGCCGCCCAACAACTCATTGCCCTTAGTCAAACACCATGCAACAGCACGCAACGAAGCCCCGACAAGGCAATTTCTCTCCAAGCGGAGACGCAACCAACATTCATCGACTCTGCAAACGTAAATATGACTGCAACGAATAAGCATTTATTGCCTCTCCCTGAGGATGTTGAAATTGACTCATGTGACTGGGAAACCCCGCCAAAAAAACACACCGCAGCTGCTGCCAAAGTGAATTCCACATCACAAAAAATGGACTTTGAGTCTGAAAAAAATAAATTTGCTGCACTGGCCAACGTGAAACTACAAACATTGTTAAACATCAAGCACATCATTTCCGTGTCTAAACAACTGCAACAACGAACCATCAATGATGATAAAGAAAAGAACAGCGAGGGAGCCCCTCCAGCAACATCCAGCGATAAGCAAAATAAATCAAATGTAGAAGACAAAATGTATTCAGGTAAGTTCTGTCCACCTATAATACTGAAAAATGTAGATGTTAGAAAATTAATTTCCGAATTTCAAGAGAACTCGGTAGAGTTTAAGTACAAAATAGTGAACAGGGGTAGTATTTGCAAATTATATATTGATGATAGTGATGCTCATAGGGAGATGATGCGTATGCTGAGGGACACAGGTGATGCACAAGCATACTCCTTCACTCTGAGGGAAGATAAAACAACAAATGTTGTCCTTCGTGGACTTACTTCCGATTATCCTCCAGAGGATTTCCTTAATGAATTAAAAAACCGAATCCCCAATATTTCTAACATTTCACTCTTCGAGACCTTAAGGTCAAAGCAGGAGAAAATAAAATATAATCTGTTTCTTGTTCGTCTGCTTCCTGGCACCGATGCGTCAGAACTATCCAAAATTAAATACTTATTCCACACCAGGGTTTATTGGGAGAAACCCAGGGGAAATCGAGGCCCCCTACAGTGCCTGCACTGTAGTGAGGGATGAGAGTAGCAAAGCGGTGTGCGTGAACTGTGGAGAAACCCACCCGGCCAATTTCCGAGGATGCAAATTATTTAAATTGTACGAATCCAGGAGAAAACAGCTTTTGCAAGAGGCAATAAACAAAAAAGAAAAAGCTAGAAACTTATCGCTCGCCCTTTCTAATGGGGCCACGATCATCCCTGGGGTTGACTATGCGAGTCACTTCAAGACTCTTCCCAATGACTCTCAAGTTACATCTGGCCCTCTTGGTCTACAGCAGAGGCAGACAACAGGAAACATCCTAAATCAATTCATGGCACTCTCCAACGACCTCTTTGGTTACGACATGAGATCCTTGTTGAGCAAAATTGAAAAATTTATGTCAAACCTAGAAAACTTTAATTATTTAACCGAAAAAAGAATGGCCTACTTGGATCTGGTCAATGAACTTCTTTTCTGTTCCAAATGAAGTTGCTAAATATATAACAATATAACATTTCGTCGTTAATTGCACATTCTAGGAGAATTGAGCTTCTAAAAATTCTCCAAGAAAATAAATGTCACTTTGCTTTCGTTCAAGAAACTCATCTATCTAGTAGACAAAAAGTCTTCCTAGATAACTAGTCACGTCATTCTATCACAGATGGGGTCCACTTGGGACAACCCCAGTTACTTATCTCCCCTCGAAATTACATCTTTCGACCTGGATTCCTCACTGACATCCACTCCCTTGTTTTACTCCACGGCCACTCCGGGCCAAAAGCGTGGCTGAATGCTCCTAATCTAATCTATTTGAAGATGCTTTTAACTGCAGACATATCTCTGTTCACTATTTTTTACGGTACAGTGCCGACCGCTTAAATCTAAATTTTTGTAAATAAAGTCATTATCTTTCCTGTGTTGGTGGACAGGACTTACCTGGTAATTTTAATTAATATAATAATGTATAGGATTAGTTTATATTCGTTATTCTCGAAAACAATAAGACTGATTGTAACATAAAAAACTAAAAAGAAAGATAAAAAACAATTACAAATTGCTCAACCAATTCGATGTATATTTATGTATCCATGTTTTTTGTGTGTTCATATGTACAATGTAACATCAAGATTAAAAATTTATCATAGATCCAATTTCAAATATGTATCTCATTATAAGAGAAAAAGAGACAATATTATAACTCTTTACTTTTGTTACCTTTCATTTTTTCAATAACTAAATCAAAATTGCTGTGAACTCAAATGAAAAGAAAATATTATAGAGCGCCCTCGCTCTATCACATGATAACTATAAGTAATGTATAGAATTGGTTTATATTAGTTATTCTTGAAAACAATAAGACTGACTGTAACTTAAAAAACTAAAAAGAAAGACAAAAAACAATCTCATATTGCTCAACCAATTCGATGTATATTTATGTATCCATGTTTTATGTGTTCATATGTACAATGTACCATTGAGAAAGAACTAATAGAGAGAACCAACTTCGACGGTTGCTCTCTTTTTGCCTACAAGCTGTGATTTGGCCACCAACTTGCATATGTATTAACTCCATATAAAAAAAATGTGGGGAACAAATACTTATGCAAGTTTGTGCACATACTCACCACGAGAGAGAAAAAACTTGTCTCTCTTTTCTCTCTGCTCACCACCTTTTAAAAATGGCGACCACCTTTGAAAAATGGCGGATGTAGTCAGCTCACAGATGTTCAGAGGTGTTCAAAGAAAATTCAAAATTGTGTATGAAGAACTTTTTGGTACTCTCATTGTGTTCGTTTGAGAGTAATATCATTCGAATATGAAGGGAAATTAATTACTCTTGTTAGGTGCCAGAACAATGAAGATTTAGAAACAATTCTAAATTACGCATTTAATTAAATAATTAATTAATTAATAGTTATTTGAAGCCAGTTTTAATCATTAAGTAAGTAAAATAAATTATGTGGTGCAACAGTCCAATGAGAATTAGGACCTAGAAACATAAAACTCTGAAAGCACTACAACTATTATTTGTATTATTAGCTGCGTTTATGCGTTTAATTTTCGCTCAGACCGTTGAAAGATGCAAAAAAAACTGAGATTTGTTTCAATTTTCAGAGTTTATCGACTTAATTTTGTCGATGCGAGAGTTGCAGGAATATTGAAAACGAGAGTTACAGAATGTAAACATGGATCATGAAAATAAAACAACGCAGGAACATTGAAAACATTTTTATATACTCATCTCTTTTTTCCATTCCTATTTTATTTGTGTGTACTCGTTGTTTATTTTCTTTACATTACTCACGACATTTCCAAAATGGTGAAAATAAGTAATTTAAATAGACACTTCAACACGTGAACTTGTTACTTCTGTTGCCAATTTTCATTGCATAAGATTTGTGAATAGGTGATAAGCTATTCTTACTGCTTTCCCCTAAGGTAGTGTGTTGCTTTTAAAGGCTTAACTACATAAGCCGAAAAGTACTTTTGTACAAAAGTAAAAATATTTGTATTCTCGCCAGTTCAGTGGTTTTGTGAAAAGAATACACAAATTTGTTCTTTAACCAAAATTTAAGTCTCATGCATCATTTTTATAAGTTTTCCAGTTCTAAGTATTTATATCTTATCTTTCAGTTATATACCGACAAGGAAAAATCTGTCAGGGAAAGTTCTAACTACAGTTTTTCTGAAAGTGCATTGTGGCTTATTCATAGATGTTTGCTAAACTTTTTAGGCTATTCATAAATAAATGCAAATCAAAGTTAAGGGCTAAACCTGAATAACTATAAACATAGAAAATGCTGTGTTCAAGTAATTATTATCACAGCCAAATTTTATAATTGATTTGTATGGTGTATAAAAAGTTGAAAAAGTAATTCATGACAAATAAATTTTACGTTAACACTAAGTTCCAGAAAATATCGATTGATACCGCAATTGCAGAAGATATGGATATTTTATATAAATATACCCGGTAAACTATAGAACTTTATTATTTCCGCCTTTTATAATTCAATGTAAAATAATTCAATGCAGTATATTTTAGATAATACAGTAGTTAAGTTAATAGTTAAGGTAGATATTACTATTGAAATAAACATAACATTCATTTATAAAAAACATGTACTCGTTCATATATACAAGTAAAGTCTAATCTAAAAAGCCTTAACCTTGGTAAACACTTTCTGCACACATCCTTTCTTTTTTTGGTTGTTACTGCCATCTATCTGTACATTAGAGAAAAAGAAGGGAAAAACAAATTCACCACGAACTACCGGTATAACTTCTTCCGTTATTTATTAACAAACAAAAATGTTTTGCTAGAATTAATTTGAGTTATAGGAGTATTTTTATAGATATAAAAACGACAAGATGTTAGCAAAATTAAAAAAAAAATCATGAGAATTACAAATATTATAATGAGACTTTAAAAAACATAGCCTTCTTGGCTATCAATAAACAAAAATGAAAAATGTCGCATTTCCCCGAAATGACGTTTTTTTGTGTACTCTTCTCCGAGGTGAAAACATGTATACACCGATACGAATTCAACACGCTATAAAAAATGAGAGTATGTGGTTTCGAAGAGACGGAGACGAGGAAATTTGGTTCTCTCATTTAGTTTTTTCTCTCTGCAATGTACCATCAAGATTGAATTTTCATAGATTCAATTTCAAATATGTATCTTATTATAAGAGGAAAAGAGACAATATTTTAACTC
This sequence comes from Eupeodes latifasciatus, assembly GCA_920104205.1. NCBI lineage: Eukaryota > Metazoa > Arthropoda > Insecta > Diptera > Syrphidae > Eupeodes > Eupeodes latifasciatus. The sequence goes on along the minus strand of OV049924.1, from coordinate 202,028,463 downwards.
TTAACTTTTATCTACCTTTCATTTTTTCAATATCTAACTCAAAATTCTGTGAACTTAAATGAAAAGAAAATCTTATAGAGCGCTCTCGCTCTATCACATATTAACTAGTTGTGTTGACCATTTGTTATTTAGTTTTAAGTAGTATTAGTATTATGTATATATGTATATTTATGTGACATGTCGTCAAAGAAAAAGTCTATGGATACTCTCTCCTGAGCAAGAGCAGTCAGACTATGTTCAAATAAAGCCACGAGGCGTTCCATTTTAACTGTCAAAGCAGGCAATACATTATAGCCGCAGTTATACTTAAGTTATCGATAAGTAAATACCTCATTGTAAAATTTTTATAAAGACTCAATAAAGAATATTCTATTCTATATTCTCGTTCGTTTGAACCAGAGAGAAAAAACTAATCGAGAGAGCCAAATTTCCTCGTCTCCCTCCCTTCGAAACCTCTAACTCTAATTTTGTATAGCGTGTTGAATTCGTATCGGTGTATACATGTTTTCACCTCGGTTCCGGGAAATGCGACATTTCTCATTTTTGTTTATTGATAGCCAAGAAGGCTATGTTTTTTAAAGTCTCATTATATTATTTGTAATTCTCATGAATTTCTTTTTTTTAATTTTGCTAACATCTTGTCGTTTTTATATCTACAAAAATACTACTATAATTCAAATTAATTCTAGCAAAACATTTTTGTTTGTGAATAAATAATGGAAGAAGTTGTACCGGTAGTTCGTGGTGAATTTGTTTTTCTCTTCTTTTTCTCTAAGTTACAGATAGATGGCATTAACAACCAAAACAAGAAAGGATGTGTGCAGAAAGAGTGTAACAAGGTTAAGGTTTTTTAGACTAGACTTTATTTATATTATTTAAAATATACTGCATTGAATTATTTTACATTGAATTATAAAAGGCGTAAATAATAAAGTTCTACAGTTTACCAGGAATTTTTATATTAAATATCCATATCTTCGGCAATTGTGGTATCAATCGATATTTTCTGGAACTAAGTGTTAACGTAAAATTTATCTGTCATAAATTAATTTTTCAGCTTTTTTATATACCAAAAAAATCAATTATGAAATTTGGCTGCGATAATAATTACTTGAACACAGCATTTTCTATGTTTACAGTTATTCAGGTTTAGCCCTTAACTTTGATTTGCATTTATTTATGAATAGCCTAAAAAGTTTAGCAAACATCTATGAATAAGCCACAATAATGCACTTTCAGAAAAAAACTGTAGTTAGAACTTTCCCTCACAGATTTGTCCTTGTCGGTATATAACTGAAAGATAAGATATAAATAGTTAGAACTGGAAAACTTATAAAAATGATGCATAAGACTTAAATTTTGGTTGTATATTCTTTTCACAAAACCACTGAACTAGCGAGAATACAAATATTTTTAGTTTTGTACAAAAGTACTTTTCGGCTTATGTAGTTTAGCCTTTAAAAGCAACACACTACCTTAGGGGAAAGCAGTAAGAATAGCTTATCACCTATTCACAAATGTTATGCAATGAAAATTGGTAACAGAAGTAACAAGTTGACGGTCTTTTTATTTAGTGTCTACTTAAATCACTTATTTTCAGCATTTTGGAAATGTCGTGAGTAATGTAAAGGAAATAAACAACGAGTATACACAAATAAAATAGGAATGGAAAAAAGAGATGAGTATATAAAAATGTTTTCAATGTTCCATGTTTACATTCTGTAACTCTCGTTTTCAATGTTCCTGCAACTCTCGCATCGACAAAATTAAGTCGATAAACTCTGAAAATTGAAACAAATCTCAGTTTTTTTTGCATCTTTCAACGGTCTGAGCGAAAATTAAATGCATAAACGCAGCTAATAATACAAATAATAGTTGTAGTGCTTTCAGAGTTTTATGTTTCTAGGTCCTAATTCTCATTGGACTGTTGCACCACATAATTTATTTTACTTACTTAATGATTAAAACTGGCTTCAAATAACTAACTAATATTTATCTAAATGCGTAATTTAGATTGTTCTGGCACCTAACAAGAGTAATTAATTTCACTTCATATTCGAATGATATTACTCTCAAACGAACACGATGAGAGTACCGAAAAGTTGTTCATACACAATTTTGAATTTTCTTTGAACACCTCTGAACAGCTGACTACATCCGACATTTTTCAAAGGTGTCGAGCAGAGAGAAAAGTTTTTTTTTCTCGTGGTGAGTATGTACACAAACTTGCATAAGCATTTGTTCCCCACATTTTTTTTATATGGAGTTAATACATATGCAAGTTGGTGGCCAAATCACAGCTTGTAGGCAAAAAGAGACCAACCGTCGAAGTTGGTTCTCTCTATTAGTTCTTTTCTCTCTGACTACGCAATAGCCAACAAGTCGGATCTGGAGTACGCTTCTCAGCAAATCAGTTCAGCTACCTGTGAGGTGCAAAATATCAATCCACCTTCCGGTTAAGTGCAACATATTTCTTTGGAAGAGGTTATCGTTGAAGATTTTACTTTTTGCCTGGATACGCAAGTAAAGGATGTCAATGTCACAGTTTTAGGTGATGAGACCACATTTGGCTGTCAAGCTGGGAACACACAAAAGACCGAAGACCACATTATAGAGCCATCGTTGTCCGACAAAGGTCCAGTTACTAATTCAACATGGAAGAGAGTCAATCCGGCAAAAAAAAACCTTAAACCCTTTGCTACAAAGCCGTAAGCGAAAAATTGAATTGCAAATTTCAAAAAAATATATAAATGTCGGAGGAAACTCAACTAATTTATTTCATTTTAAAATTTGATTTATTAAAAACAAAGTGTCTGAACAAGGACAGTGAATTTCAACATGGAATGCTGATTTAACATTTGTTGATAAAATGAACGAACTAATTTATCTCGAACATTGTTTGAAGGTAGTAGAGGAAGATGTTCCCAAAAGCTCTTCCGAAGGAACATCAGAAGCAGCTTGGATGCTAGAAAATGCAGATATCTCCGGTGACGGTTGACATTCATTTTTATCAATGGCTATATTATGGAGCACAAGCGACTATAATTTAAATACATATTTATTTTTTTAAACAGTTTGTACCTGCCAGCGAGCCACGATGTCGTTGATTCTCAAATTTGCTGCAGAAACTGTGAACATTGAGAGAAAACCAACCCTTACGATTTCTGAAATTTTCCTCATCACTTCCCCCAGACGATTGTATGCGAACATATGCAATCAATTGTTCTAGGGAATTTGGCAAGCTTAAAGAATGCACTTGCTGCTTGCAGTCGCTCATTTTACATTTCAGGCACTCGAATGAATCGTGGAGCGATATTGGCAAGAGCACTTTAAACGCATTTTAATACACAATTTGCAGTTGTAGCCCCTACCCCTATAAAATCTGCAATCGCCAGTTGAATTGCTCCGAGTGCATAATACCGAAGCACGATTAATAGTTGTAAAACAAGCCGAAGTTCACGCGATCTTTTAAAAAATCAAAAAGGAATTTGTTGAGGAAACGCATTTATATATCTGCATCAAATTTAAATCATTACCTCCTCTGGTCGTAAGGCAATGAATCTTGTATTTCTTCGAGAACTATCATCGCCATTCGTTTTGAGAGACGAAAACGGTAGACAAAATCTTGGTCATCCCATTTGTTTAAGTCAAGTGGCGGGCATGTGTATTCGCATGTAACATATTGTAAATAATTATATTCTTCTTCGCTACTAAAAGACGACCAATCTTCCCAAAAATAATTGGAACGAAACATTATTTTTACAGACTTTTTGTAACTGCAATACGTTTTATTTTATAGACTTGATTTACTTGAAAAAAAAAAACGATAAATACGCAAAATAGAGAGTTTTTGGAAGTTGAGAAAACCTAAAGTTGATTAACTCGAGAGTTGAAAACTGAAAGTTGAGAACTAAATTTTGACTGAACAAAAGGAAATTCTAAAGTTGATAAGGAAAATCACAAAGTTGAGTTCAACTTTGAGTGAACAAAATCACCATAAATCAGTGTTCGAACAAAAGACAACTTGTTTAACCATTTCCGCAGATCTAGCAAAACCTTAAGAATATATACGAGTACCTAAAGTAAAATGTTTTCATTATCTGGGTAACATAATTAGCTCTACTATTAAAACCCTTAACCTTAACTATTGTATAAATGAATAAGTTATGAATCAATATCTTTATTTGTGTATACGCTTTTTAATATATTGTTTTTTATAATCTTAAACTAATTTTCTTAAAGCACATTGACATACTGATTTGAACATTATTCCAAGTCATACAAATTTTCGTCAATTGCATTGTTAAATAATTGTTCGCTTTCAAAATCGTAGAAATCTAGTTTTATGTCTTTGTCAGATTGATGTGCTTCTACCAGCTCTGGTATTCTTTCCAGAATTTCGTTAGAATCAGAAACAATATAATCGGCTCCATCTTCATACTTGTACAACTGATCATTGTCTATATAAACGGGGACCGACTCTTCGTGTTCTTCGAATTTTCGGAGAATGTTTTTATTTTTTGCATTTACGTTTTGTTCAAAAACTTCAAGTTCCTGTTGTTTCTTTTTAAATTCAGAATCAATGTTATGGATGTTGTTCTTCCAATCAGATTGATAAAAATCATATTTCTGTTGAGCTTTTGTATTGGTCCTTGAGGATTTTTTTGTAATGCTTATATCCGAACATCCTTTAAAGTTTTCTTGTGGTCCACAACCCAAGGCTGACGTACCATTACCACAAGGTCCCCAGTTATTGCCTACATATTTATAATAAATACTTAATAATACAAGGCGAAGGGTTCAAAATTCTTTGGCATTTACTTACCAGCTTGGTAGTTCCATCTCAATACACAATGCTTACAAGTAAGGCCTTTTGGTAAGGTAATAGTTGGATAAATCATTCCAGACTTTGTGCCAATGTACATCTTTAAACTTCCATCGTCAAATTTTATTTTATTTGCACTAAAACAGTTTTCAGATTCATGTTTGAATTTATCCAAATTACAAATGTGAAAATAAAAGAATCCCAAATGGTTGGTAGTTATCTTTATTCCCAATTTGGCATTTTGGGATGGAGAATAAACTTTTGTTATAACACCTTCGCCGTACTTTCCTCCTATTTCGTTGGCTCTAGGCCTAGGGTCATCGAAACCATCACCACAGAGTCCACATTTTCCATTGTTTCTAAACCATTGTGTCTTTTAAAAAAATATAAAATACTTAAGATGAAAAATAATGAAGCGTAAAATTTGAAGAAAAACTTACATTGAAACCACCACAAAAGAGCCCATTGTCATCATAGTTGATAGGAGCTGATTTATCGTACCGCCATCTAGATGAACGACTCACAGGATCAAGCATCATTCCATGGCCATGAATTTCATAAATCAATACCAAGAATATGGTAAATGGAAGGAGTACTTTAAAATAAACTAATTTCTTAAGCATTTTAGAACAAAATGGTTAAAGGCTTTAGATTTAAATGCAGACTGTCTTCAAGCAATGCATATATCGAAGCTATGAGCTTTACTTTGGTTTCATTTTTATTTGGTCAAATTTTTATCTTGGTCTTATCGCTGGTAGAGAAAGGGACATGTTCAACTTCGCAACATAGATATGGACAAATGTATACAAATCTATTTTTGGTTGCGTTTAATTTAGTTTTTGTTTTATAAAAATCATTCATAGGGTAGATGGAAAAACTTATTCTATAGGGTAAATTTTCGCTTTCAATATTTTATTTAAAAATACAGTGGTATTAATAAGCTTAGCTTAGTACTCGTATAAATAGAAAAAATAAATACAAAATTTTCTTGTAGGTATTGATTTTTTATTCAAAATACGAAACGTTTTCAAGAAAAATTTTAAACTTAAAAAGGTACAACGGGAATTTGAAGCTGCTGAAGTGAGCTTTAACATATGTATCTTCCTTTATGAAACCCTCTTGAACTTAGTACCCCTGGGGATAGAACTGAGAAAGAAAAATTTTGTTAAGTAGAATGTAAGAAGTTAATTTCTAAAAGCAGAATTATGAAACCAGAATTTCGAAAAACTCCATATTTTGTAACCTTCAAAACTTTTTGAAAAACATTTGTTAATGTTTTAACGTACATATACTAAAACTGAATGTTACTATTTTAAACACTTTTAGTATCTAACGATTTGTTGTTTCCCAAAAAGAACACTACGGAATCTTTACGAAGTCAAAAAATAAATCAAGAATCGGTTTAAATTTGCCAAAGTTATACAATATCTGTTGGAGACACCCTATAAATTTAATGCGTCATTTTTAATAAAGAAGTAAATTCTTGGTGACAAATATCATAAATACCGAAATAATTGCGGTTTTGATCCTTCTGTATTTATCTCCTAACCACATACATTTTGAAGACAATCAAACATTAATTTATTATAATACAAAATGAGATTGATTTGTTGTTTCTTTTGCAGATTAAAATTTATTTTTAAAAAATGCAAAACAAAGTTAAAAAATTATAACACAAATACACAAATATTGCGATATTTTCAGTGGTACTAGCGAAACGATGATTTACAGGGCTTACAATATCTATAACCAATCCAGTCTCTTCAAATATCTTCACAATTTTGCCAATTGATTGCGTAGTTGGAAACCATAATCTTCTCTTAAAGCACGATGTGTGGCTGTGGCAGAATCACCATTTTTGAAGTAGGTTTTAACAATTTTTCTGCGTTGTGCGATAGTTAAGCGATATATTTTCGTAAATGGACTTTCAACAGAAAAAAAAATTCTAGTAATATGCCTTTGAAACCGCAAAATGGATAACCCGGTATGTACTTGTATAGGTCAAAATTACATTCTCTTTTTCCACAAATCTTTTACCATCGAATTCATTTTCGAGTCCATAAACAGTTTTGGGATTCTTGATTGTTACAAGATCAAAAGTTGGGTCTGAAGGTGTGTATGGCTTTCCTCCTCCTGTTTGTAGGCTTGCATTCTTTTCTTTAGCTGCCTTTTTTTTTCTTATTTCACTTTTATATTTGTTATTATATTGAATTCGCGTTGAATTGATACGTGGACAAGCAAAATTGCAGTGTTTTGATTGAGTGCAGGAGCTACCAATGCATCCAGAAAAAGTCACTGTTTGGTGTGGATCGTGGGCTGGTGGAATCATTGGGCCGTATTGCCTTAAAGTTGATACGAATCGCAACGTTACTGTGAATGATAAGCGCTAGTATGCGTTGATAACATATACATACTTTTCTGCTGAAAATGGAAGAGCTTGACTGGTATGATATGTGGTTTCAACAAGCGATGCAACATGACACACAGCACAATAGACCAATCGAGATGCGAGTTCTTTATTAGATTAGTTACAGTTTATTTCACTTTTGGGCCGGCCTAAATTTTGTGTGTACTTAAAGGCAAGACAAGCTCGCTTCGATTGGGCCAACATTGAAGTGCAAAAATTGGAACGTATAAAATTGAATTTTACATGTTTTTATTTTTTAATTTCCGAAACCACATGTTTAAGAAAACACCCTTTGGATAGTAAAAGATATACAAATAAATTATTTGTGTTTATTTACTCACTTTGCTATTCGTTATGTCAAAAATTGTTTCTTTGCCATGTGTAATTAATTAAAATTGGCCAATTTATATTTCTAAGATCTCAGAGATTTCATTATTCTCAAAAATATATATACACTATCACTCACTGAATTTTAATGCGCCTGCTCGATCAATCTGTCTGAGAAAATTCTTAGTAAAGGGTTATCAATAAGGGCGGGTAGTTGGGCAAAATGTCAATCGTGGCGTTTGCTGTGTGGCAAGCGCCGGCCGTCCTGCTGGAACCACATGTTGTCTAGGTCCATACTATTCAATTTGGGCCATAAGAAATTAGTTATCATCGTTATGTAGCGCTCGCTGTTGACGGTGACCGCCTCACTAACGTCGTTTTAAAAAAAGTACGGACCAATTACGCCGCCCGGCCCAAAATCTACACCAAACGGTAACTTTTTGAAGATGCATTATCACATGGTGAACCTCGCGTGGGTTGGTGTCGTCGCATATACGGCAATTTTGCTTGTCAACACAGCCATTCATCCAAAAATGCGCCACGTCACTAAATATGATTTTTCGGCCAAAATTGGGGTCCCCCACCAAACGATTCGAAGAACATTCAGCGAACAAACGACGTTATCTATGGTCATGAACTTTGAGCTCCTGGATCATTTTGATATGTAGTTTTATCATTTGAACGTGCTGTTCAATTGTGTAACTTGCCATGATGATTTGGCATAAACAACTGAATGGCTGCGTTCAATCTCGTGTTGGATAGGGTATCTTGGATAGGTGGATTTTTAGATACCTTGTTGAAAGAGTTGGAGCTGTATTGAGATAGCTGTCAAAAAATAAAAACAATTTTCAGCTGTTCACAAAAAGCAGAGAAACATTTAAGCTTTGAAGTCAAAATTGTTGTAAGATAAAACATTTAATGGATAATTCAACTGATTCGTCGGACGATGATGAATTGATAGGTGCATAACAATTTAATAAATAAAGAGATAACCTTAATCTGTAATCTATGTTAAATTTCCTTCTAGCTCAATTGGAATTCTGTACGATTAATAATTTACTTGCGAAATCTCCGGTTTTAAACGATTTACGTTTAACAAAAAACTATCCTAACAGAAACGAGGACTATTCATCAATTTTTAAGTTTCTTGAAGTTCAACCATGTGTTGAATCAGCTGTTCTGTCAGATACCTACATACCCCAGCAATTCTTGGATACCTTTGAATTCCTTTTTTGACATCTCAGCTGTTTTTGATCAGCTTTTATTTTACAAATAAAACACTAACATAAAGGTATCCGGATACCCTATCTGTCTGAGATTGAACGCAGCCAATAATAAACAAAAGATTTGACAGATGTCACCAAAATAAAATAGCCACCACGGGGCGCCAAAATCTACCCGCGCCAATTTAAAAACCCTTTATAGTTTAAGAAATATAAATTAATTTAAAAGAAACATTGAAATTGAAACATAGTTTCTAGAGCGCACTCTCAAGGGGATATTTCTACCCTTATTATGCAGAGACACAGTGTGAGCATTATAGGAAAGGGAGAGAAAGTTTAAAAGAAGATGTTAGTGCACTTTGATTTCGAATTCCTGAATATTGCAATGACTGGGAAAGATGGAATGTGGCAAAACACTTCACATTCGCGTAGTTTGGCTAAAGAACCAATATCTGGGCTTGGTATACTGTCGAGCATTTCTAGAAGCGCGAGTATTACAGTTGAACTGTTTAAGGGGAGAAATGCAGCTGGCTATTTTAGCAAAGCATAAACCGTTAAATTAACGGTAAAAAAGAGTGATACAAAAACTTTACGACGATGTTCAAGCGACGTAAATGAAGCAATGATGTATTATATACCGATCAATTTAAATGCTCTACGTCAATAATGTCTAAGAGGCTTAAGTATGTATGTTGCATGAGCACCAGCCCAGAGATGGGAGCTATACTCAAGCTGTGGATGTATATATGTAAGTCTTGTAGATAACAACGACAACATTGGGTTTTGGAAGCACTAAATGACATTTAATGAGCTTATCATATTTTGTCATTGCAGTTCTACATCCGAACAAGAGGGATGTGAGTCTGAAAACGAATATAAAAAGCTAAAGCATCATTCACGTGAGCGCGACAAACGAACGACGAATGAATTACAAAATGTGAGTTTATATACGTTTGAAGACATATTTCCACACAAATTCTTAACAAAACGATAGCAATATAGTTTCTATTTGATTTATGATGCATACTTTTACTTTTCAATATCATATATTAATAAATTTAAGAAAACAAATTTATTCGTCGCGAAAAAAATTATAGTTGATACGAACTGTCGAACTTTATTCGCGTTCCACATTATCCACACTCGCAACGAATAAAAAAATCGCGCGTACTTAACCTAAAAAATCGTTCTTGTTTGGTTTCGGTGGTGAATGTCAAACTTCATTCGCGACGAATTAAAAACTCTCATGTGAAAGAAATGTCAAAATCGACGAATATTCGTTCATTCGTTGGTCGTTGGTCGTGCTCATGTGAGTATTGCTTAAGAGTACTTTGTTCCAAAGTTGTAAAGTTCCCCTAGAGTGAGTTTTGCTCTACCATTGTTATATTGTTTAAAAAAGCCTCTAGTTTGTTCTATTTGGTCTCCTACAAAAACTAATTTTTAAAGTTTAGAATAAAATATAACGAAATGCATTTTTAACTTCCCAATCTTTCGATTTGTCGAATTTAAAATTTGGACTCTTCCCGAAGTTTCAATAAGGTCTTTATATCCTAAACCCACCTTGTGTGGGCGTATGTACGTACATATGAAGGTACGCTCGTACGCTCAAAATACTTTTTTTGTCCTTCAAAATAACGAATAAAACTGCAAAAATGCAACTACATACATTTGAATATCTCTTCTGTCAACAGTTTGGCTTGGGGCACAATGGGAAGTTACCAGTGTGGGTAGCATCCAAAAAAAGCAGGATTTTAATTTTTGAATTCGTTTATTAAACATAAATATGGTGAACACATAAAACACATACAAATGTATGTACTTATAATATTGTAATGTGTATACACTCCTTATCTCTTTTAATATCGTGTTATAAGAGAATAAAACATTTAGAATAAGGGGCAACATCTAGTGGCTAAGAGGAGAACTCGCTTCGTTAAGCATCTAATGATTAAGAGGAGAACTCGCTTCTATAAGCATCGAGAAACATCTAGTGGCTAAGAGGAGAACTCAATTCAGCGCATACAAGAACCTCGAAAAGGGCAACATCTAGTGATTAAGAGCAGAACTCGCTTCGTTAAGCATCGAGAACATTCAGCGCCTAAAAGAATCTAGTAGTTTCTCGAACCGATTTGAGGTATATAAATAGGCGCTCGGAAGCGTGCGGATTATTATTGGTTGTGAACTGCGATAAGTAAAGACTGTGTTTAAAAAGTAATAGTTGAAAGTAACGACTGTGTTTGAAAGTAATAATTGAAAGTGTTCAATAAATAAGTGGAACAATTTAAATAAAGTAAAATTGTGTTTTATTTACAAGTGTGAATAAGTTTTAATTGTCAGACCAAGCCGAATATTACATTGGTGTCAGAATAAGGGATTAAAACTTATTGAGAATAAAAACAGTGAGCAGTGATTGAACTATTTTGTGTGAAGTAGTGAAGTTAAAAATTAAAAAAAAATGAGTAAAGTTTTGAAGGACTTAACTGTCCCTGAGCTAAAGGCCGAACTAAGCAAACGTGGCTTAAGTGGGACAGGCGTAAAAACCGAACTCGTTAAACGGCTGCAGGAATATCTGGAGCAGCAAAATGAAGACCCAGATACGTTTGCTTTCGAATTAGAAGCAAAAGTGGAAGAGGTAAATGCAAATGTTGCCTTATCTAACATAGTGTCAGTTCTTTTAGCCAAATTTGAAGAAAATAAAAATGATGTCCTGAAACAACTAGAAGCCCAAAGAAGCGACCAAAAGCAAGAACAGCAGAATGTTCTCAAACAACTAGAAGCCCAAAGAAGTGACCAAAAGCAAGAACAGCAGAATGTTCTCAAACAACTAGAAGCCCAAAGAAGTGACCAAAAGAAAGAACAGCAGAATATTCTAGAGCGATTCGACGAACAGAAAAACCTTTTAGAAGGCAGGTTTGCGGACTTCGAAGAGAAAATTAAAACTGTCGACGAGCGAGTCGAAAAACAAAATGCACGTTTCGAGAAAATGGACGAACGAATCGAAATCATTACAAATGAACTGCAAAAAGTGCGAAAGATGAAAGCTCGAGAACCTTCTGGTGAGTGCTCAAGGAAGAGAGAAGTGAATCCTCCAAGTTTTGATGGTCAGATTCCGTGGTCAATCTATAAGAAACAGTTTGAAGCAGCAGCGTTAACAAATGGCTGGGACGATCACGAAAAATACTTTGCTCTTACGCTTGCTTTAAGAGGGTCTGCTGCTGAACTGCTACAAACCATCCCAGCAGAAAAGAGTGGTGACTTCACAGTTCTGGTAAACGCAATCGAACAGCGGTTTGGGAATAGCCACATGGCAGAAGTCTTCCGAGTTCAGCTTAACAATAGGACACAGAAAAGAGGTGAAATTCCGCAGCAGCTTCAGGCAGATATCGAGCGATTGGTTCACCTGGCATATCCAACAGCTGGTAACGAGATAATAAATCAACTTGCTGTTGAAGCCTTTGTGAGAGCTGTGGGCGATATAAATCTCCAAAGGGCTGTCCGCACTGCCGGAAAGCGAACACTACCAGAAGCACTGGCTTTCGCTTTGACGATGGAAGCTGCAGAACAAGCTTCCTAAAACATGCATCGAGTAAGAGAATTAGAAGTCCAAGAATGTTTTTGTCAGAAGGCTACTGTAGAAAGGAGTTAGCGAGACGGACCAGCACGATGCTGGAACTGCAATAAGACTGGACATCTACAGCGACAGTGCAGATTACCGCGAAGAGGAACCACATGCCAACACTGTGGAAACAGAAGTAATTCAACTGGTCAAAGCAACACCAACAACGTTGCTTCCGAAGTTGTTTTCCACCCGGGAAACGAATAAGAACCAACTTCGAGGGGCAGAAGCTGGTTTCTGGTATCGATGGCCCCAGAAACAACCTCCAGGTTTCTCAAACGAAACGTGACAACAAGAGCCTGACCATGGAAGCAAGTATAAACGGCAACAAATGTGTGGCTACCATTGACACCGGTGCCACGGCGTCCATCATACGGCAAGACCTCGTTAAGAAGGCATGGCTCCACAACACCAACAGCTATCGTGTAAGGACTGCAACTGGAGAGGCCGCAAAAGTTTATGGTGAGGTACGTCTTAAGATTCGGTTGGCAGAGTTGGAATTCTCACCCGTTCCTGGTAGCAGATATATGCGACGAGTGCATTGTCGGCGTCGATTTCATGAAAGATAACGAGGTGATATTGGACATCGGGAACCAAGTCCTGAAATATCGAAACATCGAGATTCCGATGATCTGTGGGACTAACTCGTATGAGACCTCGTCATCTGTGAAAACCGTCATCAAAGAAGATCTCACTTTGCCTGCTTCTTCAGAAGTATTTGTGCGGACGAAATTGAAGGGTAAGCCTGGCAGCCATCGATACCTCATGGTTGAACCAGCATCTGTAAAGTCCTTCCAAAACGTCACCATTGGGAAGACTCTTGTGAGACCTTTAAACAACATGGTTCCGGTACGAATACTGAACATCAAGCCCTATGAAGTTAAGCTTAGAAAAGGTGAGATTGTCGGACAATGTGAATCTGTATCAGCGATAACAAGGATCAACAAAGAAGAGTCAAGACAATCCTTGAAGTCCGAAGAGCTGAACTCCATAAAGACGAACATTCTCAAGTCATCTAATCTTGGCCACCAACAACGAAGAACTGCAGAAGGTCTCCTCGAAGAATTTGCAGACATCTTTTCGTCATCGAAAGGGAAATATGGCAGGACGCAACTGGTGCAACATCGAATCAATACCGGGGATGCAAGGCCGATTCGTCAACCTGCAAGACGCCTTCCACTAGCCAAACAAGGTGAGGTTGAAGAACTGATAACCACCATGAAGGAAGAAGGTCTGGTCGAAAACTCTAAAAGCCCTTGGGCGTCTCCAGTGGTCCTGGTAAAGAAGAAAGACGGATCAACCCGCTTTTGCGTGGACTATCGAAGGTTGAATGGACTGATATCTCCAACAGAAGTCTGACTCTGAAGTCCTATTGGGCACAGTGGGACTCGTTTCATGTCCAAGAGGGTGTCCTTCGACGTAAATGGGAATCAGCAGATGGAAAGTCTTATGTAATGCAGCTAGTCTTACCGAGATCGAAGGTTATGGACGTTCTGCGAGAGATGCATGGTGGATTTTCGGGAGGCCATCTAGGAGTGAACAAGACATGCAAGGGAAGATGTCGAGAAGTGGTGCCGAAAATGCGATACCTGTGCTGCCACCAAAGGCCCGAACAAAAAGAACCACAGCCAAATGCAGCAGTATAATGTCGGAGCACCCTTCGAAAGGATTGCAGTAGACGTGGCGGGTCCATTTCCGGAAACAAATAATGGAAATCGTTATATTCTGGTCGTCATGGATTACTTCAGCAAGTGGCCTGAAGCATACGCCATTCCAAACCAAGAAGCCAAAACAGTCGCGAACCAAATTGTCTTCAACTGGGTGAGCAGATTCGGCGTTCCATTAGAACTGCATTCTGGCCAGGGAAGGAATTTTGAATCAAACATATTTCAGGAAGTTTGTGGGCTTCTTGACATCAAGAAGACAAGAACAACACCACTTCACCCACAATCTGATGGCATGGTCGAACGATTCAACTGAACCCTGAAGGAACATCTTTGCAAAGTTGTGGACGACAACCAGCGAGATTGGGATCGACACATTCCACTGTTTTTGATGGCGTATCGAAGTGCAAGACAAAGCTCAACTGGTCATACACCGTCTGAGATTTTGATGGGAAGGAACATCAAACTGCCGAGCGAAATAAAATTTGGATGTCCCACGTCAGAGCCGCAAGCCGAGGATGACTACATTGATGACCTCAGAGAAAGACTCCTTCAGATCCACGACAATACCAGGTTGAAAATAAAGATGTTCAGTGACCAAATGAAGACACGCTACGATATACGAGCGACAACAACAGAGTTCCAAGCAGGAGATCGGGTGTGACTTTACAATCCCCATCGACAAAAAGGGTTGTCACCGAAACTTCAACGGTACTGGGAAGGTCCATATACAGTCATTACAAAAATCAACGATGTCGTGTACCGGATACAAAAGGGAGTCAGAGGAAAACCTAAAGTTGTACATCGCGACCGGCTACAGTGGTGATGAGAACGATGGATTTGTTCGGGACGATCAATCCTAAGGAGGGGGCAATGTAATGTGTATACACTCCTTATCTCTTTTAATATCGTGTTATAGTAGAATAAAACATTTAGAATAAGGGGCAACATCTAGTGGCTAAGAGGAGAACTCGCTTCGTTAAGCATCTAGTGATTAAGAGGAGAACTCGCTTCTATAAGCATCGAGAAACATCTAGTGGCTAAGAGGAGAACTCAATTCAGCGCATACAAGAACCTCGAAAGGGGCAATATCTAGTGATTAAGAGGAGAACTCGCTTCGTTAAGCATCGAGAACATTCAGCGCCTAAAAGAATCTATTAGTTTCTCGAACCGATTTGAGGTATATAAATAGGCGCTCGGAAGCGTGCGGATTGTTATTGGTTGTGAACTGATAAGTAAAGACTGTGTTTAAAAAGTAATAGTTGAAAGTAAAGACTATGTTTGAAAGTAATAATTGAAAGTGTTCAAAAAATAAGTGGAACAATTTAAATAAAGTAAAATTGTGTTTTATTTACAACTGTGAATAAGTTTTAATTGTCGGACCAAGCCGAATATTACAATATATACATTTTTAAAACATACATTTGAATCCAACATATAAGTCTAAGCCTCACCAGCAGGCTTAACTGGTGAACCATCTACAGATTCAGTTAGTGTATCATCAACAGGCTCAACTGGTAGTACATTATCAATATTTTCAACTGGTGATGCATCGTCAACATCTTCCTCAGAATTTAAAATTGTGTCCGAAAGTTCCACTGACATAGCTGAATTTCGTGAACGTGGCGCAACTATACTTATATCAGAGCAACCTTTAAAGTTCTCCTGCGGTCCACAACCCGTAGCACCACTACCATCTTCACAATAACCCCAATTATTTCCTAATATTGAAATTATTGTTATATATTTTAAACTTTCATCAAGTCCTTACAAACAACTTATAAATTACCTGCTTGATAATTCCATCTCAAAACACAGTGCTTGCAATTTAATCCTGGGGGAAGAATAATTGTTGCATTTACCCATCCTGTCTGACTACCAATATACAACTTATCACTGCGGTCAGCCAAGAGAACGCGATTTTTGTTAAAACAAGCCTCAGTCTCTTCACCAAACTCGTCCAAGTTGCAAATATTGAAGTAGAAGAATCCCAAGTGATTTGCCGTAATTCGTATGCCCAAATTGGCCTGGAATTGATTAACGTATTGTTTGGTAATTACTCCCTGTCCATAGGTTCCACCTAGTTCATTAGGACGAGGAGTTGGTTTACTGTAATCATCTCCACATAATCCACATTTGCCACCATTTCTACCCCACATTACCTGAAAAGAAACGCTTATGAGAAATGTAAAGATAAAATAAAAATCAGTTACAAAACTTACACTGAATCCTCCACAAAAGAGCCCGTTATCATCGTAATTGGCCCGGGCTGATGAATCAACTCGCCATCTAGATGAACGACTAACAGGATCTAAAAGCATTCCATGACCAATTACTTTGGTAAAGAAAATACTAAGGACAGCAATAATCGTTGCAATGGGATAAAATTCATGTTTAAACATATTATAATATACTCTAATTGTACAACTTTTTGCGGTTCTTGAACCTTAGAAGCTTGAAATGATAAGATCGACACGATACGATTGATGATGGTTGCACTGCATAGCCATGACTTTTATACACAATCAGAACGAAAGAAATATTTATGCGTTTATTTGTTAATTCATCAATTAAAGGTCTTATCATGGCTAAAGCAGAGATCTAATTTTATTTGATATTTGCTGTCATCAAATTTATGATATGTCTATTTCCTCTTAAATGAAGTGTAGTGAACTATTAAATGTAGTTCTTCGAAACTAAACATTTACTAACAATATAACGGTCATAATCAGAGAATGTAGAGTATTATCCGGTATGAGTGTATTTTGTTATTTTCAAAACATCTTAATAATATTAACAGGTTTTATTTTAGAGGTGTGTTTTTTTTTAATCTGGCAATACTTTTTTCGGAGTTGGTTTTTTTGACAGCTGTCACTTAATTAATGATCAATTTGTTTTTGCCATTTCATAGATTTACTCCTGAACAAAGTTTGTAAACCGTACACATTTATTTTCAAACAATGGTTCGGTGCACTTGACGCATCTATTTATTGAAGGAAGCTTTTGGTGAGCGCATTATCTTGCGTCTTGGTGTGGCCCTGTTGCCTGACGTCCAATATCGTGCGATTTAACACCGCTGAACATAGATATGCCCGATATTGAATCCTTGGAAAAGAACATTCGGCGAGTTATTGCTGACCTACGGTCCCAAGGTGATTCCATACGGTAAGAAGTGATCGAAAATTGGGCCTCTCGGCTGGAATTTATTGGAGTCAGCCTCGGTGGCCATTTGCCCGAAATTATTTTGAAAATATAATAGTAAACACTTATCTTTACAATAAAGCTGAATTATTTGCCATAACATTAAATTATACATATTTTATTATTCCTTGAGAACCACACATCTAAAAAAACAACCTTTATAAAGTTTCTGCTTGACTTTGTTATTTCTTAAGTTTTTTTTGGATTCTTTCCCTGAACAATTTAAGGGTTAATATGGAATAGCTGGAGAATAGTAGCTTATCCACCAATGGTTGTAATAAGTATCACCCTCTGACAAAACGCAAAATGGACATGGACATTTTTTAGTTATGAGTCTTTGAATTTTTATGAAAGTTCGAGAAAAACTTGAAATTGATACTTTCATAGTTTTGGAAAATACGTTTTGGACTTAATTTTAAGTGCTGATTTCGAATCCAAACTCTATTTTAACTATTTGCTCAGGTTTTTAAAATACCCGTTTTCAACATTATTTTTATATTTTTTAATACATGTATTTCAAAAACTTGATATAATAGAATCGTTAAGACAACAGATTCGTTACAAGAACAGAACATACCGTTTGCCTTTTTCTGTTGAAACATGTTCTAGCATTAATAGTGCAGCGTTTCTTTTAGATTTTTGGAAGATAGGTGAGATCTAACAACTTTTGAAGTTTTTTTTCGAATATCACGGGTCTTATTGAAAAAAGCTCCTTTATAAATTTAGATAGCATTAAGAAGCCTTATATATACACACATACATATTTTGTTCGAATTTGAAAAAGTGATATCTCAAAAACCTGACGTGTTGCATTAATTTTGAAGTCATATTTGAATTAAGACCACCAAAATCCATTAGAAAAGTGCAACCTTGTCCACCAGTGCATTGCTGATAACTTTTTTCACTACTACAACGACCAATTCCCTCTCAAAGTTCTAAAACTATTATAAAACTTAATTTAACAACTCTTGGTTTATCTTTGAAATATTTGCTCATGGTCTGCATTTCACTTCTTGTGAATACACTTTGCGAAAGTTAATTTGTGTGTTCCACAATTCGTTATCGTGAATTGGATTCGAACATGCAAATAGATGTTCTGTATTTCGGTTTGTTTCATTTTTTGAACGCATTCAAATCACATTTTTTATTTCTGTGAATTGATCTTTGATAGCTTTCTTCTGCTAAGAATCGGAGGGTTGCAGCAAGTTTTTCAATTGAAGGAATCGATGAAGGTATTCTAAAAGGTTCTATTTCCCTTAGAACATATAAAAAAGCGTCTTTGCTTAATATAAAATTACCATGAAAGCTTAAAAGAGGAAATCAAGAATTTACTTTAACAATTCTACATAATTTTCACACACTTATGTACATTGTGTCAGGTATAAATCCAAAATTCGTCTTCTTATTTTTTCTTTGAATTCTGCTTCTTTTTTTCACTGAAAATTGCCAATAACATTGCATCCATCTTCAAAACACCAAAAATTTTACTTCAGAAACAAAATAAAAATGGATGATCCTTCACTTCTGAATTGAATCAACGCTTACAGTGTCACTGCATAAAACGTTGACTTTCTCACAAACGACACCTTCCGGTCAATGCTTTCAACGTTAGTTATGTCTGTCAACGCGTTGACACGCAAAACTTTGACAATCAAATGATTTGACAAAATAAAGTGTATTAGTCTTATAAATGGATGTTTTCAAAATAAAAAAACGTCCAAGGCAAACATGACTTTAGTCTCAGCTTTGATCACTTGCATCACTCTTTGAGCGATCGTATTAAACAGCGTTTGAATAAAGAGCCAATTTGGGATATTTCGGACACACAATCGCTGCTTCGATTCTAATCATTAAAATTAATGAATTAAATTCTTGGTTTAGCTATAGTTCCTACTTTAACGGGTTACCCATTTTGCGGTTTCAAAAGTATAGGGCTGGAATTAGACATCTGTCAAACTAAGTTGTAAAACCAATTTTTTTTTGTTCAGTTGAAATTCTGACATTTAAAAAATGAATCGCAAAATTGTGAAGAAATTAAAAAAAGACTGGATTGGTTACAGATATTGTAAGGCCTGTGCATCATCGTTTTGCTCGTACCACTAAAAA
The DNA here is from genome assembly GCA_920104205.1 of Eupeodes latifasciatus. Classification (NCBI taxonomy): domain Eukaryota; kingdom Metazoa; phylum Arthropoda; class Insecta; order Diptera; family Syrphidae; genus Eupeodes; species Eupeodes latifasciatus. Next base: position 202,009,094 of record OV049924.1, on the reverse strand, counting down.
TATCGCAGCTGTAAGTGAAAGTGTTGCCGAAGACACTAATGTGTCGATTCCTCGTCGTTCTCAGGAATTAGGGCTGTCTTTCACGGCACATTATGGCGTCTTTTGCATTTGGATCTACACCTACATAATGTACATCCATATAAAGTCCAGCTGACACAAAAACTAAAGCCAGCTGACCATTCACAACGTCGTCGTAGATACGTCGTCGGGGATACGGGTGCTCCAACAACAGGCGGTTAACGGCGATTTTTCGAACAAAATTTTCTTCAGAGACGAAGTACATTTCTCACTCGGTGGGTATGTTCCGATAATTCTCCAAGTAATTGAATAGAGGCCATTAGATCCACAAAAAGTCACTGTTTGGTTTACTTTTGAAACCGCAAAATTGATAACCCTGTACTTTCATAGCACGCAGTAGGATTATTTGATATTAAATTCTGACATTATATCAATAAATAATATTGAATGTTTATCATGTTTGATTTTCCGGTAAATTATTTGTTCATGAATTTGAGTTTATTAAATAAATTGCCGATTTAATTTTGATGTTTTTTCTTTTATTTTCCGGGTTATTCTGTTTTGTTTGTTTTTAAATAAATTTTCGACGAAGAGCTTTTTATGACAAAATCGTTAGTGTTTTTAGGTTACATAATATCTGCGAATAGAATGTCTTATGGACCTTCTGTCGTCCTTGTACCTTCCATAGAATTTAAAAATGTTGGTATTATCAATTTAAATAAAAAATATTTACTATATTTACCTCGTTAAAAGAAGTAAAAACATTTCTTAACCGAGTTCTAATTTCCTAGGAACCCAAATTTGAGGTTCCGTCTATCTGTTTTATCTCAAACTAAATTCTAAATTAGAGTTATAATGCTTGAAAACTTGATGAAAAAGTTCTAATTGCTCAATCAAACGAAGTTTAAGAGATAACAACTTTATCAAGAAATTGCTCGTAAGCTTCGCACACTCAAACGTTTACGTAATTTTTATACTTTACATGTAAAGCTTTTTCCCAAAAATTTTGCCAAGATCCAAAATTTTGATCGTATTACATAACCCATATGAATCATTTTTGACACTAAAACGGAGCTACTGTCTCCTTAAAACACGGTACCATATATAAACATTTTTTCAATTCGAAGTTGAAGTCTACACTTTCAATAACACATGATATTTTCAAACTAAAGTTTTTATTTCAAATGAATACCAAAAAATATACCTAAAGTTTATTCATTTTCTAATAAATGCGTCGCTACTATTTGAAAACTACATAATGTATGTAAGTAATAGAATCCGTTTTTTGATTACATATAAACGCACCCTTATAATTTTTCTCTGTAGCAGCAGAAATCTATCGGTGCTTTTGGCACTATGTGCATTTTGTGCATATGCAGCCGTATTAAGACCTTGAAGAGTCACAGAATTTTATTTGCAAATCAAAAATGTTTTAATTACATATTTAAGAAACATTTTTGTGAGCACTGGAAACTGCATACTACATATACATACATATGTATATGTTAATATAAATAAACAAATACATTTAAGTAAACAAGCCATCTTAGTTGATTATCTTCTCAAGCAAATAAATAAAACCTAATAACAATAGTACAATAAAGTTGTAATATTTAATATACAAGCAGATTTTAATAATATTATCATTATTTGAATGGAACCGCTTTTATTTGATTTAAATAAAACTTAACGGCTTCAGTCAAGTTACCAATTCTCTCTACGAGTAAATAACATGCACCATACAACGACTTTTCTTTATTTTTCATAAACGTGCACAGTGAAAGCTCCTTTAGGCGGACAGCGACGCAAAACGGTCGTATCACTTTTGTCCGCCCAAGCGAAAAATGTACTAAAACAACAACAATTTTTGTATTTTTGTATTTTTTTGAAAATCGTTAGAGCGGTTTTTTTTTAAATTAATTTTTTATATATAAAATTTTTAAATTTTGTTCTAAAAATATTTTTGGTATGCAGTTATTTAGTGATTGTAAATATACGCTCTACATTTGAATTTCGTAAAAAAATGTTGACCCGTTTTTGAGATATAGAATTTTGAAAAAAAAAAAATTCAATATTTTTTTAAAAATCCAAACAATAAAAAATTCCACTTTTGATAATCAAATATTGTTAAGGCAATATAAGAGCTTATTCAGAAAAAAAATTATTGAAATGGGTTGATAAGTTGCTGAGAAAATTAAGAAACAAAATAACGGTTCTATGAGCGGTACCTTTCCTGAGCAATACAAAAATATGTTTTTCTTATGAAAAGAAGCCAAGTTTAAAAATAAAATTTTAGAGAAAATTTAAAAAAAATCTATCGGTTTGTTTTTGAGAAAATTCGAATTTTCGTTTTTTGACCAAAAAATTGTATGGGGGCCACTGTTAGTTTTGGTCTTAAAAAAAATATGAAAAAAACGCCTAACGCGAATCTGCTGAAAATTTTAACTTCCAAGTTTGAACTCAATCGACCCAATGGTTTAGGCTGTAGGAGCGTGGAAAGACAGACAAAACAGACCGGACGGAATCGCGGGACCCACTTTTTTCGACTTCTCTACCATCGTAATATCATGTTTGATTAAAATCTCGAGTTCGAAATTTTGCACGAATGCAAAACTTGCCATATATGTAGTTCCTATATGTCGCAAGTAAAAAATGTATTAAAGCAAAATATACAAAAGTGTAATTATTATTATAATTAAACAAACAAATCAAGTCTTAATATCAGTGTACCTATTTACATAATGTAAAGGGTGTTTTTTAAACATGTAGTTTTCAAGAAATAAAACGCATATAATTCAATGTTATGGCACAGAGTTTAGCTTTATTATAAAGATGAGGGTTTGCCATTATGTTTTAAAATGATTCCGGGCAAGTGGTAGCCGTGAAACACAATTTTCGACCACTTTTTGTAGCAATTGGGGCCGTATGTCAGAAATAACGCCCTGAATAATCTCTTCCAAGTCGTCCATCGTCTAGGGGTTATCTGTGCTAACAAGAGACTTTACAAAAAACAGTCCACCGGTTTTAAATTACTCAATCTTCGAGACCACGCCAAAGGACCACGACGCCAGATAATGCGCTCAACAAAAGTTTCCATCAATAAGTTGATTGACGGCGGCGGCGCATCAATCGTGGAAACCAACCCATTATTTTGGTAATAAATTTGCGTGAATGGCAAATGATAAATCAAAAATGAACCGTGTTTCTTTTCTTTAGCTCAGACACCCAGGGTGTTAAGGTTGTCTTATTTTTTAAGAGTAAGCTACCATGGGACTCTAGGTCAGGTTAGGTTAGGTTAATTACTTGGCGATTAATGCAGTTATCGCCACACTTAGATCAATGTGATACCCTATAGTCTTGAACTTCCCTAAAAATGAAAGATTACTCCTATGATATCATGGATTGTGTTGTTCTAGCCGTTGAGAGGCTTTGATAAAGCCTAAAATGCTGTTTCCTGGAATGTCTTCGAGTTCTTCGAGATTATATGCCTAAGAGTTTATTTTAAGTTTATCATTGTCTTCCTGTGCTGTGAGCTTGTAACCGTTCTTAGCCACAGTATTTTACTACAATTAATTTGATTGATAACTTGTCTATCCCAAATCATAACGGTTTTCGAGTAACGGCTGTTTATCAAATTTTGAAAAAATACCTTCTTTTAATCGGTTTTCACTCACTCTGTCCACAAATGATTTTTGTGTTTAGTGTTTTTGGCATTGTAAACCAAATGTCGGGACGTTGCCATTTTGCAAAAATTAAATATTACTATGCGATTTAAATCAAACTCCTTTATGTCAAAAATTTGTATGGCTTGGTGTTAGTTTTGTATTTCAAAAATTATCTATGTTTTTAGAACTTTCTAAAAAAGTATGAATTTTACCACAGATGAGAGCAAATCGAAAGTTTTAAAAAGACAGTGCAGATAATAGTTTTAAACCAAATAAAAATAAAAAATATTTTATTTTTGTTACTTAATTTCTTCATTTCGCATTATGGTACTTTTTATTATTTTCGTGAATAATATAATTCTTTTTTCAAGGAACTTAGCCTTATTTAACAAAAATGGCATCGTTTTGCTATAAGGCAAAGAAGTAGGTATTTTGTCTACTGACTAAAAGCCAACAAGGTTCTTCAAAGCCGATGAAACTTTGTTCATAGGAAAATTTATAGTCAATAAATATTAAAAATCCAGTTCTACACTGCCGGTTCGATCGATTGGTTGCTTTGATTTAAAGTGAAAATGACACTAATCTAATTGACAACTAATTTTAAAAAGACAAATGTTTTATATTTTTTGGGAACCTTAGCGGTTTTAACCTGTGGATAACATATTATTACGAGAATTGTTCAAGAACTTTTAAAAACGGTCTTTCATAGGTACTATTATTGCTATCATCAAAGTGATGATGTAATTAAAAGTTTGTTATTATTGTCAAAAACAATTAAAACCAAAATCAATAGTAAAATGAAGAATTTCGCGACAAAATACAAATCTATGTAATTAAAATGTTTTATTACCTTTCCATAGGGAGTTATTGTAATCGGTCCGATTTGTCGAATTGAAAATGTTGACATATCTCGACGTTTCGAGGTCCCTAGAATCGAAATAAAAGATGTCTGTGCGTGCGTGTGTACGTACATATGTACGTTCGTGACGTTTTTTTCGTCGTCTATAGCTCAAGAACCAGTAGAGATATCGACTTTAAATAAATTTTGTTACCCAGATAGTGCAGAAAGGGCTCTCAAGAAAATTGAGTGGGCCGTTTTTTTACCATAGCAATTTGAAAAAAAGGTGAACATTTTGGTTAACCCTAAATATCTCACGAACGAATAACGCTAGAGACTTGAATTAAATTTTTTATTATATGTATATTGTAACGTGATACCAAACAAATATATTTTTGGAAAAAATTCCAATTAACGGTTTTTTTTATAAATAAAAAAAAACTGAAAAAAATTGTTTGTCACCTCGAAAATTTTACGAACAAAAATGTGCAACAAAAATGGTAAAATTTTGAGAAAAATCGAATTGACAGTTTTTTTTACAAAAAATTTAAACCCTAAAAAAAATTAACAAAAGTTGGTAAAATTTGATTTTCGACTCAAATATCTTTTCAAAAAATTGAGATTATGGCTTCTAACTAATTTTAACTTATAAGAAATATTGTTTTCAACATTCGATAAAATTTTGAGAAAAATTGAATTGACAGTTTTCTTACAAAAAATAAAAACCTAAAAAAAAACAACAATACTAAAACTTGGTATAAAAATTTACTTTCGACTCAAATATCTTTTTAAAAATTAAAAATATTGGCTTCAAACTAATTTAATCTCACAAAAAATATTGTTTTCGACATTCAGTAAATTTTTTATAAAAATCCAACAGTCCATTTTTTTATAAAAAAAATAAAATCTACAAAAAATAGTACGCAAATTTGGTAAAAATTGATGTTTGGTTCCCCATAACTCGTGACAAATAGAAGATATTGACTTCAAATTAGTTTCATTCATCCAATTTGTATTTGCTTATAGATATAATAGTAGGGGAGCCCAGGGTGCTAAATCGGGATTTACTCGAGCGTCAAAAAAACCTATTGGATTGCGAAGCTTAGAAAGAAGAAAAAAGAAGAAGAAGAAGAAGATAAGAAGAAAAAAATGTCATATCATATACATATTGTAATGTGTATACACTCTTCATCTCTTTTAATATCGTGTTATAGTAGAATAAAACATCTAGTGGCTAAGAGGAGAACATTCAGCGCATACAAGAACCTCGAAAGGGGCAACATCTAGTGATTAAGAGGAGAACTCGCTTCGTTAAGCATCGAGAACATTCAGCGCCTAAAAGAATCTATTAGTTTCTCGAACCGATTTGAGGTATATAAATAGGCGCTCGGAAGGGAAGCGATTTATTAGTGATTGTGAACTGCGATAAGGTAAAGACTGTGTTCGAAAAGTAATAATTGAATTTAAAGTAATAATTGAAAGTGTTGAATAAATAAGTTTGGAGCGATTTAAATAAAGTAAATTTGTGTTTTATTTACAAGTGTGAATAAGTTTTAATTATCGGACCAAGCCGAATATTACATTGGTGTCAGAATAAGGGATTAAAACTTATTGAGAATAAAAACAGTGAGCAGTGATTGAACAATTTTGAATAAAGTTTTGAAAGACTTAACTGTCCCTGAGTTAAAGGCCGAACTAAGCAAACGTGGCTTAAGTGGGACAGGCGTAAACACCGAACTCGTTAAACGGCTGCAGGAATATCTGGAGCAGCAAAATGAAGACCCAGATACGTTTGCTTTCGAATTAGAAGCAAAAGTGGAAGAGGTAAATGCAAATGTTGCTTTATCTAACATGATGTCAGTTCTTTTAGCCAAATTTGAAGAAAATAAAAATGATGTCCTGAAACAACTAGAAGCTCAAAGAAGCGACCAAAAGCAAGAACAGCAGAATGTTCTCAAACAACTAGAAGCTCAAAGGAAACAACTAGAAGCCCAAAGAAGCGACCAAATGCAAGAACAGCAGAATGTTCTCAAGCAACTAGAAACTCAGAGGAATGACCAAAAGCAAGAATACCAGAATGTCCTGAAACAACTAGAAGCCCAAAGAAGCGACCAAAAGCAAGAACAGCAGAATATTCTAGAGCGGTTCGACGAACAGAGAAACCTTTTAGAAGGCAGGTTTGCGGACTTCGAACAGAAAACCAATACTCTCGAAGAGCGCGTCGAAAAGCAAAATGCACGTTTCGAGAAAATGAACAAACAAATCGAAACCCTCACAAATGAACTAGAAAAAGTGCGAAATATGAAAGCTCGAGAACCTTCTGGTGAGTGCTCAAGGAAGAGAGAAGTGAATCATCCAAGCTTTGATGGTCAGATTCCGTGGCCAATCTACAAGAAACAGTTTGAAGCAGCAGCGTTAACAAACGGCTGGGACGATCACGAAAAATACTTTGCTCTTACGCTTGCTTTAAGAGGATCTGCTGCGGAACTGCTACAAACCATCCCAGCAGAAAAGAGTGGTGACTTCACAGTTCTGGTAAACGCAGTCGAACAGCGGTTTGGGAATAGCCACATGGCAGAAGTCTTCCGAGTTCAGCTTAACAATAGGACACAGAAAAGAGGTGAAACTCTGCAGCAGCTTTAGGCAGATATCGAGCGATTGGTTCACCTGGCATATCCAACAGCTGGTAACGAAATAATAAATCAACTTGCTGTTGAAGCCTTTGTGAGAGCTGTGGGCGATATAAATCTCCAAAGGGCTATCTGTACTGCCGGAAAGCGAACACTACCAGAAGCATTGGCTTTCGCTCTGACGATGGAAGCTGCAGAACAAGCTTTCCAAAACGTGCATCGCGTAAGAAAATTAGAAGTTCAAGAATGCTCTTGTCAGAAGGCTACTGTGGAAAGGAGTCAGCGAGGCGGAGTAGCACGATGCTGGAACTGCAATACGACTGGGCATCTACAGCGACAGTGCAGATTACCGCGAAGAGGAACCGCATGGTAACACTTTGGAAACAGAAGTAATTTGACGGCTCAAAGTAACACCAACAACGAAGTTGATTCCCACCCGGGAAAGCGAATAAGAACCAACTTTAAGGGGCAGAAGCTGATTTCTGGTATCGATGGCCCCAGGAACGACATCCAGGTTTATCAAACGAAACGTGACAACAAGAACAGACCATATAAGCAAGACTGTAAGCATTGTAGACGACAAGAAGAAAAAGAAGTGGTTACTGTCCAACGAACCAGAGTCGATCCCATTTATGGCTGGAGCAACGACGAGTTGAAAAAGGCTCAACAAGAAAGACTCCTTCAGATCCACGACAATACCAGGTTGAAAATAAAGATGTTCAGTGACCAAATGAAGACACGCTACGATATACGAGCAACAACAACAGAGTTCCGAGCAGGAGATCGGGTGTGGCTTTACAATCCCCATCGACAAAAGGGGTTGTCACCGAAACTTCAACGGGACTGGGAAGGTCCATATACAGTCATTACAAAAATCAACGATGTCGTGTACCGGATACAAAAGAGAGTCAGAGGAAAACCTAAAGTTGTACATCGCGACCGGCTACATCGCTACAGTGGTGATGATAACAATGGATTTGTTCGGGACGATCAATCCTAAGGAGGGGGCAATGTAATGTGTATACACTCTTCATCTCTTTTAATATCGTGTTATAGTAGAATAAAACATCTAGTGGCTAAGAGGAGAACATTCAGCGCATACAAGAACCTCGAAAGGGGCAACATCTAGTGATTAAGAGGAGAACTCACTTCTATAAGCATCGAGAAACATCTAGTGGCTAAGAGGAGAACATTCAGCGCATACAAGAACCTCGAAAGGGGCAACATCTAGTGATTAAGAGGAGAACTCGCTTCGTTAAGCATCGAGAACATTCAGCGCCTAAAATAATCTATTAGTTTCTCGAACCGATTTGAGGTATATAAATAGGCGCTCGGAAGCGATTTATTAGTGATTGTGAACTGCGATAAGGTAAAGACTGTGTTCGAAAAGTAATAATTGAATTTAAAGACTGTGTTTAAAAAGTAATAATTGAAAGTGTTGAATAAATAAGTTTGGAGCGATTTAAATAAAGTAAAATTGTGTTTTATTTACAAGTGTGAATAATTTTTAATTATCGGACCAAGCCGAATATTACAATATACACTTTCATCGGTGGGGGGAGCGGCTATAAATTTTGAAAAATGTAAAAAAAACAGTTGCATGAACATACTCGAGCGTCAGATATTAATAGCATCCATGTCCTACGTATTTTTGAAAATATACGTATGTTAATCTGATTGTTTCCATGATGGGGGTGGTCGTACGTAAGGGTTGAAAACGGAAAAAAAATGTAATCGAGCGCGTCAGATTTTGAAAGGGGATGTTAAGTGAACCTAAAAGAAGGCTCTTATGTAATAATCTGACGATTTGGATGTGACCTAAACTCGAGGCCATTATTAGAATTTGCAAAAAAATCGCCATTTTGAAATACTCGAGCGCGTCAGATTAAGATACATATATATGGTTCATTTATATACCCTAAATGTGCTGTCTCTTAATCTGACGATTATCTGGAGGTATTCGCCTAATCTGACAATGGCAAGAATTTTGTTTGTATTTTTTCAAATCTTTTAACTTAACAAATTGAAAAACTGAGAACCGGCTTACTCTGACGATATTCTAATACATTTATACATTTTTGTAATGTATCTAACTTGAATTTGATAGTTTTTTGTAAATTAGTTTCACCACAAAACACATATTTTACATTAATGTCACTCATAGTAACTTTTTTTTTTTTAATTTTAATTCACATAATAAACATCAAAATCGCAAAATAATTTCAGGCGTTACAAATATGTACGTTGTAAACGAAAAAACAACTGCGAGATCAGCTGTCATGGCAACAGAACCCACAGTTGGGACGGAGTGAGAGAGTCATAGATAGAGAAAGAGTGAGAGAGAAATAGAAACGCGGGAAGGGGAATACCGGCATCATGTACCTGCACGCATTAAACTTTATCGATTAATTTTCCTTACTTCGGCTTACGGAAATCGTCAGATTATATATTATTCGTGAACGTTGAATTATTGCCTTCAAAATAAAAAAAAATTTAGCCACGCTCGATAAAGTCAAGATGACGTTTTTTTACAAGTTTGCAACCCACCTTTTTCTTATCGTCAATCGAAAATTCTCAGATTAGTGGAATATACACTTTTTAGAATATAACTAACTTATTATTATTATAAGCTTTTATTGCCTTATCATTTTAAATACATTTAAATACATCTATAGATACAATTTTTAAATTTTTTAATTAGAATTTTTACGAATTACAAATATAGAATTATTAATTAGATAATTGAAAAGTAAGATAATTGATATTTAAAAGTTTGGTTATTTATTTTTCAATTTTTATTATTAGTTTTTGGCGTAAGCCTCCCCCAAAGCGGCCCATAGGTCTCGATTTTTCGCCTCCCTGTACCAATTTTCGTTTATTTGGCAAAGATCGTCGCTCCATCTCTTGTTCGGTCGGCCTGTTCGTCTCTTGCTTTCCGGTCTCCATTTTGTTGCCAACTTTGTCAATCTTTGATCCTGTAGTCTTGAAATATGTCCTGCCCAACTCCATTTTTTACAGTTTTAAGCCGAATCCGAACGGCTAATTTGAGAAAGCACTTTTCATGACAAGAATTACTCTTGGAGAATTTGTCAATTCCTCGCAAGAGGCAGTACCCGTGAAAAAAACTTTAGATGGCATAGGCAGGGATCGAACCCAAGACCTCTGACATGACAGTCCAACGCACTAACCATCATGCCACGGGTTTTATCTATCACGTCAATTATTCGAGTACTGTTTCGGATGTCTTCATTTCTTATCCTTTCGCTGGGTCTTATTCTGAGGATTTTTCTTTCCATTTTGGATTGACAGATCCTTAGCTGGTCAAGAGATTTCGTAGTCAAACTCAGGGTTTGTAGTCCATAAGCAAGCACCGGCAAAATAGCGGAGTCGAACAGATATTTTCGTGTTTCTACACTTTGGTCCAGTTCTAAAATCTGTTTGAGGCTCCAGAATTGTTTCCAGCTGTTTGTGTTGCGTCTGTTGATTTCTTTTTTCTCTTGGTCCTTAAAAGATTTTAGTTGTCCCAAGTATATGTAGTCCTCTATGTATTCTATTTTTTCATGGTCCAGAATTATATTTTCTCTGATGTGGTTTGTTATCATTTTTGTTTTTGACTTGTTGATTTGTAGTCCATAGTTCTTGCACAAGCTAGTAAGTTCTGTTGTCATTTCTTGTATATGTTTAGCTTTTGTAGATATTAGTATTATATCGTCCGCAAATCTTAGGTTGTTTAGAAGTTGTCCACATATCCTTATACCATATTTTGTCTTCCAGTTCATCTTTTGAAAAATATCCTCTAAGAGTGCACTAAATAGTGGTGGTGAAAGCGGGTCTCCTTGTCTGACGCCTCTTGTTATTTTAAATTTACGTCCTGTACTCTCTGTTTTTATTTGTGCTACATTATTTTTGTATATGTTTTTGATAGTCCTTATAACGTTTGGGTCCATATTTTGATTTTCTAGAGATGTCCATATTGTTTCGTGTTCAACGCTTTCAAATGCTTTACTGAAGTCTATGAATAAAAAGTATATTGGTTGTTGAAATTCATTGCACTTTTCTATTAGTTGATTCATCGTCTGTAGGTGGTCTGTTGTTGAGAAACCTTCTCTGAAACCAGCTTGTACCCTAGGTTGTTTATTGTTAAAATCTTGTTTGATGTTCCTGTAAATTGTTTTTGAAAACAGCTTATAAATTGTCGAAATGTTACTTATAGGTCTATGGTTGTTCAAATCGTCTTTTTTTCCTTTTTTATGTATAAGTGGTTGTTTCTCTCCATTGCTTAGGGATTTGCTGAGTTCTTATGATTTCGTTAAACATAGATGTTAAGATTTCGGAAAGCGATTCTTTCCCGTATATTATCATTTCTGCAGAGATTCCATCATTTCCAGTGCATTTTCTTTGCTAAACATGGGAGTTTGCGTTGTTAGGAGATTGATATCTATGTTTTCAATATTTTCTTCTTCAGTTACATATATGCTTGGTCGAGGAGAAAAGTTTTTCGAAGAACTTAGTAGCATTTTCGTTTAACTCTTTTCTATTTGTTATGTTGTTTGCATTGTGGCTTTTTAAGCTAATAATCCATTCCTGTTGACTGTTATGTAATGATTTTGTTTTCCTTATTGATTTTGTTTGTCTAATCGTATTCCTGGCTATTGTTTCGTTGAACTTGTTGATATCTTTCCTTATTTCTAGGTTGATAGTTTTTCTTAATTCTTTTAGTTCAGTTTTTTCTTGGTCAAGTAATTGTTGTTTGGTTCGTAGAGTATCTCTTCTTGAGATTAAGATTTTTGTATTGTTGGATAATTTATCTTTTGATGTTTTGGTGTCCATAATTGATAGTTTTGCAGAGTTTTTTATGATTTTTTTTAATTCGTCATATATGTTTTGTATGTCACGATTTGAGGTTGATAATTGATTTATCTTTGCTGTCAATGTTTGGTTATAATCTACTATTTTTTGGTCGGGAATCATTTTTGGGATGAAATGGACTTGTCGGTTTCTTTTCAGTGTCTTATGGCTTATAATGATTTCTGTTCTTACTAATCTGTGGTCACTGTCGAACTTTACGTTGTTGAGCACGGATATGTCTTTGACTGTCTCAATTTTGTTTGTCAGAATCATGTCTATTTCATTTTTTATTTTACCATTCGGTGATACCCACGTCCATTTTCTGTTGTCCTTTTTCTTGAAAGCGAGTTACCAAATTTCAAATTCATCTCTTCGATCCATCCGATATCCGTAGGGTCCTATTGTTTTCTTTTCTTCTTCGTTTTGTATTCTTCCAAGCTTAGCATTAAAGTCTCCAATCACATACATTACTTCTGATTTGTTATTTGTATATATTTCCTCTAAGTTGTTGTAGAACCTTAGCATCTCTTCGTCATCAGCTTTTTCTGTTGGTGCATATACATACTTGAATTATTGTCATTTTCGTGTTTTTTATATTCAATTGTATGCTGCACATTCTTTCATTATGTAGCTTGATGTCAGTTATTTTTGCTTTAAGTTCTTTTTTAATAAGGAATCCAACACCGTAGAGGCCTTTTGTTTCTCCTACGTAGCAAAAGATATCATGTTCATTATTTATTATTTTTTGTCCTAGTAATTTTGTTTCTGATAGTCCTATAATGTCCCATTTAATTTTCTCCAGCGCTTGTCTCAATTCTTCCTGTTTCTCATCTGATGAAAGTGTCCTGACATTGAAAGTACAGATCTTTAGAGTTCCGTGTTGGTTCTTGTGGGTACAGTTTTCTGTTTCATTATTCTTATATGAGGGGTATTGATCTACTCTTCCCACGCTGATCAACCGGGTTGGGAAGGATTTTTGTTGTATTATAATTGAATGTGGGTTTTGATTATGTCCGATATTAAATGTTGATGCATGGTCTTCATATTTCGTCTGATTATTGTTAAGTAGGAATTGCTATTTGTTATTATATGCTTCGTTTTGTTGTTTCGAGGTTTGTGGGTCATTGTATTTTTCTAAAAATTTTTTTTCTAAAAATTTGTTAGCGGTTTTTGTAGCAAGAAATTTTCTTATTGGATTTGTCGGTTGTTTCTTGGGGTTCATTTCGGTTGATCCTATTATAACAGATTTTGTCTTATTACTGTTTATTTCTTTGTTCTTTGGTTGTTCTGGTGGTGAGCTTTCATTCGATCGTATTCTTTTCCTTGGATTTTCTTGTTCGTTTCCTGTCCAAACTTTTCCATCTACAATGAGTTCGTTAAATTTAAAGTAAGCCCTCTTTCCTTCTCTCTTAAACTCTAACAGTTTTGGGATAAGAGGTTTCCGAGCTTCAACCATTGATTTTGGAAGATCTTCCGTCATAGTAAAATTTGCCCCCAACTTTGTTCCCAATAAAACTTGTTGTTTTTTCTCAAAGTTTTTGAAAACTATCCTGATTGGTCTTATTTTTCCTTCGCTTTTTTTTGCCTAAGCGAAAGCAGCTTGCAATGTCCGTTTCTTCAACTTTGAACTGGTCATTCGATTTATTTATTTGGTTAAGTATCATTCATAGAAGTTCTTCTGAGGTCCGTTCACTCTCTTCTAACTTGAAAATTATCAAATTATTTTTTCTCATTGTCAATTCTAGTTGAGTTATTTGCTTTTCATGTCTAGCACAGGTAGCTTCTTGTTGCTCAATTATGGCTCCTTGAGTCTCAACGATTTTTTCGAGCTTTTCAACTTTCTTAGAAAGGATTCCCACCTTTTCGTCTGTGTTTTTTATGACTCTGTCCGAAGCTTCGTTAATATTTTTAAAAATCGTTTTTTTGTTCTTCTAATAAAAGTTTTAAGGTTTCCAGTGTGATAGCCATTATTTGTATAATGTTGTTACTTCTATTCGCCACTAGATGGCCACGGGTTAAGTGTCGTTAGGGGTTCTTTATTGACAGATGTTGCACAAGCTTTGACTTATGACAGTTCGTGTTTTTATTGCAATGTTGCTGGTTAAAATTGTTTGTTTATAATTTATATAAAAGAAAATTGAGAGTATTTTTCTCCATATAACGCTAGTTTTCCAGTCTTTTTCAATTTTTGATAAATTCGTGAAATTTTAATAGTGAAAATAAGACAAAATACCTTGAAATGGACGGTAATTTCTATTTAATTCCACCGTCCAGGATCCAACCTTTGTCCCAACGAACTTATTTTTTATCCAACAAGTAGCCAATATAATTTAACCTCCAACCACTCGACCATGAAGTTTCTATTAAACACCTCTTATTTTTTGATTCACGGTTCATGGACAGTGCTGCGAGTCCCTGTTTTTTCAGAGGGTTGGTTTGTGTCTCAACTAAGATGATCAATTGGTTTGTGTTCTAACTATATTGTGAACTATATTTAAATTCACCAAAATTGAGAGAGCTTTTGCTTAAAAAAAACTTAAAAACAGCGTTTTTGTTTACTGCAGGGAAGTGGGGCAAGAAGGCTTTAATAATCCGTATGAAAGTAGGAGAACAGCTTCGCTCTTTTCTGGTTTTGTTTGCCTTAGTATTATAGCGTCAGCAAGAGAGAACATAAATAGTCGTCATCGTCACGCATTCGCAATCCATCCGTCAAGAGGATCAGACGTTTCGAAGTTTTGCTCTGTTTAATTAAAGTACAATCTATTTCATTAAATATAAATTAGTGTTTTATTTAAGTAAAGTTAAGAACCCCTAGACAGAAGGAGCTTGAACCCTACAGATTGGGAGCTCGTCCGGGAAGTGCTATGTGCTAAGTGCTACGTTAGTAAATTTAAAATCCAAAATCAAACGATCAAATACAAAAGTTAACCACCAAACCGCATCGGTGTGTGTGTGTGTATAGCAAAGAAGCCAATCTCGCTATATACTCCAGAAGGAGAAGCTATACCTGAGCGAATTTTTATTACACAACAAAAAAAGAAGTAAAGGGCATTGACGAAAGGCAAGCCTGCTGCGAGTTGTTTTGCTGTCGTTTGCTCCAACGGTGTGCAACACGAAGAAAAAAAGCGAAAGCGAAGAAGAGAAGCGGAATCAAGAGAAGAAGAGAAGAAGACCCTTGTTGTTGCTGGTAGCTGGTTGCAGCTTAGAAGAATATTTTATTGTAAGTGTGAGTGACGATTCTTTCTTTCTTTTTATTCTTTTCTTGCTGACAGTTAACAAAACAAAAAATATATAAATACAGATTTGGGGGAGAGTACGATAACTTTTGCGACAAAGTTTAATGACGGATTTGTATAGAACAGTTAAAAACAAGCATTTTTTACTATGAGAAGGGGTCTATCTCCCCCCGTTTAGGCGGTAGGGGCAGTTTAAAAAATATGTTCATTAAATGGAAAAAAAAAATAATTAAAAAATAACGGTAATACTTATAATTAAGTATTATACCTTTTTTTAAAGCCAACACTTTTGTCTATTAGCTTGTTTTTAAATCAAGTCGAAACTATAGTTTTTGAAAAAAATTGTTTTAAAGTCAAAATTTGTGCAAAAAAAGTTTAAAAAAAGGTTTAAAGTGTAATTTTTCAAAACTTTCAGATTATCTACTATTTTTTTTATAATTCATTGCTCTTATTTGTTTTTGATCAAAAACTGAAAACTAGATGACTTGATGTCTTCTAGTTCTTGAGAAAATTGAAAATTACCAAAACAAAATATTTTAATTAAATTACTTTTTCCTTGCTTAAGTATTAACGTAGTCTTATTTTGATAGTAATAATCGATAAGATATACCTAGGGTAAATTAATTTTTCTTAAATACAGCTTATTTAAATGCAAAAGAAACTTTGCATGCACCCCATCTAGCACCCACCGCACCTTGCACCCTCCCCACCTTGCACGCACTCCAACTTGCACCCAGCCCAAATCCTATAGTGTGCCCAAGCAAAAAGACCACTCAAGCAAAAAAAAAAGAATTAAATTAAAATAGTAGTTGTGGTTATTTTCAATTTTCTCAAAAACTAAAAGACATAAAATCATCTAGTTTTCAGTTTTTGATCAAAAACAAATAAGAGCAATAAATTCTGAAATAAAAACAAAGTTACACTTTAAACCTTTTTTTAACTTTTTTTACTCAAATTTTGAGTTTAAAATTAAATTTTTCAAAAACTACGCATAGTTTTGACTTGATTTAAAAACTGGCTAATAGAACAGAATGTTGGCTTTAAAAAAATGTATACAACTTAATTGTAAGTATCACCGTTATTTTTTAATTATTTTTTCCATTTTAAATAATAACTTTTTTAAATTTCCCCTCCCGCCTAAACGGGGGGAGATAGACCCCCCTCCCATAGTAAAAAATGCTTGTATTAAGACCCTCTACCAAAAACCGTTATTATATCTTGGCGCCAAAGTTATCGTACTCGTGCCCAGATTTGTTTAAAAGTAGTATTGAATTTGATCGGAAAGGTATTGAGATGGACAGGGTAGGTATTTTGGGACTGACAGTTAACGAATTAAGGGGAAAGTTGGACGAATTGGGATTAGACAGGACAGGGGTAAAGGGAGTGCTACAGGAGCGGCTACTCCAGCATCTGGGCTTGATGCATGACGATGAAGAGGTGAATAATAGCTTCGAGTCCACCTGTGTTCCAGAAAGCGAACAATACAGAGGGAGATGTTTTACTCTTCGCAATATCGACGACTCCCTCTCGACATTCGATGGTGTTGGTCATCCAAAAGTGTCCGACTGGGTACGCGATTTCGAGGAAAGCGCGACAACTGTAGGCTGGGACGAGGTCCAAAAATTTATATTCGCGAAACAATTATTAAAAGGTGCCGCTAAGCTCTTTATACGTAGCGGAAAAAATGTAAAGAATTGGGCAGCTCTAAGAAAAGCCCTGAAGGATAAGTTCGGTGAGAGTGTTTGCTCTGCGGAAGTACACCGAATGTTACGAACGCGGAAGAAGAAGCGTTTAACTGAGCTGGGGCAGAAACAAATTATTACATTAGGTTGTTTCGAGGCGGAGGTAGTAGTAGATGAGTTGAGCTTGTCGTTAGTTTTCCATGTGGTGAGGGAGGGTGATATCCCGTATTCAGCGGTCATAGGTAATGAGGTGCTGAAGGAAGTAGATGTTCACATCATAGAAGGAGCGGCATTTTTCACTAAAAAAGGGTCGCAAAAATCGCGTAGCAATGAATCGATGCTGATTGTGGACGTTAGGTCTGAAAACAAGGCGGTGGTAACAGTAGTTGCGAGTGTTGGCAGGGCAGCGTGTAGAGGCCGAACTAGAGGCGTAAAATGCAACGAGGACCGGGAGTACAGGACTGATGAGGGTGTTATATGCCAAGGGTCAGAAGTACGGGGTCAAAGTGGTTGTGGTCACGTCGTCGTAGACGGTGATGTAGATGATGATTCGTTAGCAATCAATGAATTGCTCTCGGAATTGGGAACTGTTTGCCTGTCAGCTGGAGATAAAGATTTTGTTCGCGATGATGATGTAGTGGATGTGGGACATCTGGCGCACGAGGATGGAGAGCAATTGAAGAAGATGCTCAAGAGTTACGCACCTAAGAGGTGTAGGTCGTCACCAGTGGAGGTGCGGCTAACGTTGACGGACGTAGTTCCAGTAAATATGAGACCGAGGAGGTCGCCGTACTGTGATCAACAATTTGTTGAGCAACAAGTCTCAGAATGGATTAGGGACGGGATCGGGACGGATTGCAACGCCTTTGCAATGACGGTGAAGAAAACTGATGTGCCGGTGAGAGTCGCGCGTTGGGCTTTTTTTTTTGCAAGATTTCAACTATGTTATCAAGCATAGGTCTTCGACGAAGATGAAGCACGTCGATGCTTTAGGTAGAGTCTGGTGTATGTTGGTCGATGAGTCAATAAACCACCGTATCAAAGAAGCCCAGTCAGAGGATGGATGGATTCGAGCTATTAAGAAGATCTTGGAGACGAGTGACTATGAAGATTACTACATGAAGTCCGGTGTAGTGTACAAAGACCCGACAAAGGAGTTGATTGTTGTGCCGTCTTCAATGGAGCGGGAGATTATCAGCTTGGCTCACCAACAAGGCCATTTTGCCACGAGGAAAACTATGGATTTGGTGGAGCGAGACTATTACGTACCTGGATTGGCAAAGAAAACAGGTGAGGTAGTAAGGAGTTGCGTAAAGTGCATCGTGATAGAGGCGAAAACGGGGAAGAAAGAGGGTTTATTGACATCAATCAATAAGGAACACTCTCCCTTAGGGACGTACCATGTGGATCATGTTGGCCCTATGGAAGCAACCCACAAGCAATATAATCATTTGCTTGTAGTCGGAGATGCGTTCTCGAAATTCACTTGGCTTTATCCAGTGAAAAGTACAGGTTCAGTTGAAGTGATCGATAGACTACAGAAACAGTCGACCGTCTTCGGAAACCCAAGAGTATTGCACGAGTCAAGGAGTTCCGAGAGGTAATGGACAGGTGGAACGGATCCATAAGATTGTAGTCTCGATGCTAGCCAAAGCATGTGTCGATAGTCCTAGCAATTGGTATAAAAACGTTGATAAGGTACAACAAATGTTGAACAATACACCGCCGAGAAGTACAAAAGTCAGTCCGTTTAGGATACTAACAGGCTTGGACTATCCAAATTTAAGGACAGTATAAGAAGACGAGGTCATAATAGAGTTGGACACCGAGCGTGACAAAGTGAGGGAGACAGCGAGGCAAAACATAGAGGCTATTCAGAAAGAGAACCGGAGGTCATACGACAATAAACGAGTTGTTGCGCCTCAATATAAGTTAGGTGACTTAGTAGCCATCAAACGTACTCAATTTGGTACAAACTTGAAGTTAAGGCCGAAGTTTTTGGGACCATATAAGATCATGAAGTTGTTAAAACATGAACGTTATGATGTCGAGAAGTTCGGGAACCGGGAAGGCCAATTAGGACAACTACAGTTATGAAGCGATGGAGTGGTTCATCCGGGGCGGATGAACAAGTCAGGACAGCCGGATGTGGGATTGGCCAAACCTCGACACATCACCCTACTTCAACAGACGAACGAGACAGAACCGACCACTTAACAAACGGACAGACATAACAAAAGAGAACTAGCGTCCCTTCTATTTCTATCCTTTTCGTATTCTGTATATAGCGTCAGCAAGAGAGAACATAAAGAGTCGTCATCGTCACGCATTCGCAATCCATCCGTCAAGAGGATCAGACGTTTCGAAATTTTGCTCTGTTTAATTAAAGTACAATCTATTTCATTAAATATAAATTAGTGTTTTATTTAAGTAAAGTTAAGAATTCCTAGACAGAAGGAGCTTGAACCCCACATTCATGCGTGAAACATTGTCCACCTATTTGTTCCAATCAGGTAAGGACAGGAAGGGACTCTATCAGCTAGGTTCCCAAAATCGAGTAAAATGAAATCGAAATCTACATTATATATTGTACATACAATATACATACATACATACATACATTGAAAATCGAGTGAAATTGTTTTCAGGATTCTACAATTCGATCGATTTCATAACTTCAAGTGAAATTAAAGAAGCTGACATAAAATATATCACATCAGTCAATAAATAATTCAGTTGATTGTCATAAATTGTATAAATTCTTATGTTTTTATTTGTTCTGTGCTTTTTAATAAAGTAAATATAAAATATTAATGGTTTTAATTTGCATTGTGTTGATGCACATACCAGATAGCTGTAAGTATGCAGTTTTTTGCGATAAGAGGTTTCCTATAATATAGTTTAGGAGAAACTCTGGTGTCGAAGCCAGGGACGGTCCCAGCCAAACTTGCGCCCTGTGCAAGATTTGTAGAAAGCGCCCCTTTTTTATATTTTCACACATAAACTGATACACAAGCATAAGCCTTTCCCACATTACCCAGGAGGTAGACTTTCAATGCGTTTTTTTTATTGAGGTATGCCCAGTAGGCCTAAACCATAAACTAAAACGCAGTGAAGAAATGAGCAGAGGAAAAACGTTTAAACTTGGAAACTTACTTTTCTGGCCTTACATTTTGCAAATTCAGAAATAAGATCATCAAAGTTAAAAGAATTTAATAATTCCTTTTCAATGGACATTATAGATAAACCTACCTATCTCTCTTGAGTCATGGTTGTCCTAAGATATTTTTTAATAATTTAAAGTTTAGAAAAACTGCGTTCTCTTGAAGCTACCGTGACCGGGATTGTATTAAAGATTTAAAGAACAATTACTAAATTCGAAGCAAAATCTTCAAGGTTTGAACTAAAAATAAAATTTAACACATCTAAACTTGAGCTTTGTGGTGTAACAAGCTGGGATATTATACGGTTAACTCTTGAAACAATTCTTCTCCATCTAAATCTTTAAAACTACTTTATGTTAAAACATTCTGCAAATTAAGGCATGAAGCACGTACATTTTTATTTTTTAAACATTCGCTTATGTTACTTAAAAATGAAAAATTGATACTACGTATTTAAAAAAAAATCAACTTTAAATTTTTGTTTCGGGTCTAATATAGTTTCAGGACATTCATCAGCATAAAGTATTTTTCTCCGTTGAGATTGCAATAATGAAGCTACATAAACATATTTGGTATTTCTAGGTAACTAGTAATACGCTCGGTTAATTGAACATACCTACTCATTAAATTTTTCATCGGAAAGGATTTAAATCAAACTGTTTTTTGTATTTTCTAAAACTGTTATGCCAGTTGACAGATTAACGGACGGACTTTGCAAATATTTACTAGTTTAATTTTTTATTTTCTAAAATTTCAAACCAAATTAGCAGGCAGCAAATAAATGTAAAATCAAAAATTTTATTTCCTAACGATTTTGCAATGTTTTTTGCCTCTAGATTTTTTAATTCTATAAGGGCTTCATATATTTCTTCTTAATTTGTTTTTAAAGGCCTTAATGTGTCTAACCTGCTCTCTCATCTAGTCTCAGAAGGCGGTTTCAAAGTATGACTTGGAATTTTTTTCTTATAAATATCCCGACTCGTTGTGGAACTTGAAAAAAAGTTATACAAACATTAAATTGTATCGAAAAATTTAACTGCATAAAATGAGCACCGAGCCGCATCATTAACCACTAAATTTAAGGAGTGCGGGCAACATGGAACGAAAAATGCTCTTGGTTCCAGGGTTCGAATTCGATTCTGAACACCCGCTTCTTTTCCTTTCATATTCGAACCATTATCATAACTTTGGCTTCGACAGTTTATTAAAATTCCATGTAATTGAAGCTTGTCTAAAATCAACTGAGTCAGTCACATTCCGGTCTTGTCACAAAATACGTCACTTCTATTAAAAATTGATAGCTATTTATTTAATGTTAATTAACCAACAAAGCGAAAAAACAATTAAAACAATCTGCATTCTGCACCAGACTAAATATACATTAAAAGTAGCCGTTACAACAGTCATTAACTTTCAACAAAAAAAAAAAAAAAAAAACTGCCTGCGCAAGAACGATTCGACTCCACATAGAATCAATCATCCCTCTTTAATTTTTAAGCTCTATGCTCCTTTTCCATTCTATTAAAAATTTCATCTCCTGTAAGCAGGCACTTAACTCTTACACAGTGTGCAATAAGAAAACCTGCACGCTCTGCCCCATATGATTCCGTATAAATAAGTTTTTTTTTTTTTTAAATATCTCCCATGTTAGATTCGCTTTCGATACTTAAGGGCCTTGCACATGAGAGCGAACAACGAATGAACGAATTGACGAACAAACGTGATTTTACATATTTCAAAAAGTCAATTCCAAACAAAAACACATTTAAATTATAAGAAACCAATTGACAATAATAAAATTTGCATTTTTTTCTCTAAAACAAGACAATTTTGTAAAAACGATTTGTTAGTAACGAATTGCAGTGTGGTTGCTACGAACTGTCAAACTCTATTCGCGTTCCACATACCATCCACACTGCAACGAATAAATTGTTCGCGCTCAACTTAACCTCAAAATTATACCACTCTTGTTTTGTTTTTGTGTGAAAGATCATGGCTGAGGAAAATATGGAGAAAAGGGTTGACAATTCGTCGCTGTCTGCGAATAGAAATAAAGCTCACGTGAAAGAAAAGTCAAAATATGCGAACATCCACAGTTCGCAGTTCGTAGCTCATGTGCAAGATGCTTTAGTGTGCAAAAAAGAAAACTTGCACATCCATTGACCATTTGTAGCAAAGACACCTACTACCTAGTTTCCAAATATTTTACCCTGTTCACACAAGAGAAAAAATCTCAACACAAAAAAGTTCCATGCAAGAGAAAAAAAGAAAAAATCTCAACACAAAACATTTCCATGCCACCTCATATGTGCAAGATTTATTTCATGCACACCGAGTCCCAAAATTAACATAGAGAGTATGACAAAGCAAAATACTTATTCATATCACGCACCGTACCTGAATGTGAGTTCTCATCTACAAAACAAAACAACAAAAAAAATATATGGAGTGTCTTTGATTTGTAGTAGAAGGTAGCACACACTACACAGCACAGCAACCTACCTGCTCTTTTTTTTCGGAGACATTTTTTTGTTGTTTTCTTTGTCGATGAGAACTCACATTCAGGTACGGTGCGTGATACAAAACCTGCACGTACTAGCCCATACGATTCAATATGAATAAGTATTTTGCTTTGTCATACTCTCTATGTTTATTTTGGGACTCGGTGTGCATGAAATAAATCTTGCACATATGAGGTGGCATGGAAATGTTTAGTATTGAGATTTTTTCTTTTTTTCTCTTGCATGGAACTTTTTTGTGTTGAGATTTTTTCTTTTTTTCTTTTGTAGGAACAGGGTGAAATATTTGGAAATGAGGTAGGTAGGATTTTTAGTTCTGCGATATCTTGAATTAAATTTTTATTTAATGCAACAATGAAAGTGATGTTAGTTAGTGCGCAAGAGATAACTTAGGACAGTTGTGATGCATGTTTTTTTGAGATTATTTTAAGAATGTTTGTGGTTAAAAAAATGGTTAGTAGTACATATTTGTTTGCGCAAGATCAGATTACATTTTCTTGATCCTGGTAATGCGCCCCCCCCAGAATTCTGCGCCCTGTGCATCTGCACATATTGCACATATGTATGCTTTGTCCGGCCCTGGTCGAAGCTTAGTTTTTGAATGTGTCAGTTTTAAAAAGAACATTGTTTTACTCGAAATCTTATGGAAAACACATTTACTTACTTACTTACTTAAGGTGGCACTACAGTCCGGGGGCGGACCTGGGCATCAACCAACATGCGTCTCCAGCCATCTCGGTCCCTAGCTAGCTGTCTCCAGTTTCGCGCGCCAAGTTGGTTGAGGTCTTCACCCACTTGAGTGCGCCACCTGAGTCGCGGTCTTCCTCTACTGCGCCCGTCCCTCGGGATTGGATTCGAAGACCTTCCGGGCTGGAGCGTTGATGTCCATTCGCTGTACATGACCCAGTCATCTAAGCCGTTGGACTTTAATTCTGCTAACTAGGTCAGTGTCGCTGTACAGCCCGTACAGTTCGTCGTTATATCTTCTCCTCCATTTTCCATCTATACGTACGGGACCAAAAATCACCCGAAGAATTTTTCTCTCGAAGCATCCTAAGACGTTCTCATCTTTTTTTGACAGGGTCCAGGCCTCAGCGCCATAAATGAGGACCGGGATGATGAGTGTCTTATAGATGGTGATTTTAGATGCTCGAGAGAGGACTTTACTTCTCAATTGCCTTCTAAGTCCAAAGAAGCAGCGATTTGCAAGAGTTATTCTTCGTTTGATTTCAGTGCTGGTGTCGCTGTCTGTGTTTATAGCGGTGCCTAGGTAGACAAAGTCCTTAAATACCTCGAAGTTATAGCTGTCCATGGTGACGTTTTGTCCAAGACGTCGTTGTTCAATGTCCTTTTTTGATGACAGCATATACTTGGTCTTGACCCCATTGACCACTAAACCCATCTTCTTCGCTTCCGTCGCAATGCTCAAAAACGCTCCACTGACATCACGCTTTGATCTTCCAATTATGTCAATATCATCTGCGTATCCGATTCCAGAACGATATTGAAGAAGTCGCATGACAGTGCATCGCCTTGTCTAAAACCTTTTTTGACATCAAATGCATCGGTGAGATATTTTCCGACCTTGATGGAGCAGCGTGCATACTCCATCGTCATTCTGCACAAACGGATAAGTTTGACAGGGATGCCAAAACTAGACATTGCTCCCTAGAGCTCTTCCCTATGGATGCTGTCATACGCGGCTTTAAAATCGATAAAGAGATGGTGGGTATCGATTTGAAGCTCCTGGGTTTTTTCCAAGATCTGCCGTATCGACCAAATATTCGGTCGATAGTGGACTTTCCTGGTCTGAAACCACACTGATAAGTACCTATCAGGTTGTTGACGAACGGCTTCAGACGTTCACATAATACGGCAGAAAGGATCACTCATCGGGCATGCTTTCTTCCGACTATATTTTGCAGATGAGTTGGTGCATGCTCCCTACCAAGTCATCGCCTGCTGCTTTAAATAGTTCGGCAGCGATGCCATCAGATCCAGCAGCTTTGTTTGACTTCAGTTTAGATATAGCTATCTTCACTTCGTCTAGGTCGGGTAGGCGGAATTGTTGATCTGCATCGCCTAGGTTGAGTGGTTCTATCTCCCTTACAGCGGAATTCCGTTCGTCATCGCCGTTATATATGTAATTTGGAGAAGTGGTCTTTCCATATTCTCAACATAGACTGCGGTTCTACTACGATGTTCCCCTGATCGTCTTTACAGGCTTCGGTTCGTGGCTGGTACCCTTGGGAGGTTTTTTTTACCTTTTGGTAAAATTTACGAACCTCATTCCTGTTGTGACATCCCTCTATCTCCTCGATCGCGCGCTTCTCGTGCTCTCTTTTTTTCCATCTAAGAAGCCGGTGATCCTCTCTCCTCTTCTGCTCGTAGAGCTCGCGAGCAGCTCTGGTCCTTCTGTGCAGCGCCGTTTCGTATGCCTCTTGTTTCGCTGCGTGGGGTTTCGCTGTTGTGGACGTGTGAAACCTGGTACTTCAGAGGCGGTTTTCAATGCTTAATGCAGGCAGCATAGGACTCCTTAAGAGGTTACTAGAGACTCGATCGGAAAAGGATATGTCTGGTGTCTTCATATTTCTCCTCTGTTGAGGCATGCGCGCATATTAGGCTTATGTTGGCGAATTTAGCCTTGATGCGGATTGTCGTGATGCGCTCGCTCACACTGTTGAAACTCAAGACTTTTTGCCTGAGTCTAGTTCCAACAACAAATCCACACCCAAATAGACGCTGTCTTTGTTCTCGGTAGCAGTCGCCGTAGTATATTTCGCAGTCTTTTAGTTTGCGTTTGCCCGGTCCATCCCATCGCACTTCTTGGATGGCGGTAATATCTGCCTAACCGCAGTTTAGGGCTACCGCTAATTGTTCGGCTGCACGTGGTCTGTTAAGGGACCTAACATTCCACGTACAGATCCGAATTTCGTTGTCCTTATTTCGTTTGCTTGGGTTGTCAACAGTGAATCCGTCCGTATCCGAGGCTTGTTGGTGCTTCGCAACTAGAAGATTTTTACGTGGTCAGGAAGTCACCCCGACGGCACAACCCCCAACCTGGAGGGCCAGATCCTTAGTATAACTCCAAGGACGGGGAGCCGGATAAACCGCTCCTTATAGGCCTGGGCTCCGAATAAGTCGTAGAAGCCCTATAAGGTGTTCACTAAGTAGTTCAACCTTACTGGAACTGTAGACGCCACCGTTGATTCCATCTCGAGAATTCGTCCGCTGACGTCTGGATAAGGAGAGGTGCCTTAGTGGAAACACCTCTCCCCCCTCTCTCGTTTGCTGCCCCCAACAACTTTCCACTGGAGTTAGAACCCAATCTCCAGTTGAGGTACTAGGCACCCGATGTTCACCGCGGGGAGGTGAGAGTAGGAGTTGATAGACAGAGGTGGCTTTTGAGAAAAACCTGTGGATGCTTGTGTCCTCTTGAGTGCACATGTCTACCATTTGAACATCGGAAAACACATTTGGCGTGCTGAAAAATCATTTTAAATGTTTTGTCCGTTCCCCAAAACTACAAAATAGAAGCTGCAACTTCTCACAAACCAAGTGCTTTATAAAGAAGCTAAGGTTTATTACCCTAAGTGAAAATACTATTGTTTTTAAACAATTTCACATTGTCGAATTCAAATCGCAGCAACTTAATCTGGTCGAATTCAAATCACTTGAAAATCGCAAATATCGAAATGTAGAACACGGAAATTCACTTCGTTTTAAGTTAAAATGAAAACGATATCGATAAAAGTGAATTTCAGAACTCCAATTTATATTTTAAATCGATTTCAATTTCATTTCGATTGAAAGTGAAATGTAGAACCTAGCTGCTTGTAACGAGTTTTTCCGCTTTGAGGTAATTGCTGGCACACCAACTGTCCCTCGCTAGCTCAGGAGTGGATCCGTTGACCTCCTCGTTAGCAAAAAATATGCCAGTCTTAGCATCTAGCTGTTAGTGATGGGCGAGATGACCTCTAACCACCCTGCCTGGTTGCTTTCTCGCTAAACAACCCCTTTTATTACTTCCTCTTTTCTTCCTCCTTACCCTTTCATCTCCCCTTTCTCATCTTCCCCTTTTTTAAGCCAAATTAAAATTCCATATTTTCAACTAGGTATACTCGTATAATATTTATAATTCAAAATCTCATATTAATTGACCTTATTTTTAATTCATTAATAAAATTATTTACCATTAATCTCAATTCAATTAAAAGTATAATTTAATGATTCAAATAAATTTAAAATTTAAAAAGGGGGGGCAACGATTGAATGATATATATATGTATATGTATGTCAATTGGGACATGGACTACAAGAAACACTTACCCCAAAATTCTCGACGTAGTGGCCACTTCCTCGATGAATCCTGGAGGTTTTGATAGGCAATACGCACTTTTTTTTTTTTTAATGTTTTAAAATCAAACAAAAATTACCACCACTTTTCTTAATTACTATAAAAAAATTATATATATATAAGTATATGTATATATATATATCTATGTATGTATATGAATACACGTATGGATACTGATATATATATATATATATATACGCACTATTCTGAAAAACTATTATTTTAAAATTGATTCTTTAATTTTTTTATATGTATATAAATAATTAAGAAAATTGAAATAAAATTATTTTTTTTAGTAAGGAAACTGATTTATATAAATCACTCGTTGAACTTTTGCTCTTTCACAACAAAAAAAAATTGAAGTTGAAGGTTGACTGCCACTGCTGGCGGCGACGTCGTCGTCCGTCTTTATTAATCTTTCCTTTCCGAGTTTTATGCCTTATTTGAACTTGGACACGCTTTCTGGCTTAGGTTTTCCTTCACGGAAATAGGGATCGTTTCCTGAACCGTTATGAGGATAGGTTTTCTATCGTTCCCTTGTCCTTTTTCAGGCCGCCAAAAATTATTTTGACGACCTTAGCTAGTTCCAAAAAAAAACAGTTTTTAACGAACTGCCAATTTATGGCAATTTTATTGTGCCAAAAGTAAAAGAGGAACCTTACCTTAGCAGTTCAATAAATTTAATTCCTTCTAAGGAATCGGTGAAATATATATATATATATATATATATATATATATATATATATATATATATATATAGATATATATGCTTATATATCTGTTAAGATTTTATGTCCTTGTTTATTGGGACGTTGCGTCTAAATTTTGCTAAAATTTAAATAAATTTTTCTTTTATTCGTTTAATCATCACAGTATTCATGTAATTCACTTACTTTCAAAAACAAAATCAAATCTTCTGTATAAATTTAGGATGGCTGATGGTGCATCCGTTTAATTAATGGTTATTTGTAATTATACAATTATATAGGCACTATGGAGGATTCTGTGGTTCACACTTCTTTATCCGGGGAGTAAACAAACCTTAAATTTACCCCCACACACATACACCTATTTTTCCAGCCTTTGTTTTATAATCAACCTACAACCATATTTCAACCACGCAATATCAAAAATATAGTTGTGGGTGAAAAGCTCCAGGTTTTTTTCTCTCATTTACTTTCTTCAAAACTTACGGGCTACCCTGTAAGCAACATGCATATGTTGCCAGATGACGCCGCAACAAAGTTGCACTTATCTCCCCCGATACATCCTATAATGGAGTGCTGAATGCCACTCAATTATGGCACTGTCGAGTGACATCTATACAAGAAAAGGAGAACATTAGACACTACACACACATAAGACAAATGATCTCCTTTGTATGAGCAGTACATCTATCTTAGCTTTAGAGCGAGAGGGTGTGATCACACTTTGTTTACAACTTACAAACAGGCATACAAAAAAAAACAAGTTTGAAGCGTTCGTCGTCGTCGGTCGGTGTCAAGTGGGTTTCCGTTTTCTTTTCAATTTTAAGACTATGTATGTATCTAATCGATTAGATTGAAATTTGGTAGAATAAAAACCAATTCGGTTACAGGGCTTCGAGTTTTTCAGATAATATATCTGGAATATGCGAAATGAACCCACTTTCGTCCTTCATATAGCCGGGTAGTGTGTGGTAAAAAGTTGTTCGTACGTAAACAACAGGTGAAAGTGCAATTTCTGAGAATGTTTTCGGCTTGTAATCTCATAAGCCAGTGCAATTTTGTTTATACTGGTGATATTCAGTGTTATGTTTTATTTATAATGCATACAATTTAAATTGAAAGAAAATACATATTATTATTCAATATTCGAGAAAACTCTTTATGGAAAATATTCTAATTGAAAAAAACGGCCAACCTCTTTCACAGACGACGATGAACTGAAAAACTAGCAATAATGAGTGTACGTCGTATGCAGCGTTGCCAAAATGTGCCCGATCGGGCCATTTGGCACTAAGTTTTTTATTTTGGCCCGTGGCCCGGGGCCAACATGAAATGGCCCGCATATCATATATTTTCTTTTTTCTAAAACAACAAATCCAATCTTTTTATTCCACCAACAAAATTATCAATGTGTTTCCTCCATATACAACTTCCCATATTGAAAATGACACTAAACTCATTCATTCAGACTGACATGACGTTTGCTTTTCATTTGTTTTCGCCAATCGCCACTTTATTTTTTTTCACCTACCTATAACGTATGTAAGTATCTAGTCTGTTTGTTTTGTCATATCTACAATTTCTTAAAACACAGCCCAAAAAGGCAAGAAGAACTTAAAGTTTTTCAAGAGTATCTTGATTTGAAGAACACCAAAATAAAGAAAATTGTTGCAACGCAAACAAAAAATTTAATGTTATTTTAAAAAAAAATGTTAAAGCTGAGTACTTAGAAAGCCTAGACAATATATTTGAAGTTGAATTCGAACAGTTCTTTTTGAAACCCTTAAATGGAGTAGGTATATTTTGGCTACGGATTTGATGACTTATTCGAAAATTTAATTTAATTAATTTAATTCAATTAATTTAATTCGAAATATAATAAGTTTATTTAGAAAAGATAAATTGTTATTGTTTTCTTAAAGACATTTTTTCTAGGGTAGTGGGCTAGTGGCCCTCTCATTTTGGAAATGGCCCTCAAAATGGCCCTTAAAATTTTTGTATTCGCGTCAACGCTGGTCGTATGTATAATTTATATAACAGATTTTCATAGATTTATGTGTATGTATAAAGTGTATAACAGAATGTCATAGCAACAATTGAATGAATACAGGATACGTACTTAGCATAATAGTTAGCAAGATGGTATTTTTGAAATACAGTGTATGAATACATTATATTCTCCGCCTGGCCGAAAAAAAAAAAAAACTTAACTTAATTATTAAAAAAAAAAACTTAATATTGGAATCTAATAGGGCGTTTGGTTTGTCTTCCTGAACGTCGTGGAGTGTGGACCTCTGGATGTGGAGGTACAGTTCTAGTTACAGCTTCTGCTGATGCTTGAAGACGTGAAGTTGGAGTTTCAGTTGCAGCCTGTGTTGATGATGGTGCTTGAGATACCGGATGATGGCACACTATCACATCATGATCTGAAAATGAAACTATCCGACGATCTTGTACGATAGGTTGTTGAGTTGGAGTCTTCTGGATTGTTGGCTTCGGAGCTGGGACATCCACGAGTCTGAGTTGGTCAATATGTCTTTTAAATATATAACCACTGTCTAATTTAACAGTGTAATGTAATGAGCCCAACTTTTGCGTGATGAATCCTAGTTCACATGCTGGTTTATTGTTTCTGTAAACTCGAACAGTTACTCGGTCACCAGTTTTGAGACTACGTATCGTACCATTTTGTGGAACAGTTGATGGTAACTCTTTAGTAGGTCTTATCGCATCTAAACGAATACGTAGCTGACGATGCAGGTACAGCTCTGCTGGACTTTTCCCAGAAGACAACGGTGTGGCTCGGAATAATTGTAGTATTTGATTAAGATGATCCGAGTTATTCTCCATCTTTTCAAGCTTTATTTTTAATGTCTGGACAAACCTTTCTGCAAGTCCATTGGTTGCAGGATGTCCTGGCGCAATGAATATCGGAGTGATGCCTCGGTCCTTGCAGTATTTATCGAATATCTGATTTTTTAAAATCGTTGCATTGTCGGATACCAAGAAATTTGGATAACCGTGAAAGGAAAATATGTCCTCTAGAAGAGACATTGTTGTGGACGTGTCCGGTGCTTTCTTAATTGCTCTGACCTCGGGCCATTTAGACTTCGCGTCAATTAATATAAAGTAGAAATTACCATTTTTGGGTCCTGCGTAGTCAATGTGAACTCTTTGAAAATTTTCCTGTGGTTCTTCCCAATGATGTGTTGGTTCTTTTGCTGGAGATTTTTGGTTCAGGGCGCAGGCTTGACATGACCGTACTACTTGTTCAATATCTCGATCAATATTGGGCCAGTAACAGTATCTTCTCGCTAGCTGTTTCATGCGAACTATGCCTGGATGTGTTACATGAAGTTCGTCCAATATTGTCTTTTGAAAAATTTTTGGGATGTATACCCGTGAATCTCGGAATAAAATGTTACCTTGCAGTGTATATTCCTGTAAATAGCTTGTTCCGGCGTTGATTTCTTTTATTATTTTTGTCAGATCAGGGTCCTTAGATGTTTCTTGTGCTATCATTTGACTAGTGACGTTGGTTGAAGATATGTAGCTGAATGAATTGTTTTGGAGCTGAAAGATTTCATCATCGATTGTAGAATGTTCTTTGGAAGTTTTACTGACCGGATTTCTTGAGAAATAATCGGCATTGACATTTCGGTCGCCGTTTCGATGAATTATTTCATAGTTAAAATTAGACAAATAACTTGCGTACCTGAGCAATCTAGCGGCTGTCATGGGTGGCAAATTACTATGATGATGGAATATTCTTGCCAGAGGTTTGTTGTCCGTGATGAGCGTAAACTTTCTACCATATAAATCAGTAAAAAGTCGGTCAAGTGCAAATACAATAGCCAAGGCTTCGCGATCAATTTGGCTATAATTCATCTCAGACTTTGAAAGGGACCTTGATACGAAACAGATCGGTTTCTCGACTCCATCGATGATATGAGAAAGAACAGCGGCTACTCCCACAGGGCTGACATCGCAAGCAACAGTGACTGGCAGTGAAGGGTCATATGGAACAAGCGTCTGTTCGCTTCCGATCAAATGTTTAAGCTTGATGAATGCTGCTTCACATTTCGCTGACCAGAAAAAACCGGAATCCTTACAAAGTAGCTCGCGAATCGGGGCTGTGATAGTTGAATGGTTGGGGATGAATTTACTATAGTAAGTCACTAGTCCAAGAAATTGTTTTACTTCCTTCTCATTAGTTGGTCTTCGTGCATCGAGAATAGCTTCAACTTTCTTTGGATCTTTAGCAATTGTCTTGAACGATATAAGGTAACCAAGGTACGATATCTTGGTTGCAAAAAATTTACATTTTGATCTATTTATATGCAAGTCATTGTCTTGAAGTCTCTGGAAGCATTTCAATAGATTATCTTCGCATTCTCTTAGGGATTCGCCATGTACGATGATATCGTCGAAGTATAAAACAACTCCGGTTAGGCCGTTTAAAATTTGGTCCAAGATTCGATGAAATTCACTCGGAGCTGATTTGATGCCAAAGCTTAAGCGGTTCATTTTGAATGTGCCTTTGTGCGTCGAAATTGTTTGAACCATCGCACTTACTTCATCTACTTCAATATGAAGGTATGCTTTGTATAGATCTAATTTACAGAAGTATCTTGAATTCCTGAGGTTGTTCACTATTTCGTCAATTCGGGGAATCGGGTAGTGCGCGTCTGTGAGCTGTTTGTTGACAGCAACTTTATAGTCAAAGCATAACCTAACGTTTCCATCTGGTTTTGGCACAGCTACTATGGGTGATCCCCAATCACTTTTGTCGATGGCTGTGATTATGTTGTCTTTCTCCAGCATGGAAAGCTCACGTTCGACTTTGTCACGAATAGCAAACGGTATGGTTCTTGCTTTGATGAAAACTGGCCTTGCATTACTTCTTAGCTGTAAAGAGCACTTGACACCTGGAATCTTGCCTACTGACTGCTCGAAAATTTTTGGAAATAATTTCACAAATTGGTCAACTGATTTTACCTGGAAAACATCTTGAATATTATTTTTGATTGACTGATTGATGACTTTGTCTATTTCTTGAAGGCTTATATGCAGACGCCGAATCCACGTTCGACCAATTAATGATGAAAACCCCTCCGGTACAATGAACAGCTGTTCAACAGATTCGATGTTGTTGAATTTCACTGGAACGTCGATGACTCCTAGAGGTGACACAATACCGGCGTCATACGTTCTGAACTTCAAAGAGCATGGCTGGAGTTTGATATTCAACTTCAGCTGTTCGAATTTATTAATGGGAATCAGGGTATATCCGGAACCCGAGTCAACTTCAAACTTCACGGCTTTGTTGGCTATAAATAATTCAACTTCATATTTCTGTGCTGTTAAATTTGTGGAAAACGAATCAACGACTTCCATATGGTTGAGATTTAGATCGCTCTGATCAAAATTTGATTGGAAATCAGCGTAATCTGTGATGTTTGATACAGTTCTGGATGTTGACTGGTGATTTTTATTCTTGACAAGCGTAGATATGCACACTTTTGACACGTGCCCTTGTTTGTGACAGGAACCACATCTCAGTTTGTCGGGCGCTACCCTACAATCTGTTGACATGTGATTGTTCCTACCACATCTGATACACAGATCATCAATTCCGATTTCTCTAAAATTAACTCTGTAATTGGCATTTCTTTTGCTGGAAGTGTTTCTTCTTCTGGAATGTGTTCGTGACCCGGCTTTCTTTGAGGATTCACGTCTGGATTTTGAAATTAAGTTGATGTTCGTCTGTGCTGAATTGATTAAAGTATAAGATTGAGCAACCTCGTTGGCATTAATCTTAGCTGTCTCATAAGCTAAAGTTTTTGTTACCACTGCACTGAAATCCAAATCGGTCTCTAAAAGTTTCTCTCGAATGCTATTGTCTCTAAGTCCTCGAATAAAATGTCCTCTCAAAAACAAGTCAGTGACGGATAACCCACATGAGCAGTTCAATTGACAATCGATGGCTAGTTTTTGCAATGCAGCCACGTACTCAGAACAACTTTCGTTAGGTTGTTGAACTCTCATCAAGAGGCGATGCTGACCCACGAGAACATTAACAGAAGGTGCGAGCTTCACTTTGAGAACTTTGACAATGTCTGTATAGCTGGATTCTTCAATGGTTCTTGGTGCTAGAAAATGCTTACATTTGTCGTAGAGATTAGGTCCGATTGAATTCAAGAATATCCTCTTCTGAATAACTGGGTCGGTTAAATTCTTCAAAGCACAAAAGTTCTCGAATCTCTCTATATATTGTAGAAAATTTTCATTATCTGGATTGAAAACCTCAAAATTCGAAGCGATAATCGTCGTTGAAATTGAACTGGAATCATGTGCAGCAGCACCAACGTTGTTTTGTAAGCTCATCATATCTCTCATAGCCTGGAGAAACTGGCTAAATTGTGTAGCGTCCATAATTCGGCTTTTATCTCGTCGCCAAAATGTTATGTTTTATTTATAATGCATACAATTTAAATTGAAAGAAAATACATATTATTATTCAATATTCGAGAAAACTCTTTATGGAAAATATTCTAATTGAAAAAAACGGCCAACCTCTTTCACAGACGACGATGAACTGAAAAACTAGCAATAATGAGTGTACGTCGTATGTATAATTTATATAACAGATTTTCATAGATTTATGTGTATGTATAAAGTGTATAACAGAATGTCATAGCAACAATTGAATGAATACAGGATACGTACTTAGCATAATAGTTAGCAAGATGGTATTTTAGAAATACAGTGTATGAATACATTATATTCAGTGTAGATGGTTTTTTTAAAAATTGAATTCCCCAAGGTGTTATTATAAAAAAAAACAAAAAAATTCGTCCACATAGATTCCGTTTGGACATGTGTGACGGCGACAACAATTGTTCGTTAAGCGAGTACGAATGAAATACACGATAAAAATCCGCTATGCAGAAAGTCAACATGCAAACCGTTTGCTCATGTTAAAAGTTAAATGCCGAAATTTAACTCCGTTAAAAGACGAGAGGTCGTTCACCTCTTTCTAGAATAAGTGTATTCGTGTCAAAAAAAAAATGTTTGTTTATAAATCAATCGATTAAAGTTGCGTTTTACCGACGGGGTTTCAGTGATCGAGTTCTATTGGGACCTATAATCCCTCGTCGGTAAAGTTTTCATTTTATTTTCTTGTCTTAATCCCAGTACATAATTACGTTTACGTATATCGGGTCGTGTTTTGTCAAAGCTTAATTAATTCTGTTTCGTTGTGCCAGCATAAATGCTAAATGTGGGGCGCGAATCCACTTACCGGAACAGAAGAATGTAAACAAACATAATCAGATAAGTGAACAAAATTTGTTTGTGATTTGAAATCGATACTTTGTGGTCATTTTCTTTTCTTTTAGGCGTTACTGCCGAATGTCTTTGGCATGAAAAATGCCGAGAGGTTTACCAGCTCGAGTTTCCAGCTCATACATGCAGTTGCCCACTACCTTTTTTACGCGGGATTTCAAAAATTTTGGAAGCAACTTAGCATTAATGCCTTGCGCAAAATTGCTTTGGGTGAAATTTCTATGGAAAACTTCCTGACCTTCACGGTAAGTGACATTTTTCGACCTTTTATTGTATTGATTTTTAGACTTAACGTATGCCCTGTCCAAATTCTCCGACAACGTCTGTCTAGCGAGTGTCAGTTTAAGCGCGCGTGGTTTGACCAACATTTCAGGATCGTGCAATGCGTTTAGTTTTCTTAGCAGAGCACAAGTTGCTAAGAAAACTACGATTGACCCGCTCCGAAATGTTGGCTTGAGGCGAATACACTGCCGTTCGCACATGCTTAACGCCATAGTTATCCAAAAAGATTTTAAAATCTTTGGATACAAATTGACGACCGTTGTCGGAGTGGATTTGTTCAGGGGTCCCGAAAGTATGGAAAACTTCTGTTTCAAGATATTGAATCACACGGTTTGTAGTAGCTTTTGGTAAGGCTTTGAAAAACGTGAACTTTGTGAAATGGTCAACCACAACGAAAACGTAAATGTTTCCTCGCTTGGTACGCGGATACGGGCCGAGGAAATCAACGTAGAGTCGTTGCATGGGCCTTTCCGTTTTTGTTTGGTTGACTATCGGTGGGTGAAGAATT
This sequence comes from Eupeodes latifasciatus, assembly GCA_920104205.1. Lineage (NCBI taxonomy): Eukaryota > Metazoa > Arthropoda > Insecta > Diptera > Syrphidae > Eupeodes > Eupeodes latifasciatus. The sequence goes on along the minus strand of OV049924.1, from coordinate 201,973,293 downwards.
TCGTTAGGCGCCTTAACCATTTTACAAATTTCACAGTTTTTTACGTAAGTCTTAACATCTCTAATCATTTTCGGCCAATAATATTTGGATCGTACGCGAGCGTAAGTTTTGTCAAAGCCACTATGGCAACTTAGTTTGGTATTATGGCACATTTCGATACACTTTTGAGTTAGATCGTCTGGAAGCCATAAGCGCCAGAGTGAATCTTCTTCGTCAACAATTCCGTTTCTAAACCTGACTCTCCGGTAAATGAATTTACCGGACACTACGAGGTCTGGAAGGGTCGATTGGTTTTCGGAGATGTTCTCTCTCAAGTGGGTATATTGTGGCGAATCGAACTCAGCCGAATCTAAATCGATATCACCGCAAGTCATTATCGAAGAATCTTCACAAATCCCATTACCCACTACCGTTCCGCTTGCTGTGATTTCGTCCATGTTTATCCGTGGTAGGCAGTCCGGCACTACGTTTAGGCTCCCTTTGCGATGTTCGATTGAGAAGTTATACCCTTGGAGTTCTAGACTCCATCTGGCAAGTCTACCTGATAACTCTTTCATCGACATGAGCCATTTAAGACTCGAATGGTCCGTAATGATTGTAAAGGGCAATCCGTCGACGTAAGGCCGAAATTGTCGCAAGCTTAATACCGCTGCGAGACACTCTTGTTCCGTGACTGTGTAGTTTTTCTGGGATTTGTTAAGCTTCTTCGACATGAAAGCGATAGGCTTCTCATTACCGTTCTCATCCACTTGAAAGAGAACACCGCCTACTCCTTCAGACGAAGCATCGCATTGAATAAAGAAACGTTTTGAAAAGTCAGGTTCAACTAAAACTGGAGCTGACGACAGAGCTGTTTTCAGTTTTTCGAAAGCTTCAAATGCTTCCGACGTAAATTCAAAGTTAGACCCCTTTTGAAGGCAATTGGTCAAGGGAGCGGCTAAATCGGCATAGTTCCGGATAAATCTCCTATACCACCCTGTCAGGCCCAAAAATCTCCTCACTTGCCTAACAGTAGTTGGAACTGGGAAATTGACCATTGCTTCTATTTTGTCTGGGTTAGTTTTCAGGTTTCCCTGACCTACGATAAAACCTAGGAATTTGATCTCCTTCATGCAAAATCTGCTTTTATCGAGATTGATTGTTAGATTTGCTCGGCGAAGACAAGATGCAACCTCTTTAAGGATGCGTAAATGCGACTCAAAATCCGAAGTACATATCAGTAAGTCATCTAAATAGACAACCACGTTATCACGGAGATGACTTGAGATTACTTGATCCATAACTCTACACAGCGTTTGTCCAGCGTTGCTCAAACCGAATGGCATTACCTTAAACTGGTAGAGCGGCCTACCAGGTACGGCAAAAGCTGTTTTCTCCCGAGATTTTTCATGTAGAGGAATTTGCCAATAGGCATTCTTTAGGTCTATCCCCGTGATAAAGTGCGTGTCTTTTATCCGACTTAACAAACCTTCGACATGAGGCAGCGGATACGCATCCTTCACGGTGACAGCGTTGACTTTCCGGAAATCTAAACAAAGGCGGACTTTACCGGGTTTCCTTACCAACACAACGGGACAACTCCATGGAGAGTTGCTTACTTCTATTACTCCTAGCTCCAACATACGATCTAAGTCCTTATAGACCTCACCTTGCCGGACTGGAGACAACGGATAATGCCTAGATTTTATCGGGGCTGCATCTCCAGTGTCAACGACGTGACACCCAAGGTCTGTCTTTCCTAACCCCAGGACAACGAAATTTAGAAACTGTCCCTTGACATTTTCTAAATGAAAGGACTCTTCGGTTGAAAGTTTCATCAACTCGGTATCGTTTTTAAAGTTTTCCTCAGTTTCACCGGAAGTAAAATCCAACTCGACTTCACTTATCTGTGGTATCAACTGAAAGCTTAGCCAGAAATTCATACCGAGATAAACTTTTTGCGTCAAATTTGGTATCATATAAAAAGTTAAGTTCTTTGATATGCCGTTATATTTGGTCTCGATCTCGCAATATCCCACAATTTTGTGTGAATTGCCATCTGCCGTACGCACTATGTTATTGTAGGGCATCATTTCAACCCCTAACTTACGAACTAACTCGAAGCAACCCTCACCCAATACGGAGATTGAGGCTCCACTATCGAGAAGTCCAAAAACCGACTCATTATTTAAAAAGACGTTAGCATACATGCGCCCGTCTGTATTAGACGATATAATCGTTTCTATAATTTGTTTTCGAAACTTTTTTCGATTTTGAAAACGATGACGACATTTAGAAATTTTCGAACTCATTGGTTTTATGTTGGTTCCGAAGATTCGGGATCGAACCTTCTCATAGTTTACTTTTCTCTCGTGAAGAGACTTAAGATTATGGAATTCCATCGGATGAAATGGTTCACTATCGACGTTGGACCTTTCCCTTTTTAGTATTTTAATCGGACTTAGGCCCTCGTCATTATCATCCAAGGAATTCATTTTGGTATTTAATTTTGTGAGTGGTTCGTGGGATTCTTTGAGGAACGAATCTCTCCACTCCTCGTTTCGTCCCTCGGGAAGTTTCCCTTTTGGTGTTTACCACACTGAATGGTTGTTACGCCCTTTTCACCACACAGAAAACAAAATAAATTTCTTACCTCGGATGGGCAAAAATGGTATGCATCACCTTTTTGATCGCAATTCCAACAAATATAGTTGGCAGTTGAAATGGGTTTTTGTCTCGAAGAAATCGCTGCAACTTCTTCAACCTTTTGATCGCAATCATATTCTTCTTCGACTACGATTTCATGGACTGATCGATGATTGAAATTACGCTTGTTCAAAAACCGTTCAGCCTCGCGAGCTTTTTGTCGAAGCTGCTCTAAGTTTCTGACTTCAGCTGACAACAAAATCTCGCCTAATTTCTCTTTCGCATTCCCTCTAATAATTTCGATCAGTTTTTTATCATTAAAGGGTTCTTTCAGACGGTCGTTCAGGCTACTGATTGCAACATAAAAATCGTCGAAGGATTCCTTAGGACCCTGTTTGCGACACATGAGTTTCATGTAGATGTCGATTTCAGACTCCATCCTACCGAACTCTTTCTTCATGGCTTCTTTTATAGAAGCTAAGTCCGCGTTGGATACTTCTTTACGTAGCCCCAAAACCATTTTTTTGGTCGGCCTTCAAGCAAAACATGAATGTGTGCTGCGATTTGCTCGTCGGTATAAGAAGACGAAGATTGCATTCTTCCTATCTTCAAAAGGAAATCAGTAACATTATCAGAACCATCGTATTTAATGCTCCAACGGTCTAGCCTACATGGACCCGAAGCGCTTAACGTTGTTGAGCCACTTGAACTCCTGGGTAAAGGAACTTGGGTCGACCTAGAGCTTTGCCTATCTAATTGAGGAGGGTTGATTGTTTGTTGCGGCTGTAAGCGCAAACCTTCTAATTTTTGTAACACGTTTCCCATGAAAATGTCCATTTGTTGAAAGATTCTCATTTGGTTCTGAACCATACTCCGTTCTAACCTAGAAATCATTTCCTCATTCGGATTGACATTAACTTCACCTTGATCCGTTCGTTCGCCACTAAGATCTTCGGCTTGCAACTGGCCTTCCAAAACCTGAGGATCTTCTTGATCCGCCATGTTAAAAGTTGAATTTGAAATAACCGACTCTAATTCTTCTGAGAAACTGAACGAGTTATCTAGGTTGAACCTATCCACCGTATTTCTAAATCTTTGAAAAAATTCTTCGACTGTTGCTTCGTTGTGAGCGTTTATAACGTCTATGTCGTCGTAAATTGAAATTCGACGACTTCTGCTCATACTTCGGTCGAACGAATCTAACTCTGGCTTATTTTTCTCTTTGAACTTTACCTTACTAAAATTTTAGCCACACTTTAAAAACCAACTTATATGAAAAAAAAACGATTTTCTTCACGAAATTTGCTTCTTCGAAAACTCGGGAAAACTTTAACGCGTTTGTAATTTCGATTCGAAATATGTATGTACGTTTGAAGTGTCTCAAAAAAAATTTTAAAGCAAATATTATTCTAAAGTGATTTATATAAAACGTATGTATATTAAAAGAAATAGCGATATAATTGATGTAATTCAATAAAAAAAATATTTTATCAAATTTGTATATGGTATGGTATGGTATATATGGTATATAATATGTATGTATGTAAGTATGATTGAAATAGTACTTACTTAACTATGTATATACCTATTTGTAGTTGAAACTTCAAATTTAAAAAAAATCAATTTTTTGAGTTTGTATCATAAAAATATAAAGGGAAGATGAGAAATGAATCTGAAAAAGGTAACTGCCGAGGATAAAAAGGAGGTTTATTTCGAGTCAACAAAAAAAAAACAATAATAAAAAAATTAAAATAAACTAGTGGTTTGTTTATGTTCTGTGTTGTAAATTATTTCAGCTGTGATTTTTAAAACTTTCCAGGACATCAGTGACAATCAACATCATCATATGAAGACTCTGGAAAATCCCAAAAACTCAGCTGAAATTTGTTAAGATTAAAAATTTTAAGAACCATCCAAGACACTTCTTGCAAGAGGTCTCATCTAAATGTGAAATATAAAAATCTTGAAATGTGCCGTATCCACCTGCGATTTGGGTGTCTTTTTCTTCAGATGCCCACAGACTAGGTTTTTACGGTCATTTCGTTGCGTGATAGCAAATCGATTTCAGCTTCCTTGTTGCAACGCGGTACCAAATCATCAACTCAAGCAACCGGGACTCACAAGGATGCTGCAAACGACATGATGCTGAACGAAAAAAAAATTGAAAAAGAAAAAAAATGTTAAACTGTTTAAAACTGAAATTTGTGACTCAAAAAAAATAAGAAAATTAAAAAAAATAAATGTTTGCCTCACTGTCTGCTGACACGTTCTGGGCGCCATTTTTGTAACGAGTTTTTCCGCTTTGAGGTAATTGCTGGCACACCAACTGTCCCTCGCTAGCTCAGGAGTGGATCCGTTGACCTCCTCGTTAGCAAAAAATATGCCAGTCTTAGCATCTAGCTGTTAGTGATGGGCGAGATGACCTCTAACCACCCTGCCTGGTTGCTTTCTCGCTAAACAACCCCTTTTATTATTTCCTCTTTTCTTCCTCCTTACCCTTTCATCTCCCCTTTCTCATCTTCCCCTTTTTAAGCCAAATTAAAATTCCATATTTTCAACTAGGTATACTCGTATAATATTTATAATTCAAAATCTCATATTAATTGACCTTATTTTTAATTCATTAATAAAATTATTTACCATTAATCTCAATTCAATTAAAAGTATAATTTAATGATTCAAATAAATTTAAAATTTAAAAAGGGGGGCAACGATTGAATGATATATATATGTATATGTATGTCAATTGGGACATGGACTACAAGAAACACTTACCCCAAAATTCTCGACGTAGTGGCCACTTCCTCGATGAATCCTGGAGGTTTTGATAGGCAATACGCACTTTTTTTTTTTAATGTTTTAAAATCAAACAAAAATTACCACCACTTTTCTTAATTACTATAAAAAAATTATATATTGTGAGGGTGTTTTAAATTTTCTCAGCTGGGGTATGCTCACGGTGTCCAGGGTTAGTTAAATAAAACACCGAAATTTAACATCAATAGGTCCTTGTCTTTATTTCTAATTAACTTTATATAATTTTGGGTTTTATTTCATTAGTCGAATAACATTTTTTTATTTAATTCAGATTTCTAGTAATAATACTTCTTCTCCTCCGGAACTCGGGTTGTTTCATTGGTCCAAAGTAGTCTCCGCGGTAGGTGTCGGTCAGCAGGCGGCGCGGAGTTCGTCTCTTTCGTCCATTCGGTCCAGACTGGGTTAATCGCCGTTACGCGGAGAATCGCTACTTACCGTACGTAACACACGGCCGAAACCGGTAACACACAGCCGAAGCTGGTAACACACAGTCGAAACTGGTAACACACGGCCGAAACCGGTAACACACGGCCTAAACCGGTAACACACAGCCGAAGCTGGTAACACACAGCCGAAGCTGGTAACACACGGCCGAAACCGGTAACACACGGCCTAAGCCGGTAACACACAGCCGAAGCTGGTAACACACAGCCGAAGCTGGTAACACACGGCCGAAACCGGTAACACACGGCCTAAGCCGGTAACACACAGCCGAAGCTGGTAACACACAGCCGAAGCTGGTAACACACGGCCGAAACCGGTAACACACGGCCTAAGCCGGTAACACACAGCCGAAGCTGGTAACTTAATTAAACTTGAATATTACACAAGAAGCCCCTTACCTCTGGTGGGGGGAAGCCTCTGTTTATATTCAAAACTACTTACCACTTGCTAAAATGTTGAACTGGTAAATTAATTAAACTTGGATATTTCACAAAAGCCCCTTACCTCTGGTGGGGGGAAGCCTCTGTGTATATCCAAACTACTTACCTCTAATTCTCGCTTAACGTTGAACTTTCTTGTCTATCTTCTTCGTTCACTCCTTCGTTTGAAACATCTCTCGTTGGTTTTGTTCGGTTCTACTAGGCAACCTTTTGGTAACAACCTAGTGTGAATTATATTTTTGCGAATGACAAAATCAGCTTGGTCCATTAATGGCACCATGTATTGGCCCCGTTGGATTGAGTGTGAACTCTATGCTCGGTGTAGTGACCGAACGCATGTAATTTGTTGGTGTTTTCATGGTAGATTTGTAATGCGTCATTACAATTCCCCCCTTCTTTGGAAAACGAGGACTTTCTCGTCTTGTCCTTGTCCTTTTTCTTTTGGTTTTTTTTTCGTTTCCTTTGATAGCAAAACTTTTTTTTTGTATTATTTATTATAATTTTTTTTTGTTTTTTTTTCTTAACTTTTTTTTTGTTTTTAAAATTCCGGTATTCCGGTCTGCGTCGGTCATGAATTTTGTCGGTGTTTTCTTCTTCCTTCATGGTAGGGTGTTGATGGATCAGGTACTGCATAGATCGGATGAAATCTTTGGCCTTTTCTTTTGGGCCTTGTCGTTTTCGCGCAATTTCATCTTCCAACTTATTGATATATCGGATTGGTAAGAAATGTTCTAATAAAGCCTTGTGACAACCGGCCCATGTCAATAATTGCACTCGATTAATACGGTACCACTCCAACGCCGTACCCCTTAGTATTTCGGGTAAGGTACGAACCATCTCTTGTGTTGAGATCCTATAACACTCGATCAATTCTTCCAGTCGCTTGATCAGTTCTGAAGCGTTGCCAGTTCCGTCGAACCTTACTCCCCATTTTCGGACGATATTCATCACTTCGGCTTCGCGGCTCAGAATCATGCGGCCTTCCGTAGTAGGTTCATTTTGTCTAGTTGGTATTAGTTTTTGTATCGGTTGGTCGGACATGTGCTGGGTGATGTGTGCGATTGCTGGTGGCAATGTATCCACCTCGGTCTCATGCATGCCAGCTTGTGCTTTGGTTTGAATCATACCTGCGCGGAGTTTATCGCGTGATGGTACACAGGAAAAGTGATCTTTAACCCCTTCTTTCCGCGTGGTATTGTGAGTGGTTTGGTCTGATTCCTCTCCGTCGTTGGACTGCTCTACTGCTTGGCTAGAGTCGTCTTCTTGGAATTCTCTGTCGAGGGCAAGTTTTCCTATCTCTACTAGGAGGTTTTGCGTCGACTTCCGCAGTCTCGCCTCTTTAATGCAGGCGATAAAACGGGCTCTGAGGGTTGGCAGGGTTCCCTCTGTATCCAGGTTTAACTGGGCCATTCGCTCCACAATCTCTCGCTTATTCAATAGGTAAATTGCTCCTATACTAGCAAATACGTCGAATTCAGGTTCGTCATCTGACATCATTTTATCTTAGCTTTTCCCAAAAGAGGAAAACGTTATCAATCGGCAAAACAAAGTATAATTACGGTATCCGGTGCGGCTATAGCGTGTCTGGCTATCGGAGTGCGGTGCGGTAAACGGTAAAAAGCGGTGCGGTAAACGGTAAAGTGCGGTGCGGTAAACGGTAAAGTGCGGTGCTGTTTATAACGTCCGGATGCGGTCGGTAATTTGATAACGTTGTTCGTGTCCCCTTTTACTGTGGTTTTTTTTTCTTATTCAGTTCGTCGGTGGTGGACCTTATAGTCCCTGCTCGGGCGCCAAAATGTGAGGGTGTTTTAAATTTTCTCAGCTGGGGTATGCTCACGGTGTCCAGGGTTAGTTAAATAAAACACCGAAATTTAACATCAATAGGTCCTTGTCTTTATTTCTAATTAACTTTATATAATTTTGGGTTTTATTTCATTAGTCGAATAACATTTTTTTATTTAATTCAGATTTCTAGTAATAATACTTCTTCTCCTCCGGAACTCGGGTTGTTTCATTGGTCCAAAGTAGTCTCCGCGGTAGGTGTCGGTCAGCAGGCGGCGCGGAGTTCGTCTCTTTCGTCCATTCGGTCCAGACTGGGTTAATCGCCGTTACGCGGAGAATCGCTACTTACCGTACGTAACACACGGCCGAAACCGGTAACACACAGCCGAAGCTGGTAACACACAGTCGAAACTGGTAACACACGGCCGAAACCGGTAACACACGGCCTAAACCGGTAACACACAGCCGAAGCTGGTAACACACAGCCGAAGCTGGTAACACACGGCCGAAACCGGTAACACACGGCCTAAGCCGGTAACACACAGCCGAAGCTGGTAACACACAGCCGAAGCTGGTAACACACGGCCGAAACCGGTAACACACGGCCTAAGCCGGTAACACACAGCCGAAGCTGGTAACACACAGCCGAAGCTGGTAACACACGGCCGAAACCGGTAACACACGGCCTAAGCCGGTAACACACAGCCGAAGCTGGTAACTTAATTAAACTTGAATATTACACAAGAAGCCCCTTACCTCTGGTGGGGGGAAGCCTCTGTTTATATTCAAAACTACTTACCACTTGCTAAAATGTTGAACTGGTAAATTAATTAAACTTGGATATTTCACAAAAGCCCCTTACCTCTGGTGGGGGGAAGCCTCTGTGTATATCCAAACTACTTACCTCTAATTCTCGCTTAACGTTGAACTTTCTTGTCTATCTTCTTCGTTCACTCCTTCGTTTGAAACATCTCTCGTTGGTTTTGTTCGGTTCTACTAGGCAACCTTTTGGTAACAACCTAGTGTGAATTATATTTTTGCGAATGACAAAATCAGCTTGGTCCATTAATGGCACCATGTATTGGCCCCGTTGGATTGAGTGTGAACTCTATGCTCGGTGTAGTGACCGAACGCATGTAATTTGTTGGTGTTTTCATGGTAGATTTGTAATGCGTCATTACAATATATATAAGTATATGTATATATATATATCTATGTATGTATATGAATACACGTATGGATACTGATATATATATATATATATATATATATATATATATATATATATATATATATATATATATATATATATATATATATATATATATATATATATATATATATATATATATATATACGCACTATTCTGAAAAACTATTATTTTAAAATTGATTCTTTAATTTTTTTATATGTATATAAATAATTAAGAAAATTGAAATAAAATTATTTTTTTTACTAAGGAAACTGATTTATATAAATCACTCGTTGAACTTTTGCTCTTTCACAACAAAAAAAATTGAAGTTGAAGGTTGACTGCCACTGCTGGCGGCGACGTCGTCGTCCGTCTTTATTAATCTTTCCTTTCCGAGTTTTATGCCTTATTTGAACTTGGACACGCTTTCTGGCTTAGGTTTTCCTTCACGGAAATAGGGATCGTTTCCTGAACCGTTATGAGGATAGGTTTTCTATCGTTCCCTTGTCCTTTTTCAGGCCGCCAAAAATTATTTTGACGACCTTAGCTAGTTCCAAAAAAAAAACAGTTTTTAACGAACTGCCAATTTATGGCAATTTTATTGTGCCAAAAGTAAAAGAGGAACCTTACCTTAGCAGTTCAATAAATTTAATTCCTTCTAAGGAATCGGTGAAATATATATATATATATATATATATATATATATATATATATATATATATAGATATATATATATATATATATATATATATAGATATATATGCTTATATATCTGTTAAGATTTTATGTCCTTGTTTATTGGGACGTTGCGTCTAAATTTTGCTAAAATTTAAATAAATTTTTCTTTTATTCGTTTAATCATCACAGTATTCATGTAATTCACTTACTTTCAAAAACAAAATCAAATCTTCTGTATAAATTTAGGATGGCTGATGGTGCATCCGTTTAATTAATGGTTATTTGTAATTATACAATTATATAGGCACTATGGAGGATTCTGTGGTTCACACTTCTTTATCCGGGGTAGGATAATGTAGGAGGATGTAGATAACCTAGATATCGATAAGTCAAGTTCATAGTCGCTGCTAAATATAATTTAAATTTGAATTGTTTTCATTAAAATTAATTAATGAAACTTTTGCAATATTGAAATTGGAAGCATTAAAACAATAAATAAATTGAAGTTTTTCCGTTTAAAGTGTTCGTTTGTTCGTGAAACGAAAAATGAGTTTCGACTGCGTCGACTATAGTCGACCGGTAAAAACGGGAGATAAATCTCTAGTGTGTAGTGGCTCTTGCGGTGCATTTTATCATTTAAAGTGTCTTAAATTGAAGCAATATGATCATGATTTGATAAACGAAAGGCCAGATATTCATTTCATATGTGAAAAGTGTTTAAAAGATTTTAAATCGCTTGACAAAATTGTGAAAGAGTTAAAAGAATCTGTTGATCTCTTAAAGAAAATAACGGAAGAAAAAAACATAGAAAAAGGTGTTGAAATACAAAAACAAAAGTCGTATGTAGAAGCCGCGAAGTCTACTGTTATCGTGAAGCCAAAAGAGAAGCAAGACATAAACAAAACAAAAAGTGACGTCAAAGATAATATAAAACCTTCTGAGCTGTCAATAAATTTTAATAATATTAGTGAGAAGAAAGATGGATCGATATCGATTATTTGTTCGGATGAAAAATCTCGTGAAAATTTATACAAAGAAGTGAATTCAAAATTAAATGAAAAATATATTATTGATAGCCCAAAGCTCACAGTGCCGCAAATTCTTTTAACGGGTATGAGTGAAATGTATGAAACAAGTGAGATAGAAGCAGCTTTGAAAAGCCAAAACAATTTGAAAGGAGAGGTAAAATGTGTGAAGTGTTACCGTGGTATAAAAAATACGAAAGTATTCAACGCAATTAAGAATCATTCACATGAGCGCGACCAACGAACGACGAATGAATTACAAAATGTGAGTTTATATACGTTTGAAGACATATTTCCACACAAATTCTTAACAAAACGATAGCAATATAGTTTCTATTTGATTTATGATGAATACTTTTACATTTCAATATCATATATTAATAAATTTAAGAAAACAAATTTATTCGTCGCGAAAAAAATTATGGTTGATACGAACTGTCAAACTTTATTCGCGTTCCACATTATCCACACTCGCAACGAATAAAAAAATCGCGCGTACTTAACCTAAAAAAATCGTTCTTGTTTTGGTTTCGGTGGTGAATGTCAAACTTCATTCGCGACGAATTAAAAACTCTCATGTGAAAGAAATGTCAAAATCGACGAATATTCGTTCATTCGTTGGTCGTTGGTCGTGCTCATGTGAATATTGCTTTATTGTTCTAGAAGAAGAAGACTATATAAAAGTTATGAAAGAAGGAAAAGTGTGTGTAAATTGGGATAGATGTAGAATTTTTGAATACATTTCAATAAGAAAGTGTTATAATTGCTGGGGCTTTAAACATATTGCAAGCAAATGTAAAAATGAAGTCGCATGTGCGAAATCTGGTCAAAATCACGATACCAAAGAATGCAAATCAGAAGAAGTGAAGTGTGTAAATTGTGTTAGGTCAAATAAGTTGTATGGCTTAAAATATGATGGCAATCACGATTGTAGGGACACGGTTTGTCCAGTTTATTTAAAACAAATTGAAATTGAGAAAAAACGGGCTTCTTATTAGCAACCAAAGTTTTTGAATTGTGCCTACTTTAATATTCAAGGATTAACAGGTAACTTTTGTGAACTTGAAACTATTTTGTGTGAACAAAAATTTGATTTAGTGGCACTATCGGAAACACACCTCACCGACCAAATCGAAACAAGTGAATTAAACATTAACAATTATGAACTTTTAAGATGTGACAGTATCTCTAGATACACAGGTGGTGTTAGTATCTATATGAAGAAAGGAATACGACTTGATACTCCGAAGCTGACGCAGTTTCAATACGAACATTGGTGGATGAGTGTAAATATAACTGCCAAGGGTTTTCCAATCACAATCATAGTTTTATATAACTCACCAAGTGCATCGTGTCGAGTATTTTGTGATAGATTGGCAGATATGCTAGAAGAGTTAAATGAAAACGCGAAAGACTTTATAATTGTCGGTGATTTTAATATAGATTGGTTAGATAAGAACTTTACATATCAAAAAGAAATTCAAAGAATTATTAATGAAAATACAGCTTCACAAATCGAACATAGCCCTACTCGAATAACTCCAAGTTCTAAAACGTTAATAGATTATGTAGTTACAAATTCGTGCTTAGTTTCCACAGAAAGGAATAGTGAATTAAAAATTACTGATCATGAAACAATAATAGTGAAATTGAAATCGAAAGAAAAAAATAAAGTTAAATTGCCACAAAAAACCTTTAAGTTCATGAAGTACAACAAAGATGCGTTTATAAATGACATCAGACAAAGTCAGTTAAGAAACATATGTTTTCCACTCGTTGATGTACATTATTTAAGTAATCTTTTTTCAAGTGAAATATTAAGAATCGTAAATAACTATGTTGAGACAAAAGTGGTTAACGAAAACTCGGTAGAGTGGTTTAATGATAATTTGAGAAACTTAAGAAGAGAAAAGATAGCTTGTTACCATAGAGCCTTACTAACAGAAGAAATTAGTGATTGGGAGTCTTATAAGTGGACGCGAAATCGGTATAAAAAAGAATTAGTAAAAAGCAAAGGACTTTTCGTTCAAAATAAAATTCTTATGCAATCGGACCAAAAAGCTATGTGGAGAACCTTAAAAAAATACGTGTTGGGATCAACAAGAGTTGAAATTGAAGAGAACATTATTTTTAATGGAGTAGTGATTAATAATTCAAAAGTGATCGCGGATGAATTCAATACTTTTTTTATTAATAGTGTATCAGAAATAAATCAGTCAATTGAGGTTATTCAATATGTTAATCAAATTGATGAATATCCGTGTCGCTTTAAATTCAGTCCTGTGAACAATTCTGATTTATCTGAAGTATTGACATCAATGAAACAGAAAAAAAATTTTTATTATATGAGTCCAAAGATGTTTTTGGATGCATTTGGAGAAATAGAGGACGTTCTTACGGAAATTGTAAATAAATCTTTACTATCAGGATGTTTTCCAAGCTCATGGAAGGAATCGTTGGTCTCACCAATACAAAAAGTGAAAGGCTCAAGGCGGTGTGAAGAATATCGACCAGTAAACGCATTGCCATTGTACGAAAAACTTATAGAAAAAATTGTTAAAATTCAACTGCAAAAATACATAGACAACAACAATATCTTAATCGAAAGTCAGTTTGGATTTAGAAGTCACCATTCCTGTGAATCTGCATTAAACTATGTTCTTATAAATTGGAAAGAGGATATGGCAGCAGGATCTACCATTATTGCAGTGTTCTTGGACCTAAAGCGGGCTTTTGAAACGATCGACAGAGGTATATTAATACAAAAGTTGAAGCAGTATGGTATCCGAGAAAAAGAAATTCAGTAGTTCAAATCATACCTTGATCAGAGAACTCAGAGAACATCAGTGAATGGGAAACTTTCGGAGATAACTCAAACGCTTTTGGGAGTGCCTCAGGGCTCAATACTTGGGCCAGTTTTGTTCCTACTATACATAAATGATGTATGCAAAGTTTTGAAGCATTGTAAAATAGTCATGTTTGCCGATGATGCCCTAATATACATCGTGGGTAGAGATGTGTCAGCTTTAACTCAGCAACTACAAGAAGATCTCGACAGCATAAGCATCTGGTTCAAAGCTAACAAGCTGAAGACAAATGTTCAAAAAACGAAGGCGATGATATTTAAAACGCAGTGCAATATAGACTTAAGTATAGACAATGAAAACATAGAACAAGTAGATCAAATAATATACTTAGGTGTGATAATAGATCAGAATTTAAAGTTCGATAAACATGTGGACTATATTGTTAAAAAAATATCCAAAAAAGTGCAATTTTTTCGAAGAATCAAAAGTAAATTAGATTTCAATGCATCTATTAGAGTATATAATGCTATAATAAAACCACATTTTGAATATTGTTCATCTGTATTAATTCTGTTAAGTCAAAGTAACATATATAGACTGCAAAAACTCCAAAACAAATCAATGCGAATAATATTAAATTGTAATCGTTATACAAGTATTTTAAATATGTTAAATCGACTAGAGTGGTTAAGCGTCAAACAACAGTTAGTAGATGTTCTATTGTTTGTTCAAAAAATGAGAATGGGAGATTTGCCTAGATATTTTAGTGATTTAGTTAGATATGTGGGTGAAGTCCAACCATATCAATTGCGAAATGTAAATAATTTGCGACTTCCTAATTATAGAAACACAATAACACAAAACAGTGTAATATACAAAGGCTTTCAAATTTTTAATTCCTTGCCAGAACATGTTAAACTGGAAACAAATTATAATATATATAAGCGCAATGTAAATGAATTTTTCAAAACTAATTTTTAAGATATATAATAATTGTATTATAAAGTAGCTTAATTTATATTTACTATAAATGCTAAATAAATCAAATCAAATCAAATCCGGGGAGTCTTTGTTAAAAAAGAAACCTCCTACCGTCGGTTTTTCTTGCCAAACCTTAAATTTTCCCCCCACACACATACACCTATTTTTCCAGCCTTTGTTTTATAATCAACCTACAACCATATTTCACCCACGCAATATCAAAAATATAGTTGTGGGTGAAAAGCTCCAGGTTTTTTTCTCTCATTTACTTTCTTCAAAACTTACGGGCTACCCTGTAAGCAACATGCATATGTTGCCAGATGACGCCGCAACAAAGTTGCACTTATCTCCCCCGATACATCCTATAATGGAGTGCTGAATGCCACTCAATTATGGCACTGTCGAGTGACATCTATACAAGAAAAGGAGAACATTAGACACTACACACATAAGACAAATGATCTCCTTTGTATGAGCAGTACATCTATCTTAGCTTTAGAGCGAGAGGGTGTGATCACACTTTGTTTACAACTTACAAACAGGCATACAAAAAAAAACAAGTTTGAAGCGTTCGTCGTCGTCGGTCGGTGTCAAGTGGGTTTCCGTTTTCTTTTCAATTTTAAGACTATGTATGTATCTAATCGATTAGATTGAAATTTGGTAGAATAAAAACCAATTCGGTTACAGGGCTTCGAGTTTTTCAGATAATATATCTGGAATATGCGAAATGAACCCACTTTCGTCCTTCATATAGCCGGGTAGTGTGTGGTAAAAAGTTGTTCGTACGTAAACAACAGGTGAAAGTGCAATTTCTGAGAATGTTTTCGGCTTGTAATCTCATAAGCCAGTGCAATTTTGTTTATACTGGTGATATTCAGTGTAGATGGTTTTTTAAAAATTGAATTCCCCAAGGTGTTATTATAAAAAAAAAAAACAAAAAAATTCGTCCACATAGATTCCGTTTGGACATGTGTGACGGCGACAACAATTGTTCGTTAAGCGAGTACGAATGAAATACACGATAAAAATCCGCTATGCAGAAAGTCAACATGCAAACCGTTTGCTCATGTTAAAAGTTAAATGCCGAAATTTAACTCCGTTAAAAGACGAGAGGTCGTTCACCTTTTTCTAGAATAAGTGTATTCGTGTCAAAAAAAAATGTTTATTTATAAATCAATCGATTAAAGTTGCGTTTTACCGACGGGGTTTCAGTGATCGAGTTCTATTGGGACCTATAATCCCTCGTCGGTAAAGTTTTCATTTTATTTTCTTGTCTTAATCCCAGTACATAATTACGTTTACGTATATCGGGTCGTGTTTTGTCAAAGCTTAATTAATTCTGTTTCGTTGTGCCAGCATAAATGCTAAATGTGGGGCGCGAATCCACTTACCGGAACAGAAGAATGTAAACAAACATAATCAGATAAGTGAACAAAATTTGTTTGTGATTTAAAATCGATACTTTGTGGTCATTTTCTTTTCTTTTAGGCGTTACTGCCGAATGTCTTTGGCATGAAAAATGCCGAGAGGTTTACCAGCTCGAGTTTCCAGCTCATACATGCAGTTGCCCACTACCTTTTTTACGCGGGATTTCAAAAATTTTGGAAGCAACTTAGCATTAATGCCTTGCGCAAAATTGCTTTGGGCGAAATTTCTATGGAAAACTTCCTGACCTTCACGGTAAGTGACATTTTTCGACCTTTTATTGTATTGATTTTTAGACTTAACGTATGCCCTGTCCAAATTCTCCGACAACGTCTGTCTAGCGAGTGTCAGTTTAAGCGCGCGTGGTTTGACCAACATTTCAGGATCGTGCAATGCGTTTAGTTTTCTTAGCAGAGCATAAGTTGAACCATGGTTTATCATGTTTTGTCCAAACATGGCAAAATAGGGTTGACAATTTAGCGAGTCGTGCATGTCGGATCGCAACGCACATGCTATACTGGACAAGTGAAGGTCCCAGTCATTATGCTGCTTTGAAATTAAAATTGTCAACTTGCTAAGAAAACTACGATTGACCCGCTCCGAAATGTTGGCTTGAGGCGAATACACTGCCGTTCGCACATGCTTAACGCCATAGTTATCCAAAAAGATTTTAAAATCTTTGGATACAAATTGACGACCGTTGTCGGAGTGGATTTGTTCAGGGGTCCCGAAAGTATGGAAAACTTCTGATTCAAGATATTGAATCACACGGTTTGAAGTAGCTTTTGGTAAGGCTTTGAAAAACGTGAACTTTGTGAAATGGTCAACCACAACGAAAACGTAAATGTTTCCTCGCTTGGTACGCGGATACGGGCCGAGGAAATCAACGTAGAGTCGTTGCATGGGCCTTTCCGTTTTTGTTTGGTTGACTATCGGTGGGCGAAGAATTTCGTTAGGCGCCTTAACCATTTTACAAATTTCAGTTTCTTACGTAAGTCTTAACATCTCTAATCATTTTCGGCCAATAATATTTGGATCGTACGCGAGCGTAAGTTTTGTCAAAGCCACTATGGCAACTTAGTTTGGTATTATGGCACATTTCGATACACTTTTGAGTTAGATCGTCTGGAAGCCATAAGCGCCAGAGTGAATCTTCTTCGTCAACAATTCCGTTTCTAAACCCGACTCTCCGGTAAATGAATTTACCGGACACTACGAGGTCTGGAAGGGTCGATTGGTTTTCGGAGATGTTCTCTCTCAAGTGGGTATATTGTGGCGAATCGAACTCAGCCGAATCTAAATCGATATCACCGCAAGTCATTATCGAAGAATCTTCACAAATCCCATTACCCACTACCGTTCCGCTTGCTGTGATTTCGTCCATGTTTATCCGTGATAGGCAGTCCGGCACTACGTTTAGGCTCCCTTTGCGATGTTCGATTGAGAAATTATACCCTTGGAGTTCTAGACACCATCTGGCAAGTCTACCTGATAACTCTTTCATCGACATGAGCCATTTAAGACTCGAATGGTCCGTAATGATTGTAAAGGGCAATCCGTCGACGTAAGGCCGAAATTGTCGCAAGCTTAATACCGCTGCGAGACACTCTTGTTTCGTGACTGTGTAGTTTTTCTGGGATTTAAGCTTCTTCGACATGAAAGCGATAGGCTTCTCATTACCGTTCTCATCCACTTGAAAGAGAACACCGCCTACTCCTTCAGACGAAGCATCGCATTGAATAAAGAAACGTTTTGAAAAGTCAGGTTCAGCTAAAACTGGAGCTGACGACAGAGCTGTTTTCAGTTTTTCGAAAGCTTCAAATGCTTCCGACGTAAATTCAAACTTAGACCTCTTTTGAAGGCCTCGTTGTGGCAACGCTGTGAAGTGCTGTAGTCGTTTTTTATTTCGCTCTTATTTTGATTATTATTTTTAATTGTTTTTGCCATACAAATTAATTATAAATTGTGTTTTTTTCGAAACTTGACATTGTAATTGACTCATTTATTGATTAATTAACGAAGTGTTCAAACAAATAACTTATAAACTGAGCCGATAACAATCAAAGTCAAAGTGATCTTCTTGCCTACATAGTGCATTCAACACAGTTGCTGCTTTCAGTAATTTTATTTGGCATCGTCAAAAGTATCGACTAAACCCCTTTCCTGGTGAGTGACATTTTTGTATATGTTCTGCCTTGAAGCATGTGAGACTGCATTATATCCGAAGCCGTACAATTTTGATGTCGTTTCATGTTGAATCCAATATTTTCCACCTGGGCTATTGATTTTGATGTGCCGGCTGCCGATTGCATTAATTGGATAAGTTTCCAGATGATTGTGACAGTGACAGTGTTGTTTTGATAAGTACAACAACAACAACATCTCATTAGTATTTTTGACAACAAAAACAAATATCATTCAACGACTACCTTACCGACGACACTATATTATATTATTGGTTTGTGTACACACTAAAAGGTAAACTACAATTTCTGAGTACACTAAGAATCGAAATTTTTCAAACTAAAATTGAAAATAAATAAAATTTTCAAATAAATTAAACAAAATGTCTGACTGCGGAAAATGCCTTCAATTATGCGATTATATGATTGACTCGATAATGTGCTATGGCAATTGTCACAGAACTTTTCATGTCCATTGCATAAATGCCAACTTTAGTTCAATCAAAGTTTTTAACAAAAATAAAGGATTTTATTATTTTTGCGACGATTGCGATCCATTCGCTGATAAAAATATTACCCGTGACCTTTTATCCAACACAACGATGATACAGAACCTACAAAAGCAGTTGAATCAACTTATTGATAAAGTAGACGATTTTTCAAATTATTCGCTTGTACAGCGTAAACAAACAAGGAGCGTTACGTCGAATGCAGGCAAACGTAAGAGTAATGAGTTGGACATGACATTGGCTCATCCTTCAAAAAAGATAAACTCAGAGACAGAGGTACAAAATGTACTAAGCCTAATGGACTCTGCTGATGCAAATAAATCCCCTTCAGAAACTCCAGTGAATACTGAAACACTAAATTCACCACAAATTGAAACTGACTCTGTAACACTCCAAGTCATTCCTCCTACTGCTTCCTCATCGTCATCATCGTCATTATCAACAACATCAACATCATTATCATTGTCGTCATCGATTTTACCAACAGAAACTACAACATCTTCTTTTGAGTCATCATCTTCTAGTTCCATATTTCCATCATCTCGAACCACACACACTCAACACTATAATGTATCACCCATTGTATCAGGTCTTAAAGTAGTTGAAGGTCAAAAAATTATTTTTATTTCTAAGCTTGATCCTGCAACAAATGCTTTAGATATCAAGAACTTTATCAAAGCCAAAATTGGTACATTGGATCATGTACTTGTGGAAAAAATGTTCCACAGAAATTATTCTAAATACTCGTCATTTAAGGTTAGATGTCCGGATTCTGTCTTTCATCTACTTAGTTCTATTTCTTTTTGGCCCACCGGAATTATTATGCATGAGTTTGAGAACAGAAATTCCAAAAAACAATCACGCCATTTTCCACAACCACTGACAAAGTATGCCTACCGCTTCAACAACAGCAAAAACTGATGATTTATTATCAGAATGTAAACGGACTACGAACTAAAACTAATAAGTTCTATTTAAATGTAAACAACTTACCTCACGACGTAATTGTGTTAACTGAAACCTGGCTATGTAACTCAATTGCTGACACAGAACTCTTTGACAAGAACTTTCAAGTTTTTCGGCGTGATCGATATTCAATTGACGAATCTACAAGAGTTGGAGGAGGATTATTAATAGCTGCTAAAAACTCTTTTATAAGTTCGTTGGTAAATGATTTCCAACAATTTGACTTCGAAATGATGAGCATAAAAATAAAAATGGATTTCGGTAGCCTATATATAGTTGCTGTCTATATACCACCAAGTTCCAACTACAATATACAAACAAATCTATGACAATTTGGAAAATTTATTTGAAAATATAAATGCTGAAGATGAAATCTGCGTAGTAGGTGACTTCAATTTACCTAATCTTGATTGGTCCAAGAATGACAATAACGAAGAATATTTTCCAACCAACCCATCTACTGATATCGAATTTTGCACAGTCGACACAATGGCCTCTCTAGGACTCATTCAGCTGAACTCAATCAAAAACCACAATAACAAAATACTGGACCTTATTTATATTTCTGACATCGTAAATGCTGACACTGCTGTTATTCAAAGCGACATAAAACTTTTAAGAGAAGACCGACATCATCCTGCGTTGACAATATCCTTAAATTTAAATATTTGTAATCTTGATACCTCTTGTGATAAGCAAATTGAATTTGACTTCAAAAAATGTGATTTCAATCAACTTTTTACCGACTTAAATCATTTGGAGTGGGATTCAATATTTATAAATTTGAACTTAGATGATATGGTATTGAAATTCTATAAAATATTATTTAATTGCTTTCTAGAGAGCGTACCTCTTCGTAAAATTAAAGCCAAAGATAATAATCCGCCATGGTTTGATCGGCATCTTAAATGCTTAAAAAATAAAAGGAATAAGGCGTGGATAAAATATAACGAATCACATACTGATGTTGATTATGGTATCTACCAAGAAATCAGAAATGATTTTGTTAACTATTCAAATTGTCTTTATAACGAGTTTGTTGCAAATACTGAACGGGAACTTAAGACGAATTCACGAAATTTTTGGAAATATGTTGACTGTAAGCGAAAATTTGACGGGTACCCTCCAAACATGACATATAGAGACAAAACAAGCCATGATCCTCTAGAACTTTCGAATATGTTTGCAAATTTTTTTAAAAGTGCGTATGAAGATTCTTTTTCTACAAATCACAGCTCAATAGATTTAACAAATACTTCTCAGTTTCCTCACTTGGCTCAGATAAATCTAACAATCTCGGAATCTACTATACAAGACAAAATTCTAAAACTTGACGAAAGCCTTAGTCCAGGCCCTGACGGACTGCCTTCATTTATGCTAAAAAAGTGCGTTAAATATCTTTCGCACCCATTGTGTATTCTGTTTAACCAATCATTTAATTGTTCCCATTTTCCACTCTTATGGAAATATGCATTTCTAAAACCAACGTATAAGAAGGGTCCCAAGCATCTTATATGCAACTATCGTCCTATAGCTAAGCTGTCTGTTATACCAAAATTGTTTGAAGCCATTGTTTGTGATATTCTTTCCTTTAACTGTTCTTCTGTTTTTTGTGACAATCAACATGGTTTTGTGAAAAAAAAAATCGACCGTTACAAATCTACTCGAATTTACAACATATTGTATTGACACTTTCGAAATTAAACAACAAGTTGACTGTGTATTTACAGACTTTAGCAAAGCATTTGACAAACTTAGCCATAAAGTACTTTTAGGGAAATTAGAAAAAATTGGACTAAATGATAAACTAATAGCATGGATATCTTCTTACCTAACAAACAGATATTATTGTGTTGTGTTCAAAAACGACTATTCCAATCCGTTTATTGTCAATTCTGGTGTACCTCAGGGTAGCCACCTTGGTCCATTGTTATTTGTTCTGTTTATAAATGATCTCCCATCTATCTTAAGAAATTCTATGACGCTAATATACGCTGATGACGTGAAAATATTTCGAAAAATTAATTCCTTAACGGACTGCGAACTATTACAAGATGACCTACTTCGTCTATGGGAATGGTGCAATACAAATCGTTTATTGTTAAACATTGATAAGTGTAAAACGATGAGTTTTACACGTAAACACAGTATTTTTGACTATAACTATAGGTTAAATTCTTCAAACCTCGAAAAATTGACTCACTTCTCAGACTTAGGTATCATTTTGGACACAAAACTGTCTTTTACTGACCATTTCAACCACATTGTGAAAAAAGCTAATAAGACACTAGGCTTTATAAAAAGATTTGGCAGGGAATTCCGAGATCCTTATGTCCTTAAAACTCTGTATGTATCGTTTGTCAGATCAGTCCTTGAATACGGTTGTATAGTTTGGGCCCCTTATTACTCGAATCATATCCATAGACTTGAAGGTGTTCAAAGAAGATTCCTAAGATTTATTTTACGATTTCTCCCACAGACACATGAATTAGCTTTGCCTTCCTATTCCGTTAGGCAACAACTTATAGGTCTTCCATCGCTTACTAGTCACCGTAAGTATTTGCAACTCTGCTTTATTGTTGGAATTCTGAATGGATCCATTTCATCTCCATCAGTTCTGTGTCGATTCCACTTTAATGTAAGCCGAAATTACTTCAGAAATCGAGTGCCAATTCGAGCAAATCTTAGCCGATCAAACTATGGTTCTAACAGTCCAATTAACCAGTTAATAAGCATATATAATGAAAATAATTTTCTTTTAAATTCTATTAATCAAAATATCAAATCAGATAGCTTCAAAATACATTTTTTCTCTCACTATTTAAATAATTCTTAGCTTTATGTGTCATATTATTATTAGTAATGTTTAAAGTATATTTTAATGTATAGAATATATTTATATATATAATTTTTTTTTTTTAGATATAAGTTTTCTTGTAAACCTAGCGTTAGTATTTAACGTAATTGAATAAATAATAAGGCAATTGGTCAAGGGAGCGGCTAAATCGGCATAGTTCCGGATAAATCTCCTATACCACCCTGTCAGGCCCAAAAATCTCCTCACTTGCCTAACAGTAGTTGGAACTGTGAAATTGACCATTGCTTCTATTTTGTCTGGGTTAGTTTTCAGGTTTCCCTGACCTACGATAAAACCTAGGAATTTGATCTCCTTCATGCAAAATCTGCTTTTATCGAGATTGATTGTTAGATTTGCTCGGCGAAGACAAGATGCAACCTCTTTAAGGATGCGTAAATGCGACTCAAAACCCGAAGTACATATCAGTAAGTCATCTAAATAGACAAACACGTTATCACGGAGATGACTTGGGATTACTTGATCCATAACTCTACACAGCGTTTGTCCAGCGTTGCTCAAACCGAATGGCATTACCTTAAACTGGTAGAGCGGCCTACCAGGTACGGCAAAAGCTGTTTTCTCCCGAGATTTTTCATGTAGAGGAATTTGCCAATAGGCATCCTTTAGGTCTATCCCCGTGATAAAGTGCGTGTCTTTTATCCGACTTAACAAACCTTCGACATGAGGCAGCGGATACGCATCCTTAACGGTGACAGCGTTGACTTTCCGGAAATCTAAACAAAGGCGGACTTTACCGGGTTTCCTTACCAACACAACGGGACAACTCCATGGAGAGTTGCTTACTTCTATTACTCCTAGCTCCAACATACGATCTAACTTCTTATAGACCTCACCTTGCCGGACTGGAGACAACGGATAATGCCTAGATTTTATCGGGGCTGCATCTCCAGTGTCAACGACGTGACACCCAAGGTCTGTCTTTCCTAACCCCAGGACAACGAGATTTGGAAACTGTCTCTTGACATTTTCTAAATGAAAGGATTCTTCGGTTGAAAGTTTCATCAACTCGGTATCGTTTTTAAAGTTTTCCTCAGTTTCACCGGAAGTAAAATCCAACTCGACTTCACTTATCTGTGGTATCAACTGAAAGCTTCGCCAGAAATTCATACCGAGATAAACTTTTTGCGTCAAATTTGGTATCATATAAAAAGTTAAGTTCTTTGATATGCCGTTATATTTGGTCTCGATCTCGCAATATCCCACAATTTTGTGTGAATTGCCATCTGCCGTACGCACTATGTTATTGTAGGGCATCATTTCAACCCCTAACTTACGAACTAACTCGAAGCAACCCTCACCCAATACGGAGATTGAGGCTCCACTATCGAGAAGTCCAAAAACCGACTCATTATTTAAAAAGACGTTAGCATACATGCGCCCGTCTGTATTAGACGATATAATCGTTTCTATAATTTGTTTTCGAAACTTTTTTCGATTTTGAAAACGATGACGACATTTAGAAATTTTCGAACTCATTGGTTTTATGTTGGTTCCGAAGATTCGGGATCGAACCTTCTCATAGTTTACTTTTCTCTCGTGAAGAGACTTAAGATTATGGAATTCCATCGGATGAAATGGTTCACTATCGACGTTGGACCTTTCCCTTTTTAGTATTTTAATCGGACTTAGGCCCTCGTCATTATCATCCAAGGAATTCATTTTGGATTTAATTTTGTGAGTGGTTCGTGGGATTCCTTGAGGAACGAATCTCTCCACTCCTCGTTTCGTCCCTCGGGAAGTTTCCCTTTTGGTGTTTACCACACTCAATGGTTGTTACGCCCTTTTCACCACACAGAAAACAAAATAAATTTCTTACCTCGGATGGGCAAAAATGGTATGCATCACCTTTTTGATCGCAATTCCAACAAATATAGTTGGCAGTTGAAATGGGTTTTTGTCTCGAAGAAATCGCTGCAACTTCTTCAACCTTTTGATCGCAATCATATTCTTCTTCGACTACGATTTCATGGACTGATCGATGATTGAAATTACGCTTGTTCAAAAACCGTTCAGCCTCGCGAGCTTTTTGTCGAAGCTGCTCTAAGTTTCTGACTTCAGCTGACAACAAAATCTCGCCTAATTTCTCTTTCGCATTCCCTCTAATAATTTCGATCAGTTTTGTATCATTAAAGGGTTCTTTCAGACGGTCGTTCAGGCTACTGATTGCAACATAAAAATCGTCGAAGGATTCCTTAGGACCCTGTTTGCGACACATGAGTTTCATGTAGATGTCGATTTCAGACTCCATCCTACCGAACTCTTTCTTCATGGCTTCTTTTATAGAAGCTAAGTCCGCGTTCGGATACTTCTTTACGTAGCCCCAAAACCATTTTTTTGGTCGGCCTTCAAGCAAAACATGAATGTGTGCTGCGATTTGCTCGTCGGTATAAGAAGACGAAGATTGCATTCTTCCTATCTTCAAAAGGAAATCAGTAACATTATCAGAACCATCGTATTTAATGCTCCAACGGTCTAGCCTACATGGACCCGAAGCGCTTAACGTTGTTGAGCCACTTGAACTCCTGGGTAAAGGAACTTGGGTCGACCTAGAGCTTTGCCTATCTAATTGAGGAGGGTTGATTGTTTGTTGCGGCTGTAAGCGCAAACCTTCTAATATTTGTAACACGTTTCCCATGAAAATGTCCATTTGTTGAAAGATTCTCATTTGGTTCTGAACCATACTCCGTTCTAACCTAGAAATCATTTCCTCATTCGGATTGACATTAACTTCACCTTGATCCGTTCGTTCGCCACTAAGATCTTCGGCTTGCAACTGGCCTTCCAAAACCTGAGGATCTTCTTGATCCGCCATGTTAAAAGTTGAATTTGAAATAACCGACTCTAATTCTTCTGAGAAACTGAACGAGTTATCTAGGTTGAACCTATCCACCGTATTTCTAAATCTTTGAAAAAATTCTTCGACTGTTGCTTCGTTGTGAGCGCTTATAACGTCTATGTCGTCGTAAATTGAAATTCGACGACTTCTGCTCATACTTCGGTCGAACGAATCTAACTCTGGCTTATTTTTCTCTTTGAACTTATAAAATAAATAAATAAATTGGGTGGCGCAACAGTCCGTTTGTGAACTAGGGCCTAGTGACTTACAACTCTCAACCATTCCTGTGTGCGAGTACTGTTGTCAGGGATGGAAGGGACCTACAGTTTTAAGCCGAATCCGAACGGCAAATTTGAGAAAGCACTTTTCATGACAAGAATTACTCTTGGAGAATTTGTCAATTCCTCGCAAGAGGCAGTACCCGTGAAAAAAACTTTAGATGGCATAGGCAGGGATCGAACCCAAGACCTCTTGCATGACAGTCCAACGCACCAACCATCATGCCACGGGTACTACTTCTTCTTCTTGAACTTTACCTTACTAAAATTTTAGCCACACTTTAAAAACCAACTTATATAAAAAAAAACGATTTTCTTCACGAAATTTGCTTCTTCGAAAACTCGGGAAAACTTTAACGCGTTTGTAATTTCGATTCGAAATATGTATGTACGTTTGAAGTGTCGCAAAAAAAATTTTAAAGCAAATATTATTCTAAAGTGATTTATATAAAACGTATGTATATTAAAAGAAATAATGATATAATTGATGTAATTCAATAAAAAAAATATTTTATCAAATTTGTATATGGTATGGTATGGTATATATGGTATATAATATGTATGTATGTAAGTATGATTGAAATAGTACTTACTTAACTATGTATATACCTATTTGTAGTTGAAACTTCAAATTTAAAAAAAATCAATTTTTTGAGTTTGTATCATAAAAATATAAAGGGAAGATGAGAAATGAATCTGAAAAAGGTAACTGCCGAGGATAAAAAGGAGGTTTATTTCGAGTCAACAACAAAAAAAAAAAACAATAATAAAAAAATTAAAATAAACTAGTGGTTTGTTTATGTTCTGTGTTGTAAATTATTTCAGCTGTGATTTTTAAAACTTTCCAGGACATCAGTGACAATCAACATCATCATATGAAGACTCTGGAAAATCCCAAAAACTCAGCTGAAATTTGTTAAGATTAAAAATTTTAAGAACCATCCAAGACACTTCTTGCATCAAGAGGTCTCATCTAAATGTGAAATATAAAAATCTTGAAATGTGCCGTATCCACCTGCGATTTGGGTGTCTTTTTCTTCAGATGCCCACAGACTAGGTTTTTACGGTCATTTCGTTGCGTGATAGCAAATCGATTTCAGCTTCCTTGTTGCAACGCGGTACCAAATCATCAACTCAAGCAACCGGGACTCACAAGGATGCTGCAAACGACATGATGCTGAACGAAAAAAAAATTGAAAAAGAAAAAAAATGTTAAACTGTTTAAAACTGAAATTTGTGACTCAAAAAAAATAAGAAAATTAAAAAAAATAAATGTTTGCCTCACTGTCTGCTGACACGTTCTGGGCGCCATTTTTGTAACGAGTTTTTCCGCTTTGAGGTAATTGCTGGCACACCAACTGTCCCTCGCTAGCTCAGGAGTGGATCCGTTGACCTCCTCGTTAGCAAAAAATATGCCAGTCTTAGCATCTAGCTGTTAGTGATGGGCGAGATGACCTCTAACCACCCTGCCTGGTTGCTTTCTCGCTAAACAACCCCTTTTATTACTTCCTCTTTTCTTCCTCCTTACCCTTTCATCTCCCCTTTCTCATCTTCCCCTTTTTTAAGCCAAATTAAAATTCCATATTTTCAACTAAGTATACTCGTATAATATTTATAATTCAAAATCTCATATTAATTGACCTTATTTTTAATTCATTAATAAAATTATTTACCATTAATCTCAATTCAATTAAAAGTATAATTTAATGATTCAAATAAATTTAAAATTTGAACGATTGAATGATATATATATGTATATGTATGTCAATTGGGACATGGACTACAAGAAACACTTACCCCAAAATTCTCGACGTAGTGGCCACTTCCTCGATGAATCCTGGAGGTTTTGATAGGCAATACGCACTTTTTTTTTTTTGATGTTTTAAAATCAAACAAAAATTACCACCACTTTTCTTTATTACTATAAAAAAATTATATATATATAAGTATATGTATATATATATATCTATGTATGTATATGAATACACGTATGGATACTGATATATATATATATATATATATATATATATATATGCGCACTATTCTGAAAAACTATTATTTTAAAATTGATTCTTTAATTTTTTTATATGTATATAAATAATTAAGAAAATTGAAATAAAATTATTTTTTTTACTAAGGAAACTGATTTATATAAATCACTCGTTGAACTTTTGCTCTTTCACAACAAAAAAAAATTGAAGTAGAAGGTTGACTGCCACTGCTGGCGGCGACGTCGTCGTCCGTCTTTATTAATCTTTCCTTTCCGAGTTTTATGCCTTATTTGAACTTGGACACGCTTTCTGGCTTAGGTTTTTCCTTCACGGAAATAGGGATCGTTTCCTGAACCGTTATGAGGATAGGTTTTCTATCGTTCCCTTGTCCTTTTTCAGGCCGCCAAAAATTATTTTGACGACCTTAGCTAGTTCCAAAAAAAAAACAGTTTTTAACGAACTGCCAATTTATGGCAATTTTATTGTGCCAAAAGTAAAAGAGGAACCTTACCTTAGCAGTTCAATAAATTTAATTCCTTCTAAGGTATTGGTGAAATATATATATATATATATATATATATATATATATATATATATATATATGCTTATATATCTGTTAAGATTTTATGTCCTTGTTTATTGGGACGTTGCGTCTAAATTTTGCTAAAATTTAAATAAATTTTTCTTTTATTCGTTTAATCATCACAGTATTCATGTAATTCACTTACTTTCGAAAACAAAATCAAATCTTCTGTATAAATTTAGGATGGCTGATGGTGCATCCGTTTAATTAATGGTTATTTGTAATTATACAATTATATAGGCACTATGGAGGATTCTGTGGTTCACACTTCTTTATCCGGGGAGTCTTTGTTAAAAAAGAAACCTCCTACCGTCGGTTTTTCTTGCCAAACCTTAAATTTACCCCCACACACATACACCTATTTTTCCAGCCTTTGTTTTATAATCAACCTAAAACCATATTTCACCCACGCAATATCAAAAATATAGTTGTGGGTGAAAAGCTCCAGGTTTTTTTCTCTCATTTACTTTCTTCAAAACTTACGGGCTACCCTGTAAGCAACATGCATATGTTACCAGATGACGCCGCAACAAAGTTGCACTTATCTCCCCCGATACATCCTATAATGGAGTGCTGAATGCCACTCAATTATGGCACTGTCGAGTGACATCTATACGAGAAAAGGAGAACCTTAGACACTACACACACATAAGACAAATGATCTCCTTTGTATGGGCAGTACATCTATCTTAGCTTTAGAGCGAGAGGGTGTGATCACACTTTGTTTACAACTTACAAACAGGCATACAAAAAAAAACATAAGTTTGAAGCGTTCGTCGTCGTCGGTCGGTGTCAAGTGGGTTTCCGTTTTCTTTTCAATTTTAAGACTATGTATGTATCTAATCGATTAGATTGAAATTTGGTAGAATAAAAACCAATTCGGTTACATGCTCATATTAAACTGACCGATCTAATGACCCACTAAAGGTCTGCTCAATACTTATAACAGACTTAAAAAAGAAGAAAGCATCTAACAAGAGATGAATGTTTGTCCAAGTTCAATAAATTATAATTTAAGACATTTGGTTTCCTAAACGATATATATATATAAATATAGGGTGTCCCAAAATTAACGCAAGATTTCTTGCGTTAATTTTGGGACACCCTTTATAAAGACAAGTATTTTTTTAAACACTTAATCAATCCAAAAAGGTTACCATTTGATGAGATTTCGTTTCTAAATAAATATGTATATCAACTTGTTTGAAATTAACGCAAGATTTCTTGCGTTAATTTTGGGACACCCTATATATGCAACATTTTTTTTTCTTCGTAACAGCATTCCATCCGCAGCGTCAAGGAAGATGGAATTAATGAATTTTTCTCAAAAATACCACATAAACCTCAGGTTAAACTGAAGAACGAAATATAATCGTCAATCGCAGATTATTAGAACAGTTTTAAAATAAAAAAGATGTTGTTTCAATTTTTAGTGTTTTTATTTATTTCTGAAATAACTCGCACAAAGGCACAGTTGCGAGTTGTAGATCACTAAGCCCAATCCTCAACGGACTTTTGTGGCACCTAATTTTTTTTAATACCGAACTTGAGGAGAATGAACTTCTGACAACAAAAATCCAAACAAACACATGCCAAGAAAATAATAAAAACAAAAAAATGGTTGCCTGTAAAGTCGGTTTTACGGGCGAAGATTTTACGTGACAACGTCTTTTTCTCGGTAGAATATTTATTGATATGAATATAATTAAATTGCACAATAGGAACAAGGAATTGAATGAAAATAAGAATTGCACAAATTTTTTAAACTAATAATTTACTTAACACTATCAACATTTATCAATAGTATGACATAACCTATAAACTCAGTTTCTCAACTTTTGTGTCAATCTAACAATTAATCAATCAATCATAGTTTACGATAATGAAATATCAGTGTACAATTATTTACCTTTATTGTTGTAGTTGTTGTAAATGACGAATCTAAGCACTCCACATTTTCACTACAGACACAGCTGACGATACTTTAACCACACGTGTGAACTTGTATTATGACGCTTTCTTGTTTTTCCAACGCCAAGAACGTTCGAGAAAGACAAAGACAGAGACACAAGCATGCGCCGATTCAATGCGCCTAATTCTCTAGTGCTGCGCGCGCGGCAGACCGATCATAGTTGAGTGGGAGAGAGACGCAAGGCATTCGGCGGGCCTCTCTCTCGTTCGGTGACTCACCGGGCGTTACACTTTTTCATAAGTGACTCCCAGCCGCAACCTAATTTAAGACGTTGTCACGTCAAAAACAATATTTCACTTAATTTTCATAAATTCACTTTTATTCGTTCATTAAAAATAGGAAAAAAGTGTATACAAATGAAATGAGAATAAATTATTAAATCTATAGTAGTTTAAAGTGTAGTCGGAGCAACTGAAACTGGGGAAGAGATACCTACTTTAAAAAAAGCAACACTTCTTCAAAACTCATTTTGAAAGCTTTATATGCTATACTGGTATGAAAAAATCTCCCCATTCGGTTTTTTGGAGGTGGCATGAGTGAAGATATGTTACTTTTTTAATCCCTGCACAAACTGGGTTATATCATATTCCTCGTCATATTGATTTTCGGACCACAGTTCTGGAAGATTTTCAATAACACTTGCCACAGACATTTGTCCGGTTGAATTACTCGTAGATGGATTAGTTCCATCGCCAGTGCCACATTTTAGCTTGTTGTCACTTAAATTGAAGAGATCAAACAACTGTTCTGTGGCCATTGTATCCATGGAGGCATTTTCAGCACTAACTACTGTATTTGCTGTTAAAATTTTGAATTTTTGTAATCCCATGATTTTTTCTTCGAGAGATTTTCGGGTAATCAAGCGATAAACGTTAACAACTTTCTTTTGACCAATACGATGTGCACGATCCATTGCCTGCAAATCCTTCATTGGATTCCAATCATGTTCGACAAAAATTACTGTATCGGCTCCTGTTAAATTCAAGCCCAATCCTCCAACCTGAAAACACACACGAAAAGTTTATGAAAGTTGCAAAGTAATTAAAGCACTTTTGTATTGTATTACCTGAGTCGTTAATAATAAAACATCGATACTAGGATCACTATTGAAATTATTCACAATTTCTTGTCTGCACGATGCTGGTACACTTCCGTCCAATCTTAAATACGAAACAGAAGGTAAATGTTTCTTCAGTAGGTCGTTCTCCACAATATTCAACATCGCCTTGAGTTGACAGAATATTAGAGCACGATGTTGGTTTACACTTTCCGTTTCAACTCCAATCCCACAGTCTAATAGAAGTTGCCTATTCAAAAATTAAAATAAAAAAAAAAAATTGTTAAAAGAAATAAAAAGACTCACTTTAAAGCAGGCAGCTTTGCTGAATGCTCAATATCGTTCAAGCAACTATTGTACTGGCTTAGTTCTTGCGTTATCTTAGAATATTCCGGATGACTAGGGAGGAGGACAAGTTTCGGATGGTTGCAAACATTTTGCAAATAACGCAAGGCATAGAATATATGCGTTTTCTTATTAAGATTTTCAGTTTCGCCGAGATTTGCCAAACAGTCTTTTAGTTCTGAATTCAAATGTGTTCGACTGAAGTCCTCGTAGAGACGTTCCTGCAGAGGACTTAACTCGCACAATAAGTCTTGGGTTATTTTTGGTGGAAGATCGGTTAACACATCCTCTTTGACTCTTCGCAATAAAAATGGCAATATCTGACGATGTAAAGATTCCATAGCTAGCACTCCGGCCTCCTGTTCTTTGGGGGAACTCTTTGAATCACGACTAGATAAAATTGGACGACTAAAACGAGCAATGAATTGTTTTTCTGTTCCTAAGAACCCAGGCATGAGGAAATCAAACAACGACCACAGCTCTAGGACGTTATTTTGAATTGGAGTCCCTGAGAGAATCAAACGATGATTGGCTTTTAATTGCTTGATGGCTTTCGAGCTTTTGGTTTTGCCATTCTTAATGATATGCCCTTCATCGAGAATACAATAATTCCAATGGACCGTACTAAAGTAATCAATGTCTTTTCGGACGGTGTCATATGAGGCAACCACTAAATTACATTTGCCGATTTTCGGTCTTAGCTTCTCACGTCCTCCGGGCAAGCCGACGTAGTGCAATGGTCTTAGGAAGGATGATTTTAGAAATTTCTCAACTTCATATACCCAATGGCCGGTTAAAGTTGGTGGACAGATAACAAGGCTCGGCAATTCGGTGCATTTCTCTGCTATTCGCTGATGGTGATCTCCTGCTAAAATACATATTGCCTGAAGTGTTTTGCCCAGGCCCATGTCATCGCATAGAATACCATGTAAATTATATTTGTTAAGAAACCAAAGCCAGTTAACACCGGCTTGCTGATAAGATCGCAACTCTACAGTTATTGGTACAGGAACCTTAAAATCTGGAATTGTTTTTGGCGCGAATAAATAATCCAAAAATTCTCGATCTCGAGTTTTTCGGGCTTGAAGTTCCTATACAATAGAGAAAATAATCTTAACTAGGAAAAAGAAACATCTATGCACGTGTTTTTTTTTACAAACCTTTGAAGCTATTTCTGTTTTACTCAATTTACTATCCAGAGGCATTAGTTGAATTAGCGTAGCAAAGCAATGTGTTGATAATAAACGAACTGCCTCATCTGGATCGCTCATGCAACCTAAAAAAATAAAAAGTTAAAAGGTTTAATTTTGATTGATATAAAAATGTGGTGCTTGAGTTTTTAGCACTTTCTTTAATCTATTTATAAGGAAGCAAAAGGCCAAAAGTATGTCTGACGTTCCGTAGAATACAATTATAATCTTTTCTATAGAAGAAATCTTCTCTATCTTTCTTAAAAGAAATTTTAAGACTTTGGTCCCTGTTAAAAGCTGGTGTAGAAGGAAAATATCTTTGATTTCGTTGAATTTTTGGAGGGTATGCAGATTAATTAGTTTTTAACAATCTTCATAAGATGGTAAGAATAGATTATCACCTAAAGAAGACCGCGGAGTGTGTTGTATAGATTCAATTCGTTGGGAGTGAGAGTTCTCATGGGGACACCAGTCTTTACTGGCGTATTCAAAAGAGGGCTTAGAAATATGGTATATAGACATTTAGTGACAAATGGGCTTGAGAAGTCCTAACAATGATGAACAGACACAGTTAATGTAAACATAGTGCAATCTGTAAGTTCGGGAGAGAAGATGTGATCGCTTACCAAATTTTTGTCGTCTTAAAGTCTTAAATGAGTCAAAATCGTTTAGGAGTAAGATACGATAAGATGAAGTAGAAATAACCTTTATTATTTGCATGTCATCAGGGTAAATAGAGGCACTTGAATTGGGGAACCCCTGAGTTTGCATAAATGGGATCGGAGCCTGAAAACAACTCTATACTGGCGGTTCTTTAGGTGTGATTGGAGTTCGGAAATAAAAAAGGGTGGATATCCAAGGGCCTTAAGTTTAAGATAAATAATTTGGTGACTGTTTTACATAATTTACTATCCATAGGCATAGTAACTAACTAAAGTGATAACGTCCACCTAATTTGCTTCCTCTAATCCTTTTTACCTTTAGTAATCAAATAACTATGGTAAGGTTCTTGAAGATAATAACTGTACGATTGGTTGAAGAAAGAGTTAAAAAGGTTTGTAATAATTTTCTGGTTGGTAGATGTCACCTCGGGTAATTTTAGTGCTATCGGATGTAAGTTAAATGTTTATAAGTTTGTAGAAATGTCTGGTACCCGTAACCAGGCTATCTTACATCTTGTCCATGTATTTGAAAAATAGAAATTCACAAACAGCCGAAAAGCTGCATTAAGCTTGCTAATAGTTTGAGAAGTCAACACCAACACCAGGCCTTGTTTTCAAATACATTTTCCACAATATATCTCTGACATTTCGAAGGTCTTTATTATACTAGAGAGGGAAGGAAGACACATTTGTACGCCGGACATATGATACTGATTGAACGAGCCATTTATAAATACACATATAGAACAATTCCAGGGCGATATCTTTACAAAATTCAAGTGAAAAAGTTAGGGAAAGTGGGGGATGCAAATGGGTGGTTAGGGTCAGTTATATTTGTTTAGGGTATTACGAGTGCTTTGGAGCTGGGAAATACTTTCAGAGCTGATGTGGGAGACATAATTATTCAGGTATTTTGTGACTGTAGCAGGAGAAACGGGTGTATATTTTACGAAGGCATTAAAAATAAAGATTTAAAACTAAAATGTATCACTCATTTAATTTTAAATACATATACAACTAAATAACAAATTAAAACTTACCAAGTAATGGAACGACTAGAAGCACAACATAAGGAACCATTTTTATTTGCAACTTCTCAACCATTCGCTCAATAGTCTCGATGGCACCTTGTCGACATATGACATTCTCAATTTTCTTTAGAAGACCCATCAGATGATCAACAACAAAATTCATCGTTTTACAGATATCGATATTTCCAATAGTTGCAATACAACGTGCTACCATGTGTCGCACCTGAATAATAAAATAAAGAGAATACATTTTTTATAAGACCATAAAATAAAAAAAAAATACTCTCTCTCAACTAAATAACTTACGGCTTTTAATGGATGCGTTATTAACACTCCCAATTTTGGAAGTAATTGAAAAAGCTCTTCATGCAAGCTAACATCAATGCAAGGAGCTGCTATTTCAATTAATTGCAAAGCCGTCATTAGATCATTTGTGGATATTGGATCTACCAATTTATCTTTTAACATATCCATTGTAGGATTTGCCAAGAGAAAACTATCAATTTTACCAAACATGATCTGCCAGATAACCGGAACTTTTGTATTCAACGTGGCTCCGAAATATTTACAAATAAACTCAACCGTGTATGTTGACCCAATACGTTGTATACGACACTGTTTTGCTTCCTAAAAGACAATTAAAGTAATAATATGATAAACCTGATGGGACTGAGAGTAAAGGAGTTTATATTACGTTGCTATCGATGGTAGGATTTCCATTCTCAGCCGGAAGTTCAACTATATTTGGAGGTCTACCCGGACCTCTAGAGGCATTAGTGTTATTGTTGTTACTACCACCGATTTTCTGTTGTATTGATAGCGTGAGTATTCCGTAGTAATGATCTTTTGTATCTGTTCCATTTGTTTGAGGAGACATTTCAAGTGGTAGATCTGGAGTCATCTGTAATAAAAACGATAGAATCATTATATATATGACAAAGTACGCATTTAGTTTAAAAAAATTATTTAAATTTCAGATTTTTTAATGTTTTAATTTTGTCGTGTGTTGAGAGGTGTTTTTTTGTTTTTATTTAATGTTAAATTGAGGTAGAAATAAAAAGTAAAATTGTGTTTCCAGGATTATTTTAGTCAGTTTTTTTCATCGGGTTTTCTAATAGGGACTTGACACCTTTAAATTTAATCTTTAAGCGCAACCCTATCACTAATCATCGAACTGTCATTGTCAATTTATTTATTAAACTCAACATTTTAATCATAGTAAAGAACACGAACAAGCAACGGTTGCCGCAACTTTAAGACTAATTTGTTGTCGTATAATTCTCACCTTAGGTTAAGTAAGGTTAGGTTAATGGCCCTACGTTTGGTCTTGCTACTGTCACACTTAGATCAATGTAGATCTATTGTGAAACCCTAGATAAAAACCTATGATAAGAGTTTCATGTTAGAGTCCGCAAAAGGCGTGGGTGTAGTTTCTGCGAGCTGTAGCCGGAAGTTGTTTGTAGATGTCAGTCGGCATATTCACTTGGGTGGGGAAAGGTTAACAGTTTACCCCTATCATTATCAACAACAGCCTCCATCTTTTGTTAGGGATGTAAATCTACAGCTGCTCAGCTAATGGTTTAAACGTAAGACTCCTCCCATTGTAGCGGTGACATTGATATTCAGAATTGGGCAATACTCAGCCAACATTGTAACATATTTTGCGTAAGGGTCGTGATTTACAACCTTACAAGATCATGGACCAATTGAAGCGAGTTCTTCGACTGAGTAAGTTCTCAAGTCCTTATTGAAAACCGTTTATTTAAATTTAGTTTATTAAAAATAAAAAAGTAGAATTAATTTAAGAAAAGGTTTTAGAAGATTAGGGGTAAGATTTTGACTTTTTTGTTTTTGTAAGCGCATTTGTTTTAACGTTCCCTTTGTGTTATTAAACTTTCAAGAGTCCCCAAACTTATAGCTGGAAAGATTGTTATAGAGCATACCAATTTTTTAAGAATGTTTAACTAATTACAACCAGAAAATAAAATATGGGTACTTTTCACATAATGTTTTTTTTTTAAGTGATTTTGTTTAACTTACAATTTGAGGAGTAAATTCTGTATCACTTTTTAGTAATGTACACAAGTTAGTGACTATTTTATTATTCGGACTAGGATTCCTATCACTTATTTGATCCATTAAATAAACTAAAAATTCCGCTGACAATTGCTGTAACAATTCACGTTCTTCACGTTTAATTGATTCCATTAAAGGTTTCACAACTGGATTCAGCTTCTCTGGCAGACAACGCATACAAACAATTGCACCAGCAAGTGCAGCCTGCGTACTAAAATTAAGAAAATTACACAATATATTAAATTAAACACAGCTACCGCAAAAGAGAAAATTACCTGATATCAAGAACATTACGTTCCATATTAGTTTGTTGATAAGAATTTTGCAATCCTTTACGTCTTTCTTCAAGCATATCTCCTAATTTGGGTTTAAGATTATGTTTCAATTTCAGATTTTCAGTCATTTTTGTGCTTAACGCATCTATTTGTTCAAGCGTAAGAATTTTGGCATTGTTAAAATCATTTATTGGAATTTTATATTGCTTTAAAGTGGCAATAAAATCATGTGCCTCTTGTAAGAGTCTAAAATAAAAAATAATTAATTTGTTAGTGAACAAAACAAAAAGCCATTTTTTTTAATCAAACCTTGTTAAGGACAAAGCTACTTCATCGTAGTAAACGTATTCCATTACACAGTAACGAAGTTTTTCCTGCAGCTTTGGACAGGCAGGCCTCACGGTTGAATCGGATTGTGCCCAAAAGGCTATTATCAATCCACAAACAGTGCGTTGTACAGCTGATCGAGATTGCAAATGGCCATGTAAAACTTTGGTATAACACTCCATTGGACTTTCTGTAACCGAATTATATTCAACTCCAGGTGCTGGTTGTACAAGAAAGTGTGATAGGGCACCCAGAACCCTCGCTGCATTTATACGAGCACGAACAAAATTTTTCTCCCTCACTTCGATGGGAGTGGCTTCATTACCACCTAGAAACAATTTTTGTTGAAGATTAGAACCTCCACCCAAATCATCGCGTATGCGCCGCCGTTCACTGACTTGGGTATGGGCAGCTTGAATGAGAATATTGGTGTCGAATGGTAAACGCGCTGGTTGCATTGCCAGGCAAATCCAAGGAGAGACATAAGGACAAGCAGCATGGAGTAATGCAGTCAAATTCGCATAATCTATTAGATTCAGCCAAACTTCTTTGGCTAGCTCTTGAATATCCCATTGAGGTTCAACTAGAATTCTTTGATAGATATGACGAAGTGCTTCTTGTAACAATGGTGGCTGCCAATCAATAACTCCGAAATTCAATTTCAAATTCTTAGAATCAAAACTTATATCATCTTTGGCATCTGTTTCTAATTTCTGGCCTGGGGCGACTCCTTCTTCACCTTTCGTTCCCTGCGTTAGTGTTTTAAGAGTTGTTAGTGTTGATTTACGAACAGAGTTTGTATTGTGACTGAGAAACGGCCACAATCGTGGGACTAGAGTAGACATGGGTTCCATCCTGAGGTAGAAAATAAAGTTTACATTAAGGTATTGAAATAGAAATAATAAGAAAACATACTGAATCCAAGTGGAAGCATTTGGTAAACAAAGAATAGCTGCCAATAACCCCATAAAACTATTGCAAGCCGATGTCAATTCGTCCTGATCAAGCAGCAGGTCCCATAGCATTTTAACAATCGTCGATACTTGACTTGGATTTAGTAATTTTGGAAGCCATGATGCAACTGGAATTAAAGTGGAAGCTGCTACTGCACCAACATCATCTACAGAATCAAATAATCCTATCAAGATGTCAGATATGGTAAGGGGAAGAAATATTTCCAGGAGATCTTCACGAGCTACAAAAATATACTTCAAGCCAAGCAATCCACCATGACGTACTTCCCAATCATTTTGTTTGATTAACTTCAGAAGAACGCTAACTGTCTCATGGACCTTTTCTGTTGGCATATCACGAACTATGGTACCTAAGACCTGAGCACAAGTTTCTCTCACAGGCGCTACAACTTGATCTGATACAAAATCACCAAATCGGTCAAGCGCAAGTACACACAAAAGTCGTAGAGCAGCGTCTTCCAACCACAAAGTATGACCGCGCTCCATCTTAAAAAAGTAAACAAACACAACTTAGGACTTGAACACAAATTATTCCACAATCAAACTACCTCTTCCTGGGTCACATTCATTGGTTTTCCAGCGCCCGCCGAGTGAGTGTTTATCAATTTTCTTAAAGCTGTTGCCGCACCATGTCGTATTTCCCACTTAGGATTGAATAGATCCAGGTAAAGGCGACCACAGAAGTTCTCTAGAGGCCAGGACACAGCATCAACCCATGTACCAGTTGCGTCAGGAACAGGAGCTAATCAAATCAAAGCAAAACACTTAGTTATGTTACCGATATTGTTTTCATTGGTATTTTTGTATTATTATAATAAAGAAGTTAAAAGTTTTTTCCCGAAATAAATTAAGAATAATATTAGCGGAACGAATGGCTTTCGACTTTTGACAGAATGTTTGAAAGAATTAGAGAAAGAAAAGTTTGAAAGTCCGAAAGTAAAATAGAAGTAGATATTCCTTCTCTGTGGAATCTGATCAGGATTTAAATCATAAGAAGATGGTTTTAGAGAATAAAGAAAATAAGAAATAATAACTTTCTCCTCAAAATAAAAGCAATGTTCCACAGTACACATGACTTTTTTATTTGATATTATAATCTTACCATTTATGCTATAAAAAAGCTCTGTAGCAGCTCGACCCACTGTTTCAGATTTAATCTTTTTCTTATCAGGTTCATCTGAGGGTATGCTGCCGTTACTGGACGAGTTACTGCGACTGAGATTGGCAGATGAAGTGGTTGCATTTGTCGCAACATTTTGTCGTGCTTTCCTTTTGGCGCGGTTTATTTCACGGCAACTTAGGGTGTGCCCATTTGATGAAGTACTAGCTGAATGGCTAGAGTTTGTGTTAATATTTAGGATATGTTCAACGGGTACCTGACAAGTTTAAATAATTAATATTATAAAATTTACTACTACAAGTTTCAAAATTCATACACACCTTTTCTTCATTTATATTATAATCATTCGATGCTTCCTTAACATCTTCATCTGTAATCATATCTGTGAGATTAACACCGAGTTTTGTTGCTTGCGTGATTCCAAGTTTTTCATTTAGCAACGCCCTTTGTCTGCTTAAACGTTCTGCCGACTTTGTGGCATCACCTTCCTCGTGAATGTCAAATTCACTTCCCTCGGAACCGATTAAACGTGCTCCTTTCTGAAGAATATGTGATAGATTGAACTCGGCAAAAGATAACAGATTCGCGGTTTCAATATTGTTTTTCTCATCGCTTTCACATTTTATTTGTTCTTGTTGTTGTTGTTGTTCTTTCTTTATAACAATTGGAGTCCAATCGGGTACATTTTTTAATATCGTCTCAACTGCTTGAGCTGCAGCTATACGCGTGTCCCATGAATTACTATGCAAATAAGTTATCAATCTATTTAAAAGATGATGCAATTCATGTGGATAAAGTTTTTGAACTTCGCCTATTTGTTTCGCTGCAGCTCTACGTGTTACTGCGGAAGAACCTGACTCAAGCAGGATAAATAATCGATCGAGTCTATAAAAAAAAATCACCGTTTCAGAGATTATAATAATAATATAAAATAGTTTTTACCTCGAAGTCATATTTGCATATGTATTATGTATACTTCCTTTTTATGAACGCAGTTATTTTCTGTAATTAGAATTAAAAACAAAAATTATTTAAAATTTGATATAAAGTTTGATTAAAGTTTGATTAAAAGATATAAATTAATACAATTTTAGGAATTTTGTATTGAGTGACTATGAGGATGTAATTTTTATTATATTACGCAAAATATGGTGACACAAAATCCATCACTCTATGAGCTGATTAAAGTTTGATTAAAAGATATAAATTAATACAATTTTAGAAATTTTGTATTGAGTGACTATGAGGATGTAATTTTTATTATATTACGCAAAATATGGTGACACAAAATCCATCACTCTATAAGCTGATTCTGTAATGTTTAAAAATTACGGCAAATGTAAATTGTTTGCTATTTGTGAAGTACACGGGAACAAGAAATGAATGGCTATATTAATTAGTTCGTTTGTGGTGAATATTATTATACTACCTTCAAACTATAAAAATAAAATAAAAGCGGGGGGAGGGGAGAGCTTCACTCACTTTTCTCATTTCGAGACTCAATCGATTGCTTGTTCTTGACAACTTCTGCGGAACCTTTGGTAGGTAAAGAAATCTTAGATCAGATGAATATGGAGTCTCATATGAATTTTTTAAGAAACCAAGACTAAGCTTCTTTGCCCAGATTACAAACATTTACAATAGCGTTTTGCAAAATGAAGACATTCCTTGTTCATTTAAAAGATTAGTCGCCTTCCCAATTCCCAAAAACAAGAACTTTGGACCAAGTGGAAAATTATCGATTAATCTCTTTTATGAATGCCCTGAAATTACATTTTGGAATTTTTGCCAATAGATCAGAATTGTGGGTTAACGTTAATAATATCCTCACTGAATTCCAAGCTGATTTAAAAAAAAAAAAAATATTCAAACATTTACCACATTTTTTCCCTCATCTGTCCAAGCTTTTGAAGCTAGAAATAAGAAGCTTTTTGCCTTCTTTATTGATTTAAATATTGACTTAAAAGTAGTTGTTTGGGATGGCTCTCATTACTCAAAATGGTTCACAACGGATAATGGTGTCAATCAAGGTTGTATGTATCTTGTTCTCACTCTTCATTAATGACACTGTAGATTACCTTCGTGGGAAAATTCGGATATCTGGTATGACAATCAATGTATCATTGTATGTCGATGATCTGGTATTACTGGCAGAATCACCCGAAGTTCTTCAACTGATGATTAACCGCCTGTCGGAGTATTTTGACAAATGGGACCTTTTTATTAACATCAACAAATCTAGTCATGGTTTCAAGGTATGCCAGGAACCAGACCCGATATGCTTTTTTCCTGGTTTTTTCATTACAAAAACAAAATCCATTTGTGCAAAATGTAATTGACACCTCCGGAAACAAAGGGTTAACGGTTAAGCATCAGAAATGGTTTGAGAATACAATTCCTTTGAGCATTTAGTTTCAAAAACAAATTTGTATCAATGTATATTAAATCTGTCGTAGTACCCGTGGCGCGATGGTTATACGTAGGACTTTTACGCTAGTAATCTTGGGTTCAATCCTGCCTATATATTTAAGTGTTTTTTTTTTCACGGGTACTGTCTCTTGCGAGAAATTGACAAATCCTGCAAGAGTAATTCTTTTCATGAAAAGTGCTTTCTCAAATTAGCCGTTCGGATTCGGCTTAAAACTGTAGGTCCCCTCCAATCCTGACAACATTCACTAGGCCCTAGTTCTCAACAGACTGTTGCTAATTTTTAGTTTTGATGAGATAGTTTCGATGGATACGAACGACTTGATCGTTTTAAGAGAACAGTTGTATCGAATAATTGGGAAACGCTTGGAATGCCTTTAAAACGAAAGCCCGTTAATTTTTAAGTAGAATAGTCGCTGTTTAATATGTATTTAGCTACAAACAAATTTGTCCAAGCTTCCGTGAGTTACATAAAAATACCATTAATTTTTAAATCTAGATGTGAACTATTAGGACTTAACGGAACACCATACAATAGAAGTTTAAACCAATTCTGCACCTTGTGTTAAATTAAATCCAAAAAGACTTCTTTCATTTCATGAGCATATGTCCCATTTTTTGCTTCAAATCGAATCTCATATTTCAGAAAAAAAAAAAAACGGAATAACAGAATTGAAAAACCCTCGTCTCGTTCTTTTGAAAGACTTTTAAAAGCATAGGATGGTAATAATTATTTCACAGTTTGAATAGTTATATTTATTTATTATTCTATAAAGAAAAGATACATTTATAAAAAATATGCTAACCGAGCTACGGAAATGTCATTGCTTCTGTAAAATATTAACGAATCATTAAATTAATTAGCTAGTTAGTAGTTAATTTGAAGGTGCACAATTCGGTTCAGATTTTACATTTCTTTTATTGGTATATCTATCCCAATTTCAATTAAAAACAAGCTTAAATGAAAGCTAAAAGCACTACAGCAGCACTATATTCATTGACAAGGAAGAACACCACACAATGTCACACCAATATATTTTCAACATGGTCATGCAAAAATCATTTTTTTATTAAAATTCAAATTTGTCGATGGATAAAAAGAAAACTTAAAAGTGATGCTTTAAAGTTATTTGCAATCGGCTTAAAGAAACTTATAACATTAAGATTTGAAATGCATTTGTACTTGTGAAAATATTAGAGAATTTTCATTATGTTTTTGACGAAATATAAACTAATCGGTAAAAGATCACTTAGTGTTCATACATTTGTTTGTGCAATTGTCTATATATCTTTAAGCTTGCACCTCACATTATTTCTCGGAATTGTTGAAAACTTGATACTTCCACCCAGAACATTATCTTCTAATTAAG
Source organism: Eupeodes latifasciatus (assembly GCA_920104205.1). Classification (NCBI taxonomy): domain Eukaryota; kingdom Metazoa; phylum Arthropoda; class Insecta; order Diptera; family Syrphidae; genus Eupeodes; species Eupeodes latifasciatus. The sequence goes on along the minus strand of OV049924.1, from coordinate 201,930,027 downwards.
GTTAAGTAAACCAATTATGAAAAGTATTTCTGAAATGCTTCAGCGTCTCGGAAGTGCAATCCGAATAAAAATAAAATAAAACTAGAACATATTTTTACTGCTGATAACATAATTTATAAAAAATAAAAATATAAACTCATATTTCTTTTTATTATTTGTTTAAATAGATAAGAAAAATTATTTAACAAAAAACTTTGTGCCAATAGCCTGCTAAATTTATTTTTAAAATAAGACTAGAGACTTGAGTCTTTGATGTAAAAAAAAAAGCTGCATGTATAGTTCAAAAACTTATATTCTAAACATATGTAGCTTATCGTTTATAGGTTTTCCTACATATTTGATTAAAAGTGCTGTTTACACTTTATTTATACAGCTTTTTTTAAATATTTTTCGAGAGAACTTTATTATAAGGTATACAACACGTATTCGAAATGATATAATAAATAAATATTTTAACATCTGATGCTAATCATGATTTGATGTGCTGACCTGTTTTTCATGTCAACCAACCAAAAGATATTACGTGGTTTGTGAAGGAAGTAAATTTGGTTGATATGATGACGAAAATGTTTGTCATGCGCGTTTTTCCTTTTAACGTATTACCTCAGATTAAACAGATAACAATTAATAATAAATTGATTAATTAACTTTGTTAAATTATCTATATGAATATAATATTATATAAGATTTGTAGACAAAGGTAATGTAAATAAATTAAATTACTAAGGTATGCTAGACTAGAAGATGCTTCACATGAAAATTGAAAGAACATTAAAACATAAAATAGAAAATAGGTAGAACGTGAGGAAACTTTGATGAAGGAAATGCTGGTAAAATTTACTTTGAATGCTTTACGACGAGAGCAAATGTAATATCCTACCCTTTAAGCCACAAAACATGAATTTGTAGAAATGAAAATATTAAGAAATAAAGTTTTTGTAGCTATATACAGATATGGACATTAAAATAGAAACATCAAACAGATTTTTAAAAATTCAATTTTTTATCGACTTAAAAAGATTTTTTTTTCCAAGTTTGGTCTTCATTTTCTTGTTTTTTTTCTTTCAATCTAAAATTACCCATTATTTGTCGTAAAATTATAACTTAAAATATTTTAAATTCATAAATGTAAAAAAGGAACAAATTTCGTGGACATTAAAATAAATACACAGATTAAAAAAAATTAAATTAAATGCAAAGGTATTCTGGATTTAAAAAATATTTTAATATCTGGTAGCCTGGCCCTTAGCTTTAATTACAGTGTGATGTCTGGTGGACATTTAGTCAAATAATCGGCAGCATCTGTCAATTGAAATATTGTACCACTCCTGATGAACCATCCTCCATAATTCGGCTTTATTTTTTTTTAAATGTTTCCCAACAGCGCATTTTAAATCTCCCCCAACATGTTCTATGGGATTTAAGTCAGGCGATTCGGATGGGCTCTCCAAAACGCTGATTTTTTGGTCTTTAAAATACTTTTGAGCAGATTTGGATGTGTACTTAGGGTCGTTGTCCTGCTGTTGATAACTTTTGAGAGGCATGTTCTCGTCCGCATAAGGCAGCATCGTATCCTTCATGATATTCACCTTCATATTTTGATCCATTTTACCCTCAATCAAATGTATTGGTCCAACGCCATACCAAGAAAATTAACCTCAAAGTATGATACTGCCTCCACCATTCTTGGCCGTTTTCTGGATGTATTTGGGATTTAATTCATTCAAAGGAAGCCTTGTAACGGTTTGTCTGCCATCACTTCCGAACACATTTATCTTTGTTTCGTCCATTCACAAAACATTCCTCCACATTTGCCTCCTTTTGGCCCAATCCAATCAAAATGATCGTGGGCGAATTAAACTGCGTTGTTATATTTATTTTCCTTAGAAAGGGCAACATTCTTACGATCCTTTTGCGCAAGTTAGCTTCAACAAGTCTTCCACGAACAATTCTGGAATTTATTGGAAGCTGTAGTTTGTTTTACAAACCTACAAAAGTCAGTCTTCTCTTGGGGTTGTTTGCTTGGGTTTCCCAGCTGTTTTTTGGCTCAATGCGGTCAAATTGCTTTTGCCATCAACTAGAGAGATCTGCTCATTATTCTGGCTATTTCCCTCAAAGATTTTCCCTCACCTCGTAGAAGTAAAATGGCAGCTTTCTCTTCTAGGGAACAATGCTTACCGCGACCCATGTTTTCCTTAGAATTAATTGTAATATTATTAAAATAATTTAAATTTACTTCCTAAAGTGAACTTATTGTTTTATAATAGTAAAACAAATATTACAAACTAATATTTTTGATACTAGTTAAATATTAAGGTCTGTGTTCCAATGTGTTTATATTTTAATGTCCACCAAAAACACAGCCTTACCTAAGGAACGGTTCATCTCCAAACAATCAACAAGCAAAAAAAAAAATAAAACCCATGTTATTTTGCAAAAGTCTAAATTATTTTTTGATAACGGTTAAAACTACTTCTAATGCATGTTGTTGTTTTAATTTGGTTTTACTCTTAGTAACTGTCTGTGTCTATTTTAAAGTCCATATCTGTATAGTCTATTATGTCTATCTATCGGATATAAAAATCTCTTAGTTAGAATATACAGTGGTGGCCATATAATTAAAAAAGAACAATTCTAAACGCACTTTATTAAATATAATGTATCCTGTAAGCATAAGTGTGCTTAGCTTGTACTGTTAGTCTATGGCAGCTGATATGTATTTCCGAATATGAGTTTCCCTGAAGGTGAACCCTAAAAAGAAAACCAAAAGATCGAAAATTAGGCCCGAAAGAAGGCAGATTGGTATGTCGAAGTAGCAAAGCCGATCCTTTTTTGACTTCAGCAAAAATAAAAGAGGTTGTTTCACCCCAATTGGATCAAGAGTTATCAGCTAGAACCATAAGGTATCGTCTTCTTAAACATAGTCGACGTGGATTGCCAGGAAAAAACCACATGTTTCCAAAATTAATTTGAAGAGACGTTTGACTTTTGCTAAGCTTCACGCAAATAAAGCCATGGGATTTTGGAAAAACATACTTTGGATTGATGAATCCAAATTTAACTTATTCGAGTCAGATAGCAAAGTTTATGTTAGACGTCCTCAGAAGAAAGAATTGAATTCTAAATATAAATTGAAGGCCATTAAGCATGGAGGAGGAAACATAATGGATTGGGGTGCATTCTCGTGGGATGGAATTGGCCCATTAATAAGGATAAATGGTCGCATGGACCAACATGTTTATAATGGCTCGTTTGGAATGTTTGGAATGGCTCGCCCAAAGTACGGACTTGAATCCTATTGAGAACTTGTGGGCAGACGTCGAGAGAAGACTTAAGCCGAAAAAATATGTCGAACTTTTTGAAGACATAACATAAAGGGTTTCTAATTTTATGGCCAGGTGCGATTTAGGTTTAATAAATGATAATATTGTTAGTGTCACGCTTACATTTTTTATAAAATATTTAAAAGTGTACTATCTACATATATGTCATGGGTTATTTAAAGAACCACTAACCAACCTTAACAGATTTCCTAAAAAAAAGTTATGCAATATAATATTGTTACAAAATTGTCGTTTCTAATTCTATGGTTGTTGAATCAGTATTAGCCAAAAACAACTCATTCGGATTTCTATGCATCCATAAGTATTATATAGTATAATAAGTATTTAATATATTAAGAAATAGGCTGAATTTCAAATTTATCTTTGAATAGTTATTTAAAGGCTTAAAATCTGGTTGATTTAACAGTAGACCTAACCTAACCTACGTAGTGCTATTTTTTCCCGCAGCTGTATATTAAGGCTAGAGTTCATTAGTAGATCATTTGTATGCTTAAGGTCCTGTTTCACAATGTAAAAGTAAAGTTCTGAGTATTTACCCAACACTTAAATTACTTTCAAGTTAAATCCTCCCTTAGCGGAAAGTGCGTTTCACATCTATTCTTCTCATACATTTATGTGCTGAGTAGCTACTTTTTAGTTATTCATTTTTCCAGTGTTTAAAAGGTTTTGACAAATGAGAATTGAGAAAAACCTCAAAATCGCTCACTATACCCGGTTCATTGGATTATTTTTCTAAAAGTTGAGTTAGGATGTTTTTTAATGTGTTTTTGTGTGACTTTACTTATATATTGTGGAACAGGCCCTAAGACACCACCAAAAATCAGCCCTGGTAACTTCATTTGTTCGATAACATTTTTAAATGATGATACTTCCTGGTCATTTAGACTTTAAATTACTGTTTTGCGTGTTTTATCGTTTTTCTAAAAAAAAAAAAAAAAACAGCAACCGATAGCTCTGACGATCGTCAATAACAATTTCATCTGCTCCAAATCTGTTAGAAGCTGCAATTTGCTCATCGATTAAATTAAAATTAACTGGTGCCAGAGTTATAGAAAATTTTACCTCTTAAATCTGATTTTTCAGAGCTTCCCGCAATGTAATTAGAATATTTGATTAAAACTTCGTAAGTTTTGAAAAACTTTTGTCACGATGATAAGTAACAAAATATAGAATGAACAATTTTAATAATTTTGTACAGCCAGTGAAAAATGTATTAAAATGTAAGTTAAGTGGTTATGTGGTTCGAATTTAATGGAGCGTAACGAATATTTAATTCCACATATAATTGCAAGTTTTTTTAAAGTGTTTCAATTGCTGGATAGTTTAAATCAAAAATTTTAGTGTTTTCAGTAAAATTCAGTTAGTGATCTTAAATTTTGAGATCATGCCTTAGTGCGTTTAGAAAATAAATATCCATTTTGCAATAGCTGATCAAGTTGACGTAAGTTTTAGTGTCCTTTATTCTTACTTAAAAAATAAAGATTCTTATAGAAAAAAACATGACGGGAGGCAACAAAACCACATGTTCTTTTTATGTCATTTTTGTTTTTTATGTCATTTTTGAATTGTTAAAATTTGTTAGAATCATTTTAGCACGACAGTCATAAGAAATTGTTCATCTGTCGAAATGAGACCAAAGCATATTTTTATAACGTTTATTCGCAAAATAAATAACGAAAGATAAATTGATCCTTGGCTTCTCTTGAAAGTTTAAATAAAAACTGATGAAATAAATAAGCCAAAACAATTGCTTGTAATCATATATTTGACAACGACGAGCTGTACCGGCTGTACAGCGACGTAGACTTAGCCAGAAGGATAAAAGTCCAACGACTGAGATAGCTGGGTCAAGTAGAGCGCTTGGAAACCAATGGTTAGGTTAGGAAAGTGACCTAACCCAACTTGGAAAGCGCAACTGGAAACATATAGCTAGGGATAGGGACCGAGATAGGTGGAGAAGTTAGTTGGATGAGATCTAGTTCACATAGGACTGTAGCGCCACCTTAAGTATGACTGAGATTGTTGACGTCTAAGGAGGGGAAGCATTTATATATTTAGCCAGCCAATAGAAAACGTCGTTGTATCTGCAACGGCTTATATACTTCTTCAGTCAAACAACTAGAACAAGAAAGACCGAGAACAGTAGTCAGTTAAGTTACAAAGTAAATGTGAAAGACAGCGGACGCTTACAAAAAAACCAATTTTAAAATTTTCTTTATACAAATTTTAGTCAATAGATCAATAAAGTATTTCAATAAATTACAGCTTTTAAAATTGTATAAAATTCATAAATTTAATCAAGCGCCGCTGCCTTTAAATCAAAATTAAAAATTGATCGCAGCTCAATAATTCCACCGAAGAAAAGCCTTATTAATTTTCCTGCTGCAGCTAAACCAAGCTGCAGCATTGGTGTAAGTATTTAATACGCCATATGTTTTGTACAAAAATTCCTGCTCCTTCATTAATTGCAGACCCAATAAGGTATCGAGACAAGTTTTCCGGTTTGAATTGAGGCTTAAATCGCCAAGTCAACCCAGTTAATAATCACCGCCGCCACCGCCACCGTCGTGACCAACGCCGCCACCGCCACAGTCTAATAGATAGATAGATAGATAGATAATTTTATTCAATAATTTTAAGGTCCTTGTTACATTCATTTTTTTTTGGTTTAAGGAATAAATAATAAGGCATGACAAAAATGTCGTCTGCCCGAGTGACAATGTTATTTAATACTCAATTTAATATTCAATTTAAAATCAATTTAAAAAGCATACAATTTTTAGTTTTTTCAGTAATTGGTACTTATGGACTTGTAGCATAATCTTCTTTTAATTCAATCAACCAATAAAAAGGAGAGTAGTTGTGACTTTTAGTTTAGTCGAAACAAAATTACTTTAATTACTTTAACTGAAAAATGAAAATTTGCTTACTTTAAGTTTATTTACCAAATCCAAAGAAAAACATGACTTTTAGTAGTCACAAAAATACAAAAAAAAAGGTAGTTTAAAAATTTTCATCTATGATTCTTCTTCTATAGATCATCGCCTCGGTGGTATATTTTTTGATCAGCAACCAATCTTCTCCATTTAGGTAACGTATTGTTTCATTGTCGCTTAGATAGCTTTTTCCAAAAAAGAGTCTCCTTAACTCCTTTAATATTGGACATACACCGATGAAGTGGATAGTGTTTTCGTTCACTCCCATATTGCATAAGGAGCAAATATACACCAAATCGTTTCTGTGTGGCATACAATTTAAATTAAGAAGTTCACCTCTTACTTTAAAAATAGTTCCAATAGTTTTTCTTGACAAATCGAGCCTAAAGTAATTATGTTCATTTAGATTATAATTAAGTTTCGAATAAATGTCCCTTTCCGTAGATGTTCTCGCCTTTTCTATGAATGTGTTCCTTTCATTTTCATTGATCGATTGGATAACCTCGTACAGTGCTTGTTTCATCTGGAGACCAGTACATCCATTCAGTTCAAGAATAATACCACAATTTGCAGCAAGATCAATCCAATCCTTGTAGAAAGCAGTTTTTCGACGCATGATACTTCTCAACATAATATTTGGCAATCGGTTTCGGTCCATATTAATCACCTGTATCAAATAGTCTGCACTGAGCTTCAATGTTGATACAAAGAGTGTCGAAAGCCCTGTTTCCAAATGATACATGTACTTAGGCGTACTAATAGGGAGGTGAAATACTTTTCTAAGGAAGAATCGAAGCAAATTTTCAACAATTTCGTATTTCCGAACACCCCAGATCTGTGCTCCATAAAACAGAACTGCTTTTGCAGTTACGTTAAAAACTTCATATTTGGCGTTTGTTGATATGTTGTTATTATTGAAAATTTTCTTCCAGTTCGAGCAAATAGCCGTTCTAGCAGCATCGGCCTTGGATTTGAGGTGTTTGTCCATGTTCAAATTAAACGTGAGATTCATTCCCAGATAAACATAATCCTTGACTACTTCCAAAACTACTCCATCATATCTCCAATTTTCTCCTCTTGCCGTCCGTCCTGAACCATTTTGGAATACCATTATCTTAGATTTTGCAGAATTTACTTCCAGTCCCCATTTTTTACAATAATCACATAGCCTATTGATCATAAGCTGAAGTGAAGCTTGAGACTCTGCCAAAATGACAATGTCATCAGCATACATAATTACTTTTATTTTTAAGCTTTCAAACTCCACTCCACAAGGAAGCCAATCAACCAAGTCATCCAGAAACAACGCAAATAACAATGGGTTGAAATTGCATCCTTGACGTAGTCCTCGATTTATTTGGATCTCTTTTGATTTGCCACATCTATTATGAACGCTAGCTGTCGTTTGATTGTAAAGTTTTTCCAGTGCTTTAACAAACTTGGATGATACACCTAAGTTGTAAAGTTTATAGAACAGCGTTGTTCTGTCAACTGTGTCAAATGCAGCTTTTAAGTCAACGAAAAAGGTATAAAGTTTAGCATTACGGTTGAGTTTGCTTCGTATTATACATCCAAGAATAAAAATGTTATCGGCTGTAGAATACCCTTTCCGAAACCCTGACTGATACTCGCTCAGTTTGTTGTTTAAATTTACCCAGTTAATAAAAACGCCTAGAAACATCAGTGCCACTGCCCTGCTCCATAGTTGAATCAAAAACCAACTTCGCCTGCCTTCCAACCCAGAGCTACGGTACTCGCACTATTATTTTGTCAGTTAGCTTTAGAAGTACATAGACAACCGTTTGAAGTATAAAGACACCCGTTATACTTCGTCACATTGCTGGAAGTTTGCCTTTGTACGCCGCTAGTTAAGCGTTTTTTTTTGTACATACATAATCACCCTTATTTTGACATTCTCTTTCGTTCGAAAGCTATTCGAATTCGTATGATACGTATTTTCACTTTCTAATGATTCGAAAGTTCATTTTAATTCGAAACTAAAGCAAACTTTGACTTTCTAATCATTCGAAACAAACGTCATTTATTAAGCGTTCATATCTTGATGAGAGAATTAAAAGAAAAACATGTAAGTTCTGTTTATTTTTTCGAAAAATAAAGAAAATGGAATAAATTTTTATGAAAATCTGTTGATGTTTTTATTAAAGGTCACAGTCACACTCAAATTGGACAACTAGAGAACAAAAGGAAGTTCTTATAAAATTAATGGAAGAAAACCATGAAATCGCAAAAAGTTTTCTTACAAATCGAATCCCCAATGGATTTGATGCATCCAGAATTTTTCTTCTATGTATGCTGTTTTGATTTTTCATAAATAAAACAATTTGAATTTTTGAAAGACTTAAACGATTTTAACGACTGTGTTACTTTTTGATTCTTGTTGACAATTGTGAAGTGTGACCAGGTGCGATTCAAATAAAGATACTTCAAAGTTACATTTTTTTGGTAATGCATGTGGGACAAAAGCAAATCGAATTAAAAGTACATTAATTATTTTATTAGATTTAAAGGTGCTGAGTTAGCTGTACAAAATTTTGTAATGTATTTTTTTTACTTTTCATATCAATAAACTTAAATTTATGTTCCCATATTCAAAGTGTCATTGATGTTTTTTTAAATAATTAGCATCACTAGTACTTAGAACTTTATTAATTTAATTTTTCTTAAGTTAAAGTATTTTTTGTTTTCCATCCAATTGTTTCAATGAAATTGGAAGTTTGTGAAACAATTATAAATTTTGTTACTTTGGTCACACTAAATAAGATCGAAACTTTAAAAAGCTGACTTCGAATTCGAGATCATTCCGGTTCATTTAATATATTCATTCAACGATGAACATTATTCGTTAGAATGTCAAAATACAGAAATTTCATTCTAATGAATAGATCTATTCTAACGAATTGGCTATTCATTAGAATGTCAGAATAAGCGTGAATATATTTTTATTTGGAAATTCAAGTTTAAGTTTATAATTTGGGTATACAGTTTTCACTGCTGCAAATACCAGCAGTTAAGGAATTTTGTCTACCAATTTTATGTCGTCACCTCCTCGCAGTAGTTCCCGATTGAATAAAGGTAAGCCTCCGATGCGTTTAGGTGCTACACCTAAAACGAAAATGCAACGTCAGCAGTCAAGAGAGCTGCAGTCAGCACCGCAGTAGCGGCCTTGCAAGCACCAACACCTATAGTACAATCTCATAAAAAACTTTACGATCTTCCTATTTTCAATGGAAAGCCACTATTTTTGGCTAGTTATACTGAAACCACTACTAACTTCGGATATTCCGCCATGGAGAATACAATTCGTCTTAAAAGACGCCTTTTAGGAGAAGCCAAAGAAGCCGTGGCATCTTTTCTCATTCATCCAAATAACGTGCAAGAAGTTATAAACACATTAAAGTTTCGATTTGGACGTCCAGATCTAATTGTGAAGGCTCAGCTTAATAAAATACAACAATTCCCAGCTATTAATGAAAGCCGAATAGAGGGCCTAATTCCGTTCGCTACAACTGTCCAAAATGTGGTTGCCTTTCTGCTAGCTGCGAAGTGTGAGCACCACTTGTCAAATCCAATGTTACTGGAAAAATTGATAATGAAGCTTCCACCTTCACGAAGGTTTGAGTGGGCCAAAATTGCATTTCAAATAAGACCATATCCCACAAAAAATGATTTTCATCATTGTTAAATGAACAAGCACAAATAATACAAATGCTTCCCAATTTGAATGCGTCTGTCAGTGCAAGGAACCAAGTGCCAAGAAGAATAATGCACACAAGCATAACGAACACAATCAGTATATTTAAAAATTTAACAATACAAGATAGATGGAAAGTTGTTAAAGATAAACGTCTGTGTTTCTCATGCATTAAAGCGGGTCATGGAACAGCATATTGTCGTAACAGAAAGAGATGTGACGTTGATGGTTGCCTAAAATTTCACCACAGACTACTTCACGAATACCCAACATCAACAACATGTCAACAGCCAGAAGCTGATGAAACAAATGCCCAGTCATCTGTTAGAATGCAAACTTGCCAAGCACAGTTCACTGATTGTCAACTATTTCGAATCCTCCCAGTTACCATAACTGGTCCAAAAGGTCACATCGATACCTACGCCATGTTTGATGAAGGATCCTCAATTAGCATCGTGGAAGAGGCAGTTGCAACCAAATTGGGTCTCAAGGGACAGACACAGCCGCTGAGATTACAATGGTATGGAGCGAAGGTAGTGACTGAACCATCAAAGAAAGTTGCCCTTGAGGTTAAAGGTGTTACACTAAACGACACAAGCTTTTATCTTAAGAATGTAAGAACAGTAAAGAATTTGAACTTACCAAGTCAATCATTTGTTAAAAACAAGTTCGAACATTTAAGAAGTGTACCAGTGCAAGACTTAAAAAATGCTAAGCCAACTTTAATGATCGGTTTGGATAACTGTCATCTTGGTATTGCAAGTGAGGTGATCGAAGGAAAAATAAATGAACCGATTGCTGTGCATACGAGGCTTGGTTGGCTAGTCTATGGGCCGTTGTGTGCTAAACAGAACATCAAATCAACTGTGCTTTATGTCAAAGAACTTGACGCTCTTGAAAGACTAAATTACGTGGTGGAATCATACTTCACAACCGAAAATTTTGGCGTGCGGAAATCCGAGAACATCATAGAATCCAATGATGATGCGAGAGCAAGGAAGACACTGGAAGAAACTACAAAGAGAATTGGAAATCAGTATGAATCAGGACTTTTATGGCGGGATAGTAAAACATACATACCCAACAGTTATCAAATGGCCTTGAGGCGTTTATTTAACATTGAAGCAAAATTGAAGAAGGATGCGGAGTTCTCCACGAGATATAAAAAACAAATGGCCAACTATATTGAGATGGGGTATGCCAGAGAACTCTCGCCGATTGAGTTAAACCAAGACTATGACCGAGTCTGGTACTTACCTCATTTTGCAGTCACAAACCCTCATAAGCCAAACAAATTGCGTATTGTGTTTGACGCTGCTACCGAATCTCAGAGGGTCTCACTCAACTCCATGTTACTTAAAGGTCCAGAGCAAGCCCAACCGCTTTTGACACTTACTTACTTAAGGTGGCGCTACAGTCCGGGGCGGACCTGGGCCTCAACCAGCATGCGTCTCCAGCCAGCTCGGTCCCTAGCTAGCTGTCTCCAGTTTCGCACGCCAAGTTGGTTGAGGTCCTCACCCACCTGAGTGCGCCACCTGAGTCGCGTCTTCCTCTACTGCGCCGTCCCTCGGGATTGGATTCGAAGACCTTCCGGGCTGGAGCGTTGATGTCCATTCGCTCTACATGACCCAGCCATCTAAGCCGTTGGACTTTTATTCTGCTAACTAGGTCAGTGTCGCTGTACAGCCCGTACAGTTCGTCGTTATATCTTATTCTTCGTTTGATTTCAGCGCTGGTGTCGTTGCCTGTGTTTATAGCGGTGCCTAGGTAGACAAAGTCCTTAACTACCTCGAAGTTATAGCTGTCCATGGTGACGTTTTGTCCAAGACGTCGTTGTTCAATGTCCTTTTTTGATGACAGCATATACTTGGTCTTGCCCTCATTGACCGCTTTTGACAATATTATTTAAATTTCGCCAAGGGATTATTGGAGTAGTTGCAGACATTAAGGAGATGTTCTCGCAAATTAAAATTCGTAGTGACGATCAAAATGAACAAAGATTCTTATTGAGGTATGAAAATACGCAGCCGATCCGCACATATGTAATGTCGTCAATGATATTTTGCGCAGTTTGTTCGCCTTGCACCGCCGAATACATTAAAAATAAAGATGCTCTATTATTTGAAAAGAATTCGCCAGAGGCTGTCAAAGTCATCATAAATAATCACTACGTGGACGATCTAGTATGCAGTTTTCGAAGTCAAGCCGAAGCAGAAGTAATTTGCGAAGAAGTAAAAAGAGTTCATGTCGAAGGTGGATTTAAATTACGCAATTTCGTTTCCAACAATCAAGAAGTTCAAGTGAAACTTAACAACATTAATTCTAGTAATAATTCTGTAGTTGGACTAGAGTCAAAGGATGCTGGAGAAAAGGTATTAGGAATGTACTGGAACACAGAGGATGACACATTTCGTTTCCGACTTACTTTCCATCGGATTAACTCTGATATATTAGAACTTCTTAAACCACCCACGAAAAGAGAAATGCTTGGGATAATTATGGCCGTTTTCGATCCATACGGATTTTTAGCGAATATTCTTTTATACTCCAAAATACTTCTTCAGCAAACGTAGACTAGTGGAATGGATTGGGATGACCCGTTACCAAGTGAAATCTAATCTGAAAGCTAAAAAACGTGGGTCAATTCCGGTTGCCTCGTTGCTATTTACCTAAGATACTACAGGCTGATGATATAGAACTCCATATCTTTACGGATGCCAGCAAGAGTGCATTTCCCGCAGTGGGATATTTCCGAGTTCAACATCAAGGTCAAATAGATGTAACGTTTGTCGCTGGCAAAACAAGATGTGCACCAAAAACAATACTTTCCGTTCCACGTTTAGAACTGCAAGCAGCAGTGCTTGGAAGCCGTCTACAAGCTACGATTCGAGCCAATCACGACATAACTATCTCGAGTGTGGTATACTGGAGCGATTCGAAAACAACAATCTGGTGGATCAAATCATCACATAGGAGATATAAGCCATTTGTTGCACATAGAATAGCGGAGATTTTAGAAACTTCGGAACCATCAGAATGGCATTGGGTTCCAACGGAACTGAATGTTGCAGATGACGCCACACGAGCTATAAAACCACCCAAGTTCGTCAACAATAACCGATGGTTAACTGGACCTGAGTTTTTGCAATTTCCTGAAGAAGCCGCATTTATCAGAATTAAACTCTCCCGAAACGTTTGACGTGGAAGCTTGTTCAAAAATGTTTCATATTCAAAAGGCAAGTTACTTTATTGGTATTACAAAATTTTCCTCGTTAAACAGGCTAAGAAGAACAGTTGCTTATCTACTTAGAAGCAAAAGATGGTTAGAAAGAGCAAGAGTGGCTATTGCAACACGAAGAAAAAATCCCGTAGTCAAATTAAAGAAACAACCTTCATCCAAAAACACAAAAACCTCCACATTATTGGCTACTGAAGTTTTGGAGGCCGAAAGATTTCTTCTTAAGCTTGCGCAAAAGGATGAACTGAACGATGAGATTCAATGCCTAGCGAAGGGCTTACCAATACCAGCCAGCAGCGCGATATTTCAACTTACGCCTTACCTAGATGAAATTGGTTTAGTTCGCCTGAACGGACGTCTGAATGCCGCTTATTGTCTTCCTATTGATACCAGATGCCCCATAATCCTGCCGAAAAGTCATTATTTAAGTGAACTAATCGTACAACACTACCACGATTCCTTTCATCATCAGAACGACGCCCTTATAATCAATGAGATTCGTCAAAGATTTTGGGTACGCCTGATAATTTCGATAAACGCTCTCTCAGCTTTTCTTTATCATAATCCCACAAATTCGATCAACACTCAAGAGAATAAAGAGAAAATGTCAGACCTGTAAACTTAACAAAGCCAAACCGATAACCCCGCTGATGGGACAACTGCCTCCAGATCGCGTAACACCCTTTGTCCGACCCTTTACTTATACGGGCCTGGATTATTTTGGCCCAATGAATGTTACAGTGGATCGCCGCAGGGAAAAAAGATGGGTAGCACTTTTCACCTGCCTTAGCACAAGGGCCATACACTTAGAACTGTCTGCGGACTTGTCTACTGATTCGTTTATCCTATGCCTAAGAAACTTTATAAACCGAAGAGGGGTTCCAGTAAGAATAAGATCCGATCTGCGGACTTGTCTACTGATTCGTTTATCCTATGCCTAAGAAACTTTATAAACCGAAGAGGGGTTCCAGTAAGAATAAGATCCGATAACGGGACAAACTTTATCGGAGCGCACCGCGAGCTTTGCAAGGAGGCGCAGTTTTTTGACTTCGAAAACATTCAGGACGAAATGACGAAGAAAGGAATCGGATGGAAGTTCAATTGTCCACTCAACCCTAGTGAAGGGGGGTCTGGGAGAGGATGGTACAATCGGTGAAGAAAATTTTAAAGGTGACTCTAAAAGAAGAAGCTCCAAGAGTTGAAACTCTTCGAAGCCTGCTTATAGATAGAAGCCGAGAACATCATAAACTCAAGACCATTAACGGAATTGCCAATCAATTCAATAGAAGACGAACCCTTAACGCCAAACCACTTCTTGATAGGATGTACAAACTCGACGCAAACTCCTAAACTTGATGATTTGCCAATATGTAGCCGTAAGCAGTGGAAAATTGCACAACAACTTAAGGACAGATTTTGGAAAAGGTGGATTTTGGAATACTTACTATTTTTAACAAAGCGGAGCAAGTGGCATGTTAAAGGCAAACCCTTAAAGGTGGATGACCTCGTGGTCATATGTGATGCGAGTCAACCCAGGAGTAAGTGGCAACGTGGCAGAGTAACCAAGGTGTATCAAGCAAAAGACAAACAAATCCGGAGCACAGAGGTTAAAACAATCAACGGAATCTTACGCCGTCCTGCATCGAAGTTAGCGATTCTAGAAGTAAATTGTGAATCTCCTTGAGAATTCACGGAAGGTGGGATGTTGACGTCTAAGGAGGGGAAGCATTTATATATTTAGCCAGCCAATAGAAAACGTCGTTGTATCTGCAACGGCTTATATACTTCTTCAGTCAAACAACAAGAACAAGAAAGACCGAGAACAGTAGTCAGTTACAAAGTAAATGTGAAAGACAGCGGACGCTTACAAAAAAACCAATTTTAAAAATTTCTTTATACAAATTTTAGTCAATAAATCAATAAAGTATTTCAATAAATTACAGAGATTCTATTTGGTACTTTTCGATATCTTAAAAATAAAGTGATAACTCTCAAATATGTGTGAGTGAGTAACTATTGAGGTCCTATTCTATTTAATTATATTTATAAACCGACTCAAGATCTGTGTTAAATTATTTAAAAGTGTCTCGTTTGTGATGAATGACGATAAATGTTATAATAGTAAGAAATAATCAGTAATGTATCACTTTTGTAACTATTTGTTCGTATTATATGAAATCAATCGAAATGTCATTCGTCAAGAAATCTTATTAGAACTCTTGGCCAGTTTATAAATATGAAAACATAATTCACTTTTCAGTCTCACGTAGCAATCAAATTAGCTTTGCATTACCTTTCATTCGTTTTGAATTGTGCAATAGAAAATTCTTGAGAAATCAAATTTTCTCCTCAGAGAATTTTGTATGAGAAAGATAAGCATATATTTGGGAGTTATACTCGACCCTAAATTAAACTGGAAACGAAATATTGAAGTACGGCTTAAGAAGGCCTGTGTTGCCTTCTACGCCTGCAGCAAAACTTTCGGCAAAAAGTGGGGACTTCAGTCGAAGATGATTTTATGGACGTACACAGCCGTAGTACGTCCAATCTTAACATATGGTTCGATTGTGTGGTGGCCTGCTCTTAGCAAAACCTATAATATTGATAAACTAAAGAAGGTTCAGAGAACAGCTTGCGTGGGCACCACAGGGGCCATGCGTACTTGCCCAACGGACGCCTTAAACGTTATTTTGGATCTTCTACAAATCTACCTTTTTTATTAAATACATAATTTCCTATATCTAGGAAGATATAGCCCACCTATAATAAAACCCGTACAAACGATCTTCTATGCAGGCCAAGGCAAGACATAGCCAGGATTGTTGCGGTTTGTACCGGACATTGGCCTATAGGAGTTCATGCAGAGAAGTTGGGTATCTCTTACAACACCTTTTGCCGTAGTTGTAGTGACCAAAGAGAAAGTGAAACGATAATCCATTTCCTCTGCAAATGTCCTGCTTTGGCAATCACTAGAATGAAATGCTTTGGGAAAGCATTCTTTCACGAACTTGATGAGCTATCTGAGACAAAGATTAGAGACCTAATCTTTTTTCTCAATGCGACAAAATGGCTCTAACATAATCGCTATGAAGCTACTCTATAAATCTTTTCCTTTCTTTCACAGGTCAAACGAGTTTTGGTATCAAAACGGCGCACTACAGCACTAATTGGATCTCAGGCTAGGTTGCCTTGAGATCGCCATTTTTACCTACCTACCTAAGATAAGCATTTTGGTCTACGTATTGCCCACAACTGACACACATACATTTATGTATATCATTGGAAAGCTTAGCTCTAGTACATCGTAACTTAACAGTATGAAAATTCACCTTATTTTCAAATTGAAAATTAATGGCCATCAATTCAAGAACATCATTTTTGATGATGAACGATATATTACAAAAGCAATTGTAATTTTTGGTTATTTAAAAAAATAGATGGCGCAACAGTCCTTTGAGAACTAGAGCCTAGTGATTTACAACTCTCAACCATTCCCGTGTACGAGTAATGTTGTGAGGGATGAGAGGGGACCTATTTCAATTTCTCACACGTTCCTGTGGAACAGGCAGGAATAGAACCCAAGACCTCTGGCAGGACAGTTCTACGCCAGTTTTGGAAACAAAAACGCCTGTAAAAATTGAAAATTTTGTTGATTACAAAATTTCAAACGACAGAATCAAAAAATGCAAAAAGTAAGTTTTTTTCTTTTGTTTTTAAAATTGTAACAAGTAATTTTAGAGTAAAAATAACAAATTTTCAACAGATGAAGCGGTTTGTGGAGCAATAGAAGAGGTGTCTCCACAAATTAGCAAACAAATATGGAATAGGAGTGCTTATATTAAAATTATAAAGCTTCTAAACATCCGTTATATATAATACCTATAGGGTTTTCAAATAATAGGTATCACTTTGAGTAGTCCACTATTTGGCTAGCTTTCACTTTTAAAGGTATAATCTTTTTACAATTATAAACTAAGGTAATGCCAACAGGTCGTCCACATCAACATTTTCCAATTCAGGCACCAAAAAGTTCCCAATTGACTGTAACTATTATAGCCGACTCAATTTTTTTTTAATAAATATGGACCAATGATTCCCACTGCCCATAGAGCGTACCAAACAGCGACTTTTTGAGAAAGTAACGGCGTCTCCACAATGATTTGTTGATTATGATCAACCCAAATACGACATTTTAGGTTATTAACGTACCCAATTAACCAAAATTGAGCTTAATCGCTGAACAAAATTTGTCTTGTTAGAATCGGGATATAAGGGATTTTTCATTGAACGTGATATGTGATGATCGTTCGGCTTCAATTCTTGCAGGAGCTGGATTGTGTAAGCCCGCAAACCTAAATTCTTTCGAAAAAACTTCCATAAAGTGGATCGACATGGCGCGATGGCGGATGAACTCATTGGGTGATTTTTGATACATTGCTCCACATCAGCCATAGCGTTTTCGATGCGCACTGTACCGCGAAACCGATTCATGGTTGCTCGAATTACCTGTTAACTACCCAAGATTCAATTGAAACAATTCAGTTATATATAAGAGAATAGTATAAACAATTTATTGTTCTATGAAAAACAACAGCACAGCAGTAGAATTATTTCAGAAGTAATTCATAATAATGAAAATATTGACAAACAAATATTTAAGTTCTTCGATGTTTTTGATTGAATATAATAAAGTTAATTTATAGCAAGTGTAATAATTCAACACTCCTCCTCAGCTTGATGATAAATTCTTAACTGTTTTTGTAATTCAGTAAATTGAGCTTTAGGTAAAGCCTTTGTCATCATATCTGCTATCTGATTCTTCGAAGGTATGAATGATATTTTAATTTTCCCGGGTTGAATAGCATCTCTTATAAAATTATATTTTATGTCAATATGCTTCATTCGTTTGTGCTCTCTTGGTTCTTCTGCTATTTTGATGCATGCTTGATTATCTTCGAATATGTGAACGGTGTCTACTTGTATACCAAGATCACAAAGTAGTTCCTTTAGCCAGATTCCTTCGCATGCAGCATTACATAAAGCTACATATTCAGCTTCCGTTGAAGACAAGCTAACTGACTGTTGTTTTCTGGAACACCAAGAAACTGTACTATTAAAAACTTTGAACACATGCCCTGAGATAGATTTTCGGTCATTAATGTTATTTCCCCAATCCGCATCTGCGTAACCTTGCAAAGGCAATGCGTCATCTGTCTTCGAATACACCAGCTCAAAGTCTATGGTTTTCTTGATATACCTTAAAACGCGTTTCAAATGTTCCCAGTGAGTTTCTGTGTAACAGCTTTGATAGCGACTGAAGTAATTCACCAATGCACTCAAGTCTGGACGACAAGACATCATCACATGCATCAGACAGCTAATGAGTTCTCTGTAAGGGTATTTAGTGTCTATTTTGTCACCTTTGAGCATTTGCAAATTGTATTCCATTGGAGTAGAAATTTCCTTGACATCTTGCATTTCAAATCTTGTCAACAAGTTCTTCAAATACTCCTTTTGACTCAACGTCATTCCGCTTGCATTTCGTGTGATGTGTATGCCAAGGAAATGTTGAACTTCATTCATGTCTTTCATTTGAAATTCCTTGGATAGAACTTTCTTTACGTCTACTATTTCTTGCAAGTCTTTTCCAACGATTAATAGGTCATCGACATAAATCAATATGAACAATTGATTTTCTTTCTTGATTCTTGTATAGACAATAGTCTGAATTTGTTCTTCTGAAACCAATTGAAATGATAAGTTTATGAAATCGCTCGTTCCACATTCTTGAAGCTTGTTTCAAACCATACAACGATTTATTTAATTTGCAAACGAGATTGCCTGTTTCAAAACCTTCCGGCTGTCGCATATAGACTTCTTCATTTATGTTGCCATTCAAGAATGCCGACTTCATGTCCATCTGATGAATGTACATGCCAGTTTTGTTTCTCACATTTTCAACAAAACTTTCAGCATTTAAAGCATAGGCAATGTGAGTTGTCATATCAAATTCTTTGAATCTTCCAGGTAGTTTGTTTTCTTCATCTCCATTGCACATGGTAGATTATTCCCAAACATACTGTTTTTCTTCTTTTTCGTATTTCGGACTGATAAGGAGCTGTTCATTAAAAATTACGTCACTTGCTATGACAATTTTCTTTGAGATAGGGTCCCATAAACGATAACCATTAGAAGAATACCCAACCATAATGCATTTAAAAGATTTTGGGTCAAGTTTAATCCGAAGCTGACCAGGAATATGAACATAAGCTGCACAACCAAACACACGTAAGCTCCTCAAGTTTTTTCTTTTCTGTCTTTTCTCTTCTGAAAAGCTCGTGTGAAACTACACATACACCATTTTGTTCGGGTGTGTATGGGACTGTATACTCAATTCGAATTCCATTTTTAATGCAGAACTTCTTGAAGTTGTTAGAAGAGTATTCACCTCCGTTGTCACAACGCAAACGAGAGACTTTCCTCTCGAAGTGAGCAGTCACCCAAGATGTATACTCAATGAATTTACTAAGCACTTCATGTTTGCCTTTCATCAAGTAAGCCACTGCAAAATGAGTAAAATCATCGATAAATATGACAACGTACCTCTTGCCATCATAAGTTTTTGGTGTTATGGGTCCAACAACGTAACTATGAATTAGCTCTAACGGTCTTGATGATCTGCCCACGGAAATACTTTTATATGGTCTTCGATGTTGTTTTCCGGCTACACAAGACTCACAAAAGTAATCCTTTTCATTGTTTTCCAGGATATCCAAGCCATCTACCGTTCCAGCTTTCTTCAATTTTAAAATGTCAGCAATATTCGAGTGTCCCATTCGTTGATGCCATAAACCAAGACTTTTCGCAGCACTTATACCAGCAAACCTAAGTTTGTGAACTTCAATGCATACTTCATATAGCTTACGATTGCTAACAGCCTCAGTCAAAAGATGTTTTCCTTTCCAAATTTGCGACTTTCCGTTTTCAAAAATTGTCTTGATACCTTTCGATTCTAGTTTTCTAATCGAAAGCAAGTTACAAGATAATTCTTTTACGAATAAAACATCTTCGATGACACCAGTACTTTTCTTAGTTGCGATTAGATGCACTCCATTCTTTGCAACTGATATTTGAATTGGATTTTCTAATGTCTTACACTTCATCAAATATTGTTCGTCATTGATCATGTGTCGGCTGCTCCGGAATCCAAGTAAAAATGTAAATAGCTTTGAGCTTCAGCTTTTAGACTCATATCTGAATGTGCAACAAAAGTAAACTTTTCAGCATCAGTTGTACCTATTTTGGCTTTTCCAACATATTTCTTTTCATTTTGTTCTTTTCGATTTTTGCACTCAAAACGCCCAAGCTTTCCGCAATTGAAGCATTTTATTTTGCTCTTCGTATACATTGCTACTGATTCTTGAATTTCTGGATCTGATTTTTTTTTAGTTTCATCTAAGATCCGACTTTTGACAAAATCAATTGTCAACTTCTCTATTTCCATCGTTTCCAAAGCGTTCACCAGTGCTCCTGTTGAACGCAAATCTCGAATCAATTTGTCAAATTTAAGGAGATGTTGATGCATGTCTCCTCCTTCTGAACACTTGAGGCTCAGTAAGCTGTTCCGCAAAAAAAATTGCGAAGCAATGCTCTTCCTCTCGAAAGTTTGTTCAAGGCTTACCAAAATTTCCTTAGCCCTTAATTTGTCCTTTATATACTCTAAATGACTATCTGCTATACGATGGATAATAAGGGATTTGCATTTCTTTTCTTTTCTTCTTTTTCTTGCATCTGATTCCGCTTCCAGAATCTTCTCCAAATCTTTGTAAACAAATTCTTCGAGCTCATGTTCCTCGAGCACAGCCATCAATCGGAATTTCCAATTGTTGAAATTTGTCCCATCAAACAATTGGATTTTTTATACTTCTCTTCTTCCATACCTGGGCCCATAACCTGTTAACTACCCAAGATTCAATTGAAACAATTCAGTTACAGTGCCGCACTTAATTATTGGCACAGCAAGCTATTTAAACTTTGATGCAACATTTTGAGCCTTGGAAACATGCTATTTTGTTAATTTTTGTTTGTCTAGTATATGCACATATTAACTATCAAACATAGTTAGTTTGATTAAAATAAGTTTTTCAGGTTTAAAGAAAAAAATATTGAAGATAAAAGCACCTTATTTCTTAGTTAGTCTTGAAATAATTATAGCTTTCTGAAAGTTCTGTCAGCCAAACTAAAAACTGCAGTTACATTTATTCAAAAAAAAGTTTTGTTTGTGTGGATACCAGTAGTTATTTTGAAAAAAAAATAGTTTTTTGGGAAAATAAAATAATTTTTTTTACAATGAGCCCAAAAAAGAAGGAAACCACCGAATCGGAAAGAAAAATAATTATTTATGTACATGCATAGTCAAGGCAGGTCATATGCAGAGATTGGACAAATTATGGACAAGAGCCGATACACAATTCGCAGCGTTGTGCACCGTTTCAAAGGGTAATCAAACTTCAAAAGCGCAAAACATTCTGGTCGTCCTCGGGTTTTGAATGCTCGTGAATGCAGCCGCATTGTACGGAAAGTGAAAGTTAACCCTCAAATAACATCAACTGAAATAGCTGCTGAAGTCAACTTAGAATTTAGGAAATCAGTTCACCCTATGACGATTAGCAGAGTACTCCATGAAGCTGAATACAAAGCACGTATTGCTAGGCGTAAGCCAATGATTTCGCCAGTTAACCAGAAAAGACGTTTGGAATATGCCTTTGAGTACGGAAGCAAGCCAAACCCTTTTTGGGATGATGTACTCTTTTCTGACGAGAGTAAGTTTAACGTTTTCCGTTGTGATGGTAATACAAAAGTCTGGAGAAAACCAAATACAGCACTCCAAAAAAAAAAAACTTGACACCTACAATAAAACACGGCGGTGGAGGAGTGATGGTATGGGGGTGCATGTCTGCTGCGGGCGTGGGCGAGCTTGTTTTTATCGACGGAATTATGGACAAGAAAGTTTATATCACCATTTTGAAAGAAAACCTGAAAAAAAGTGCTGAAAAGTTGAACTTAACAGGCTCGTTCACTTTTCAGCACGACAATGACCCGAAACATACGGCTCACGACGTGCGTATGTGGTTGGCATACAACATTGCACATGTGCTTCCACACCCACCACAATCCCCGGATCTCAATCCAATTAAGCATTTATGGGAAGAGTTGGATAGACGCGTAAAAAAGCGTTTGATATCTAATAAAGCTCAACTCAAACTAGCACTGATAGAGGAATGGCAAAACATTGGAGAAGAATGCACCAAAAATTTGGTGCATTCTATACCAAGGCGTTTGGATGCTGTTATAAAGCAAAAGGGCCTCCCCACTAAGTACTAATACTAACTTATGTTTATGTAAAATTACTCTGTTTAAAGATTTGTGGCAGTATAAACAACTACATCTTTCAAATTAAATAATTTAGCTTATTACAACACCTTTTAATATTTACTTTGCTTCTTATAATCAAAATATCGTAATTTGTTTTTATTGTTATTTGTTCTCTAAAATCTTTTTATTATTAGAATTGACTTAAATAAAGCAACACGTTTCTTTTATAATTAATAAAAGCATTTTTGATTTAATTCAAAAAACTAAATTGGTGACCCCGACGTGATGTCCAACGAAGATAATAACGATCAGCAATTGGGTGTATCAGCTGATGTAGCAGCTAACTATTATGCCCGTCTTCAGATGCCTCCATTTGTCGAATCAGACGTTGACAATTGGTTCTACCTTCTTGACTTTTATTTTCGAGTTTCAGGAATTGGCCAAGACGGGAGAAAATTCGACACCGTGTGTTCGCAATTGCCACCCGCTCGCATATCGGAGTTGCGACCAATTATTGACGCTGCACCAAGTCTAGAAAAATACGAATATATTCGAATAAATTTGACAAATTATTTTGCGGATAGCCAACAAAAGCGCCTTCGTCGTGTACTTCATGACATGCCTCTAGGTGACAAGAAACCTAGTCATCTTTATTATGAGATGGTTCAGGCTGCAAAAGGAAGTCTCAGTGAAGATGTTCTCATTGATTTGTGGGCTTCACGTTTACCTCCATCTGTACAAACCGTAGCTATTATGGTAAAAGGTTCTGCCTGTGAAAAAACGAAAATCGCTGATACCGTTTTGGAGAGTGTTGAATTACGCCAACTAAACGCCGTAGCTTGTCAAAATCCCACAACAGTGAACAGCGACCATCAGACCCAGTCTGATACTTCTTCTTCACCTGAGGTAGCTCACCTTATTTCAGAATTTTCGAGATTACTAGCCAATCGAAACCAACAACGTCCGTCTCGACAACCACGCAATCGAACACCATCAAATCAAGTCAGACCTGGAACATCCAGCCTGCGCAGACGGGATGCCTCAGTTGAACAGTTTGATGATTGTTTTTTTCATCGTACATTTGGAAATAAAGCCTTTAATTGTCGCCCACCATGCAGATTTCGCCAATCTTCAACACAGTCATGTCAGCCGTGACTAGATTTTTCGAAAGCAAAAAAATCTCCAGCCTTAATCAACCGATTTTGCATACATGAACAGACAACCAATAAGCCTTTCCTTGTCGACACTGGTGCTGAAGTCTCCTGTTTAC
The DNA here is from genome assembly GCA_920104205.1 of Eupeodes latifasciatus. Lineage (NCBI taxonomy): Eukaryota > Metazoa > Arthropoda > Insecta > Diptera > Syrphidae > Eupeodes > Eupeodes latifasciatus. Next base: position 201,906,152 of record OV049924.1, on the reverse strand, counting down.
CACCATCGCCATCATTCAAAAATCTCCGTCCAACTTCATTGCAACTATTCGCCGTCAACGGTTCTCCCATTAAAGTATATGGAGAGGTTACGCATGAGCTCAATCTTGATCTTCGGCGCCCATTTGTCTCGACTTTTATTGTCGCCGATGTCAACTCTCATATTATTGGTGCAGATTTCTTGCAACACCATGATTTAATGGTTGACGTAAAGAGATCGCGTCTAGTCGATTCTCGAACGAACGCAGTTTCAAAATCGCTCTCAGCAATCTCTAGCCATGTGCCATCACCACAACTCATCAACCGAAACGCGCCTTTTTCTAACATTATTTTGAAGTTTCCCAACATCACGAGGCTAGCACCACCTGGAGTTACCACAAACTCCCGTGCATTACATTTTATCGAGACGAACGGCCCACCTTGTGCAGCGCGAGCTCGCCGTTTACCGCCTGATAAACTTAACGCTGCCAAAAAAGAATTTGAATTGCTCATGCGGGCTGGAATATGCCGTCCTTCTAAATCAAATTGGTCAAGCCCGCTCCGTATGGTTAAAAAACCAGACGGTTCATGGCGGCCTTGTGGAGACTATAGGGGTCTTAATGCAGTAACTATTCCAGATCGATATCCACTCCCCTATCTTCACGACTTTACCAACATATTGCGAGGTAAGAAAGTTTTTTCTAAAATTGATTTACAAAAGGCATTCCACCAAGTACCTATCAATCCCGACGACGTTCCCAAGACCGCTATCATCACCCCATTTGGTTTGTATGAATTTACAACACATATGACGTTTGGGCTACGCAACGCAGCTCAAACGCTTCAACGCTTGGTTCATGAAGTTCTACGAGGACTTGAATACGTATTTGTTTACATGGATGATATCTGTGTCGCTTCAACTAACCTCGAAGATCACCACCAACACCTGTTTGAAGTTTTCAAAAGACTCTCGAACCACAATTTGGCCATAAATATTGCAATATGTGTTTTTGGACAGGTAGAGTTGGAGTTTCTTGGCCATCTTATCACCCAACATGGAATAACTCCGCTTCCATCTCGAATTGAAGCAATTCAACAGATCAAGCGCCCAGAGAACGTAAAACAGCTCAAGGGTTTTATCGCAACTATTAATTTTTACCGAACATTCATACCCCACGCTGCTAGTACTCAAATCCCTTTGTTGGCAATGACTCCTGGTAATAAAAAGAACGACAAAACTCCTCTGATTTGGACCGATTCAACTATTAGAGCTTTTGATGATTGTCGCCATCTTCTAGCTCAAGCAGTTCAATTGTCACATCCCGTACCAAATGCTACACTCAGTCTTGTCACAGATGCATCAAATTTGGCGGCAGGCGCAGCTCTACATCAACATATTGTGTAACCGAATGGGCGGTATTGTAGATATATTACAATAGAAAAGAAAACTGGTGCATATAAACTAAAAGTGAAATATGAAAAATAATGAGAAAACAAACTAAACAAAAAAGACACCACCAAATATGACACGACCGACGACGACCACTCAACTGCTACTGCACTTACACTCGTTTACTTTTTTTGGCAAATTATAGCAACTAACAGCTGATAGGTTCTCTTTTTGGTCAGCAAGAGCTATGGCTGTCACTCAAATTGCAGATTGAGTGATTGTCATGTTTGATATAATTTGAGAATGTTGCGAAGGTGGAGAAACTCACCTCTGTTGCATGAAACAATTCGGATGCGATCGGTGTCATGACATTTATGAATCCGATTCGCATCCGAAGACGTTTGCAACAAGTGCGTAAATCACTTCCACTAATGCGTACACGTACATAAATAAATTAATGGCGTTTTTATAAAACGAATGTAATAATGCGTAAGATAGTGGGTGTGAAATAAAACAAAGGCTGGAAAATCCCGGTTAGGTAGTAGTAGTGAGATAAGTATAGTTAGGGTTCAGGAGCAAAAGCCGTCGGCAAGTACCTTCTTTTCCAAATTATCCACCTTTGAAGAAGAAAGCCAAAAAGAAGTTGAAGAAGGTACCACCGACCGACCGCCCAAGGAACCTAGCTCGAAATTTATAAAACAGAAAGCCCTCGGCGCTGAGTTCGCTCGCTCGACATACATATGTAGGTAGCATATTTGAATCGTGAGGATCGTCCAAGATCTAACTACATATATACATAGATATACATCTATATATATATAATCGTCAAATTGATCCTAAGGCCGTTGGAAAAATTCCTTTTGACGGCCTCAATTTTCTTTTATTAAGGAAACGGAAAATAGAACGTTAACGGGCGAGGAAATCCCGAAATTCCTGAATTGGCCCACTAACCGCAAGGGAAAATCAAAACCAGAATCAACCAGTCAAACTATATTATATACATACATTTATATGTACAACTATAAAGGTGAATTTCTTACCTCATTTTTAATTTCAAAATTAAAGCAAACTTAAATTTTTTGTATTGTTCAATTTTAAATTTTTTTTAGTCAGTGAATTTTTAAAGATTTTTTTTTGTAAAATTAAAAAAAAAAAAAAGGCAAAAGAGAAAAGACATTATTTTTAAATTAAAGTTAAGATCAAAAGAAAAGTGGTATAGATTATTGCCGTATATATATAGATATATATATATATATATACCGATTCGTTTATATATGTATATAGATATATTCATAATAGGCACAGTGCAAGCTATATTTTTTTTTTTTGTGAAAAGTGGTAAAATTTATATCATCAATTAAATAACACATAAGGCGTACAAAGGATCGCCTCCTCTAGCCAAGAAGAATCGAGGGAGTGGCCACTGCGTCGGATTTTTTGGGGTGAGTGATTTTTTTTTCCTTTTTTTTTACGGTCGTATTGAGACATAAATAAATCTATATAAATATTGCCCGATATTACTTTCAAAGGGATATAATTGCACGAGATTATAATCATACCTTTACTTTTTTTTATTAAACCTTTTTAAAATTTACATATTTATATTTTAACAAATCCTAAGTATTTGAATTTTCAAAAATTGAAATCAAAAATTTTTAATTACTAGCTGGTTACTCCAAAAATGTGAGATTTTTTTATTAAATTTTGATTATGATAACTCTGGAACTATTAATAAAAATTGTCATATACATATATATAAGATGAATCTTTAAGTTTTTGATTTAAAAAGGGGAGATGGGGAGATGAGGAAAACGGGGTAGAAGAGTACGAGGGAAAAGGAACGTTGTTTTAAGGGGTTGTTCGGCGAGAAAAACAACCAGGTAGGGTGGGATGAGAAGAAAGAACTCGCGCATCGAAACCATCGGGATGCAAAACCTGGCATCTTTTTAATTTTGATAACGAGGAGGACAAGAATCCACGCCTGAGCTAGCGAGGGATATTGTGTGTGCCAGCGAATCCTCAAAGACAAAATCTCGTTACAATTGGCAACGTAGCCGAACCACTTGGTTTTTTTTCTAAAAAGTTTTCTTCTACTCAGCAACAATACTCTACATACGACCGAGAGCTTACTGCAATGTATTTAGCGATACAACATTTTCAAGACATGCTGGAAGGTCGAACATTTCACATCCTAACAGATCATAAGCCACTTATTTTTGCTTTCTGTCAACGCCCTGAAAAATCTTCTGCTCGACAAACAAATTATTTGTCATTTATTAGCGAATTTACCACTGACATCCGGCATATAAATGGTGAAGATAATCATGCAGCAGATTTACTATCCCGGATTGACTCTGTGGGTGTCAAAGCCGACCTCTACACACAACTAGCAAAATCACAAGAAACTGATGATGAACTCCAGCATTTGCTCAAAGACAATTCCTCGCATTCACTTAATCTGACATCGTTCTCTTTTCCGAACATAGTAAAACCAATATACTGCGACATCTCACATAATCGAATACGTCCTTTTATTACAAAAGACCTACGCAAGTCGTTTTTTGATGCTACTCACAATCTTTCGCACCCAGGACGTCGTGCATCAGCGCACCTTATGGCTGAACGGTTCGTTTGGCCGAATATCCGTCAACAATGCTCGAACTTTTACAAGATGGCCAGAAGCGTTTCCAATGGTCGACATGACCATGACATGACTATAACTGTGCAAATGCCTTAATCACTGGTTGGATCGCTCGTTTCGGAACTCCTTCGCAAATCACATCCGATCAGGGAAGACAATTCACTTCATGTATTTTTTCCGAATTGTGCAAATGTTTAGGAACGAACCACACGATGACGACCTCCTACCACCCACAATCAAATGGTATTGTAGAGCGATTTCACCGAACTTTAAAAGCGGCCATAAACTGTGGCGATTCTACAAGTTGGGCTAAGCGTCTCCCTCTCATCCTTTTGGGCCTTCGATCAACCGTCAAAGAAGACTTAGGAGCAACGCCAGCAGAGATGGTATATGGGACAGTACTTCGTCTTCCAGGCGATTTACTAGAACCTGCTCGCGACAATCGATCTCAAACCGATTTTATAAAAGATCTTCGGAAAATGATGCAAAATTGCAGACCTCAACCAACAGCATGGCACTCTCAGCAGCGTTCATTCGTGCATAAAGATCTTCAAACATCAACACACGCATTTATCCGAAATGATTCAGTGAAAGCTTCAATAATCCCACCATACGAGGGACCATTCAAAATAATTGATCGATATGACAAATATTTCACTATGGATATCCGAGGACGCATCTTAAAAATTTCAACTGACAGATTAAAGCCAGCATATTTAGAAGCAGATCAAAAAGACGATGTACGAGTCGTTCCAGATGGACACCAACCGCCACAGCTAACAGCACCTCAGAATTCCCGCACTCGTTCGGGACGTCATGTACGCCCTCCACAGCGTTAAGTGCGGAAAACTTCTGGGGGCTTATGTGGCGGTATAAACAACTACATCTTTCAAATTAAATAATTTAGCTTATTACAACACCTTTTAATATTTACTTTGCTTCTTATAATCAAAATATCGTAATTTGTTTTTATTGTTATTTGTTCTCTAAAATCTTTTCATTATTAGAATTGACTTAAATAAAGCAACACGTTTCTTTTATAATTAATAAAAGCATTTTTGATTTAATTCAAAAAACTAAAGATTTAATATATGGTGCCAATATTTTTGTGCTGGAAGAATTAGATGTTTTGTTATTCATTATTTTTTTTTTTTAAATCTGGACAACTTATTTTAAATTAACCTAACTGCGTTCAATAGTATATAGGTATATGCATATACCAAACCAATACAAATTTTTAAAATAGCGTGTTTCCAAGGCTTAAAATGTTGCTTCAAAGTTAAAAAAGCGTGCTGTGCCAATAATTAATTGCGGCACTGTATATATAAGAGAATAGTATAAACAATTTATTGTTCGATGAAAAACAACAGCACAGCAGTAGAATTATTTCAGAAGTAATTCATAATAATAAAAATATTGACAAACAAATATTTAAGTTCTTCGATGTTTTTGATTGAATATAATAAAGTTAATTTATAGCAAGTGTAATAATTCAACATTACCGACTCGTTGGGCGATTATATCGAACGAAAATAAATTTGCATGATTTTCAAACATTGTTTAGGAGTCTTATTTAATGCGAAATGCTAAACCAAACTGAGCACAAATCAAGTGACAGCCGTCAAAACCGACATCTCGAAAAAATATATTGCCAGATTGAAAACCACGTCTAAAAAAACACCCATTACACTTTCACATCGGAAGCTACGTAAAAAAGCACAACTGTCGAACTAGACTTTGTTTGTTATGCTCAAATTTCTTTTATAAGCCCAGACTCTTGAATATTTTGATTATGATTTTTGACACGAAGTTGACGTTATAACATCATACCTAATCCTTTTATTTTCATCAACAAAAGTTCTTTATTTTCCTGCAACGTAAAAAGCACCAAGTATTGAATGTTTTGAATTTTATTTTTCTACCAAAAAATATATTTTTGTCTAGTCCAAGACTGTTTGGTAGGTATGAATCCAGAATGAAAAAGTTGGTCTAGGAAAAGTTCAAAAAAATAATGTTAAAATTATTTGAACATTTTCCCACGCGAAGCCAAAAGTCCTCAAGATGTACCTCACCTATTGAACCAGTTTGTTCAGTGCCTAAACTGTTATAATTTTACCACCCCTTTGAATCCAACCTATAATTCATCACTCAAAAACAGTTTCTAGCTAAAAGCTTCGAGCTTAACATACATAATTAAAATTTAAATTATTTCAATACACAACCGGCTTAAGAAATACGACAACAACAACTTGCCTTGACTCAGCTTTATCTCTTAATAGTATAGCGGAGTAGAGCAAGTACCTACTGATACCGAATTGCGCCAGTATAAGTGCATGAGTTGTTGCACAGACTACAGACACATTTATTTTTATGCTTTAAGAAGCAATTGGGAACCTCATCTAAAAATTGGCCTAGCCATCTGTACAAATAGTAGAAATAACTCCAGTCACCAAAATTCAAACAACTTAGGGTAATTTCACTTCAAATAAAAACCATTTGAGTACACAATACATTTCAAGTATCTTTTCTATTTTTTCTATTTGTACTTTTTTTAGGGCTTCAAGGCATTTTGTGTTTTAATTGTCTTTCCAATAAATAACGCTTTAGATTTCATTAAACCAACAAAAATAAATGAGAACATAACTGCATGCGTGTGACGATGAAACGACGACGACGAAGACGAATACGACGGAAAAAAAACAACAGCGGTGAAGGCGATGGCGATGGTGGATGAAGGCAAAAGCAGACAAATCGATTAGCTTCGACTTCGACATTGCAATTGCCATTGAATGCAATGCACCACTCTAATCAGCGTGAGGATTTTTTCTTGATTTGATTTCGATTCGAAAGAAAAACTAAAAATCGGGCACAATGCCCTGGAATTTGTTTTGCAACTCTCAATTCTATAAAATATCGTATTCCGATAACTTTGGAAGCATTTTGCAGAATTTTCCATTGTCCAATTGGGTGAGTAAATAGAAAGAATATTTTTTTTTTTCACGAATGACGATGACGACGAGGCACAAGTCGGAGTCGAGGAGAAGAAGATTATCTCAGAACTCAGAGATATGTGTATTATTATTTTTTCTGAAACTTTATAATATGATGATGGGCGGGGGAAAGAAAGATGATAATAATTTACCTTTAAGGGACTAGTTCATTGTATTTTATTTACATCACTTGGGCGGCACTTGTTTTAATTTAAGGGCTTTTTTTAATGATCACTGCTACTTAAACAACCGCACAAATATTTTAATTTTACACTTGGCTTATTTAAAGAAAAACTTATATTCTTTAAATTTATTAAATTTCCACTTTTCCCAGGGAAAGCAGCCATCGTTGAAAGTCAAATTTATACTGTCAGCCATTCCGACGATGTAAGGCGATTTTGTGGCTGTCAAACAGGTATTGCCATATGAGAAAAGTTATAAATTATTAAATTCTTCGTGGTAAGAGGTGAATTGAAAGATGTGTTCAGCGAGTATACGAATTGCAAATTTGCTATTTTTATTGCAGCAACTTTAATTGCATATGGTTGGTAAACTATCAACAATAGACCTTTTGTCAGCATATTAATAAATCCGTACATGAGTACATTATAATGAATTTTTTAAATTGGAATTCGAAGAAAAAATACCAATAGAACACTTTGAAAAGTTAAAATCCAGTCAGAAGTTTGTTTCATTGTAAATTTAACAGGGCCATATTCATAGTTCTTTGAAAAGTTCTTATTTTGTCTTTGCTAAACTATGCTATTTTATTTATAGATAGTTTAAACCAATTTTAAAACGATAGCCTGGAGTCTTAAAATAAACACGACAGAAACTATGTGTAAGTTGTTTTTATAGATATAAAACTTCAAAAATAAACAAACTAACTGAGAAAGTTACGTTGCGAGAAATTTTAATTGAAAAAAATAAATAAATCCATAAAACAAAAGGTCAAAAGAATTAAGCATCAATCAAGATTTTGATATTTTGCTGGATGTTGGAAGGCTGTCACTTAACAGAAAATGAAAGCTCTACTTAACCCGAATCGACCCCTTTGAAACATATTATGAGAAATAAATATTTTGTTATAAGAGGTGACTTACATGAAATTCCTCAACAAACAGTAAGCAGAATAATTTCAGGAATTTCAAAGCATTTTTTATAGGTTTAAGTGAAATTGTACTAGAATTGTAGTGGAATATACCTTGAACCTATTTCTAATTAAACACAGCTGCTAAATTCTTTATGAATAGCAGCTGTGTCTAACCTAGATGTTTAATTTAGACTCCAGTTCAAATAAACCCAGGTTTAAAATATGACTATGAATATGGCCCATTATGTTATGAGCCATAGCTATCATTGGTTTTTATCATTGAAAACAATCATTGGAGTTTAATGGAAAGATTGGTTATAGCAATCATTCGAAAAAATAATTGCTAGTGAAATCCAGCCGACATTTTTTGACAGAAATCTGTCATTGGAACTGTGAAAAATTGAAGCACAAATCAGTAGAAAAATTCGTTTCATTTTTTGACAGATGCCAATCAACTGTTTTGAAAAATGAATTTTGATTCAGAAAATGTAAAAATATATTGAAAATTTAGAATGAAACAATAACAACTTGTGTGTGCTACCATCAAGTTCATAGGCTGGAGTTATAGCTATTTCACGGGGACCAACCCGATCATCAGACTCCTTTAGTGGTGCTTAATCGCTTTTATGTTCAATTTAATTTTTTGAAGAACTTTTGCCCGAGCTGGGCTTGAACAAGCGACCTAGCGTGTGAGGAGCTAGTGCACTACGCACTACGCCACCGCACCCACATGAAAGTTGTAAGCCAATTACAGGTTTTTTCGTTCTATCGAACTATACTGAACCGATTAGCATTTTTCTAAGTACACACAAGTAATTGTTGTTGTTTTTATTCAGGTTCTTTCTATTATCTCCTCTCTTTTTTCATAAGCCAACAATTCGATTGGATTCGTATGAGGAGGGAGATGAGGCGAAAGAGTTTGACGCTGGTCAAGATCTTTCAAAGTGATTATTTTGGCAACTCCTCTTAGGGTAGTTAAATTTTTGCTTTAAAATCTTAAACACTATTTTAATATTTGAATAAAATGAATTCTAATTTCTATAATTTTTTCAAAAAGGAACAACGTGTCTGCAGTTAAATCTATTTAAGGGCGCCTAAAGTTTACTTGCAGCATTTAATCCCTTCTGTAGCTCAATGCTTGTACACCCATTACTAAAATTGTTGTATGGGTGTACAGTAAGTCAAAGAACAATTTACAAAAATTTGGTAAAAACCCAAAAGGAAAAAAAATTTTGTATAAATTAACGGTTTTCACACTGTAATATTTTAAGGCTATTCTATAGGATCCTAAGCTCATTGTGCCAAAAACCTAAATTCTAGGCTCATTAATTTAACATTTTTGAGCCCTGTTTCAATTTTTACGTACTAGCCTCTTTATTTATGTTAAAAACTAAAGTTGCTAGAAACTGTACATCCGCGTGTGGAACGAAACATCGGTTGCAACTTGCAAACGAAACACATATTTTTTGAACATATCTCTCGCTATCATTTTGAACACCACCGCCGTCCAAGATTTTCTCACCACATAAATGTCAAGAAAAAAACAACAACAAAACAATTCGGCATACAATACAAAAAGTCACATCTGTCAGTTTTGTACTTTGTGCTGTGTGCGTGTGCGTCCGTTTTGTCGTTATTTTCTTGGAAAAAAAATATTTTCTTAATTAGAATCAAAACAGAAAACCCCCTAAAATGGTTACTCTAGGTCCCAAGAAGGACGGAAATCCCAATGTGGAGTTTTTCCAATCACCCGAATCCATGCAAGGATTTGATACCATAAGAGTTTGGCTACAAAAGAATTGTAAAAAAGTGAGTCTTGTATCCCTTGTAAAGCAGAGGTGTACCTCTTTTAGAAGTAGCAAAACAAAAATGGCGGTCTTTGGCGCATAATTTTTTTCTTTTTTTTCTTCTAATAAAATTAAACAATTTTAAATTGTTAATTCTTTCAGTATTTAGCCAACAGTCCCGATCCTATTACGAGTCAATCACTATGCAATTTACTCATTCAATTTCTTCAATATATGGAGGCGAAATTGGGCAAGAACACCGCAGAACCAGCCACAACTCGAATACCAGTATGTATATGCGTTTCTCAACTTTTCCTTTTCTTTTGTGTAAATACAATTTTGGTTTATAGATGCGATGCTTCTTGGATTTCAAGCCGAGTGGTGGGTTATGTGTCATCTTTGCAACGATGTTCCGATTCCGTGCCGAGCAGCGAGGTCGAAAGTTTGATTTTACAATTGGGAAGAATCCGCAGCGCAAGGATCCCAATATTCAATTGATGATGGATATCGAGCAGGCTTTGATTGAGGCCGACCTCTATCGTACTCCATATATTTACATCCGTCCAGAGGTGGACAAGGCTTTGGCTGCTCGTCTACGTGATATTTTATCCACCAGACGTGTCGAGATTGTCTCTGACGAAGAGGACGAAGTGACTCATGTTATCTATCCCGTGGTTGATCCTCACCCCGACGAGTATGCTCGCCCGATATTCAAACGTGGAGGTCATATCATGTTGCATTGGTATTGCTTTCCAGAGTCGTATGACTCGTGGACTCTGAATACATACGATTTGCCAGACAATATACCAGATAATCCGGAATCTCCCTCGGGGATATGGCGAGTCTCAGCGTCTTGGATTCTCGATCTGGAGCAATATAACGAATGGATGGCTGAGGAGGACTATGAAGTAGACGAAAGTGGCAAGAAAAAAATGCATAAGCATAGACTGTCCGTTGAAGATCTAATGGCCTATTCGGGAGATGAGAAGAAGAGATCTAGCAACAAGCAGAAGCGTCGGCGCTCACCATCGCCGACCCAAAAAGCAGGCAAGAGAAAACGATCACCTGCTGTTTTGCATAAGAAGTCGCGCAGTGGTGATGGTGATGACGATGAAGATCTTACCCGAGACATGGATGATCCAATTGCCGAGACGAATATTCAAGAAGTTATAAAACCATCGACTATGCAGAGTACTGCCAGTCCGGCTCCGGCTTCCAAGTCCAGAGACAATGATATGATGCCCATTAAGGGAGGAACCATGACGGACTTAGACGATGATATGGAACGTAATGCTGGCAGTGGTTCTGGTGGGGTGGGTCAGATTATGGCTCCAGCGGAAGGGGAAAACTCTCAACCTGGAAAAACAAGTGAGAATAGTAACACCCAAGAGTTTACAGCTAAGGAGGACATGGAAGACAATGTTACCGAGCAGACACATCATATAATTGTGCCCTCGTATTCGGCTTGGTTTGATTACAATTCAATCCATGTCATCGAGAAACGGGCAATGCCTGAGTTCTTTAATAGCAAGAACAAGTCAAAAACTCCAGAAATTTACATGGCTTATAGAAATTTTATGATTGATACTTATAGGTAAGTAAAATTGCAATTTTTGTATTCGTTATCTCCTTGCGTAGATCAATCAATATTTTAGGTAGCTAGTGCTATTTATAAGCTTTTATTAGTTAGGTTGTAGATATAACGAACTGGTATTAATCTCGAGTGCATGTGTGTCAGGATCGTGTTTTTCTTACTTAAAACTAATCTCGTGTCGCTATGATCCTTTTTTATTTTACACCAATTAGTTTCAACCTTTTTAAATTAAACAAATTAACAAAGAAAAGAACATTATAAAAGAAGACATCACCGAAGAGCAAACGTAGTAGTAGGGTTATGTTTAGAATCCCGAAAAATCAATCAGAAATAAATAATAAAAAGAGGCTGGGATGCGACCCACACTGATAACTTCCCATCCCGTCTATCGATTTGTCTTGCTTAAAAGTTTGTCTAAATGTATCAATTCTTGTCAAATTTGCGTTCTATTTTTTGTAGATTTTATTTTTTTTATGAAAAAACGGACTGTTGGATTTTTATAAAAAAATTACTGAATATAAAAAACAATATTTTCTGTGAAATAAAATAAGTTTGAAGCCAATATTTTTAATTTTTGAAAAGCTATTTGAGCCGAAAATCAATTTTTACCAACTTTTATTAATTTTTTTGTTTAGGTTTTTATTTTTTGTAAAAAAACTGTCAGTTCGATTTTTCTCAAAATTTTTCCTAATGTTGAAAACAATATTTCTTATAAGCTAAAATTAGTTAGAAGCCATAATCTCAAATTTTTGAAAAGATATTTAAGTCGAAAATCAATTTTTACCAACTTTTGTTAAATTTTTTTTCGGTTTTTAATTTTTTGTAAAAAAAACTGTCAATTCTATTTTTTTCAAAATTTTACTGAATGTTGAAAACAACATTTTTTGAAAGATAAAAGTAGTTTAAAGCCAATATCTCAAAGTCTTGAAAAGATATTTGAGTCAAAACTCAATTTTTACCAACTTTTTTTTTATTTTTTTTTTTTTAGGTTATTATTTTTTGTAAAAAAAAACTGTCAATTCGATTTTTCTCAAAATTTTATCAGATGTCAAAAACATTATTCTTCATTGCACAAAATTGTTTTGGAAATGAAATCATATTTTAGTCGTAAGATTTTCGAAGTGACAAATTTTTGTTTTCAGTTTTTTTGATTTATAAAAAAAACGTTAATTTAATTTTTTTCCAAAAATATAATTGTTTTGTATCACGTTACAATATATAACATAAAATTTAATTCAAGTCTCTAGCGTCATTGGTTCATGAGATATTTAGGGTTAACCAAAATTTTCACCTTTTTTTTAAACTGCTATGGTAAAAAAACCACCCACGCAATTTTCTTGAGAGCCCTTTCTGCATCTTTCTGCCTTATTATCTGTATAACAAAATTTATTTGAAGTCGATATCTCTTCTGGTTCTTGAGCTATGGACGACGAAAAAAACGTCGCGAACGTACGGACGTACGTACACACGCACGCACAGACATCTTTCTAAAAATCTTTTATTTCGACTCTAGGGACCTTGAAACGTCGAGAAATGTCAAAATTTTCAATTTGTCAAATCGGACCCATTACAATAACTTCCTATGGGAAGTTAAAATAATAAAAATAATAATAATAATGATAATGATAATGATAATGATAATGATAATGATAATGATAATGATAATGATAATGATAATGATAATGATAATGATAATGATAATGATAATGATAATGATAATGATAATGATAATGATAATGATAATGATAATGATAATGATAATGATAATGATAATGATAATGATAATGATAATGATAATGATAATGATAATGATAATGATAATGATAATGATAATGATAATGATAATGATAATGATAATGATAATGATAATGATAATGATAATGATAATGATAATGATAATGATAATGATAATGATAATGATAATGATAATGATAATGATAATGATAATGATAATGATAATGATAATGATAATGATAATGATAATGATAATGATAATGATAATGATAATGATAATGATAATGATAATGATAATGATAATGATAATGATAATGATAATGATAATGATAATGATAATGATAATGATAATGATAATGATAATGATAATGATAATGATAATGATAATGATAATGATAATGATAATGATAATGATAATGATAATGATAATGATAATGATAATGATAATGATAATGATAATGATAATGATAATGATAATGATAATGATAATGATAATGATAATGATAATGATAATGATAATGATAATGATAATGATAATGATAATGATAATGATAATGATAATGATAATGATAATGATAATGATAATGATAATGATAATGATAATGATAATGATAATGATAATGATAATGATAATGATAATGATAATGATAATGATAATGATAATGATAATGATAATGATAATGATAATGATAATGATAATGATAATGATAATGATAATGATAATGATAATGATAATGATAATGATAATGATAATGATAATGATAATGATAATGATAATGATAATGATAATGATAATGATAATGATAATGATAATGATAATGATAATGATAATGATAATGATAATGATAATGATAATGATAATGATAATGATAATGATAATGATAATGATAATGATAATGATAATGATAATGATAATGATAATGATAATGATAATGATAATGATAATGATAATGATAATGATAATGATAATGATAATGATAATGATAATGATAATGATAATGATAATGATAATGATAATGATAATAATGATAATAATGATAATAATGATAATAATGATAATAATGATAATAATGATAATAATGATAATAATGATAATAATGATAATAATGATAATAATGATAATAATGATAATAATGATAATAATGATAATAATGATAATAATGATAATAATGATAATAATGATAATAATGATAATAATGATAATAATGATAATAATGATAATAATGATAATAATGATAATAATGATAATAATGATAATAATGATAATAATGATAATAATGATAATAATGATAATAATGATAATAATGATAATAATGATAATAATGATAATAATGATAATAATGATAATAATGATAATAATGATAATAATGATAATAATGATAATAATGATAATAATGATAATAATGATAATAATGATAATAATGATAATAATGATAATAATGATAATAATGATAATAATGATAATAATGATAATAATGATAATAATGATAATAATGATAATAATGATAATAATGATAATAATGATAATAATGATAATAATGATAATAATGATAATAATGATAATAATGATAATAATGATAATAATGATAATAATGATAATAATGATAATAATGATAATAATGATAATAATGATAATAATGATAATAATGATAATAATGATAATAATGATAATAATGATAATAATGATAATAATGATAATAATGATAATAATGATAATAATGATAATAATGATAATAATGATAATAATGATAATAATGATAATAATGATAATAATGATAATAATGATAATAATGATAATAATGATAATAATGATAATAATGATAATAATGATAATAATGATAATAATGATAATAATGATAATAATGATAATAATGATAATAATGATAATAATGATAATAATGATAATAATGATAATAATGATAATAATGATAATAATGATAATAATGATAATAATGATAATAATGATAATAATGATAATAATGATAATAATGATAATAATGATAATAATGATAATAATGATAATAATGATAATAATGATAATAATGATAATAATGATAATAATGATAATAATGATAATAATGATAATAATGATAATAATGATAATAATGATAATAATGATAATAATGATAATAATGATAATAATGATAATAATGATAATAATGATAATAATGATAATAATGATAATAATGATAATAATGATAATAATGATAATAATGATAATAATGATAATAATGATAATAATGATAATAATGATAATAATGATAATAATGATAATAATGATAATAATGATAATAATGATAATAATGATAATAATGATAATAATGATAATAATGATAATAATGATAATAATGATAATAATGATAATAATGATAATAATGATAATAATGATAATAATGATAATAATGATAATAATGATAATAATGATAATAATGATAATAATGATAATAATGATAATAATGATAATAATGATAATAATGATAATAATGATAATAATGATAATAATGATAATAATGATAATAATGATAATAATGATAATAATGATAATAATGATAATAATGATAATAATGATAATAATGATAATAATGATAATAATGATAATAATGATAATAATGATAATAATGATAATAATGATAATAATGATAATAATGATAATAATGATAATAATGATAATAATGATAATAATGATAATAATGATAATAATGATAATAATGATAATAATGATAATAATGATAATAATGATAATAATGATAATAATGATAATAATGATAATAATGATAATAATGATAATAATGATAATAATGATAATAATGATAATAATGATAATAATGATAATAATGATAATAATGATAATAATGATAATAATGATAATAATGATAATAATGATAATAATGATAATAATGATAATAATGATAATAATGATAATAATGATAATAATGATAATAATGATAATAATGATAATAATGATAATAATGATAATAATGATAATAATGATAATAATGATAATAATGATAATAATGATAATAATGATAATAATGATAATAATGATAATAATGATAATAATGATAATAATGATAATAATGATAATAATGATAATAATGATAATAATGATAATAATGATAATAATGATAATAATGATAATAATGATAATAATGATAATAATGATAATAATGATAATAATGATAATAATGATAATAATGATAATAATGATAATAATGATAATAATGATAATAATGATAATAATGATAATAATGATAATAATGATAATAATGATAATAATGATAATAATGATAATAATGATAATAATGATAATAATGATAATAATGATAATAATGATAATAATGATAATAATGATAATAATGATAATAATGATAATAATGATAATAATGATAATAATGATAATAATGATAATAATGATAATAATGATAATAATGATAATAATGATAATAATGATAATAATGATAATAATGATAATAATGATAATAATGATAATAATGATAATAATGATAATAATGATAATAATGATAATAATGATAATAATGATAATAATGATAATAATGATAATAATGATAATAATGATAATAATGATAATAATGATAATAATGATAATAATGATAATAATGATAATAATGATAATAATGATAATAATGATAATAATGATAATAATGATAATAATGATAATAATGATAATAATGATAATAATGATAATAATGATAATAATGATAATAATGATAATAATGATAATAATGATAATAATGATAATAATGATAATAATGATAATAATGATAATAATGATAATAATGATAATAATGATAATAATGATAATAATGATAATAATGATAATAATGATAATAATGATAATAATGATAATAATGATAATAATGATAATAATGATAATAATGATAATAATGATAATAATGATAATAATGATAATAATGATAATAATGATAATAATGATAATAATGATAATAATGATAATAATGATAATAATGATAATAATGATAATAATGATAATAATGATAATAATGATAATAATGATAATAATGATAATAATGATAATAATGATAATAATGATAATAATGATAATAATGATAATAATGATAATAATGATAATAATGATAATAATGATAATAATGATAATAATGATAATAATGATAATAATGATAATAATGATAATAATGATAATAATGATAATAATGATAATAATGATAATAATGATAATAATGATAATAATGATAATAATGATAATAATGATAATAATGATAATAATGATAATAATGATAATAATGATAATAATGATAATAATGATAATAATGATAATAATGATAATAATGATAATAATGATAATAATGATAATAATGATAATAATGATAATAATGATAATAATGATAATAATGATAATAATGATAATAATGATAATAATGATAATAATGATAATAATGATAATAATGATAATAATGATAATAATGATAATAATGATAATAATGATAATAATGATAATAATGATAATAATGATAATAATGATAATAATGATAATAATGATAATAATGATAATAATGATAATAATGATAATAATGATAATAATGATAATAATGATAATAATGATAATAATGATAATAATGATAATAATGATAATAATGATAATAATGATAATAATGATAATAATGATAATAATGATAATAATGATAATAATGATAATAATGATAATAATGATAATAATGATAATAATGATAATAATGATAATAATGATAATAATGATAATAATGATAATAATGATAATAATGATAATAATGATAATAATGATAATAATGATAATAATGATAATAATGATAATAATGATAATAATGATAATAATGATAATAATGATAATAATGATAATAATGATAATAATGATAATAATGATAATAATGATAATAATGATAATAATGATAATAATGATAATAATGATAATAATGATAATAATGATAATAATGATAATAATGATAATAATGATAATAATGATAATAATGATAATAATGATAATAATGATAATAATGATAATAATGATAATAATGATAATAATGATAATAATGATAATAATGATAATAATGATAATAATGATAATAATGATAATAATGATAATAATGATAATAATGATAATAATGATAATAATGATAATAATGATAATAATGATAATAATGATAATAATGATAATAATGATAATAATGATAATAATGATAATAATGATAATAATGATAATAATGATAATAATGATAATAATGATAATAATGATAATAATGATAATAATGATAATAATGATAATAATGATAATAATGATAATAATGATAATAATGATAATAATGATAATAATGATAATAATGATAATAATGATAATAATGATAATAATGATAATAATGATAATAATGATAATAATGATAATAATGATAATAATGATAATAATGATAATAATGATAATAATGATAATAATGATAATAATGATAATAATGATAATAATGATAATAATGATAATAATGATAATAATGATAATAATGATAATAATGATAATAATGATAATAATGATAATAATGATAATAATGATAATAATGATAATAATGATAATAATGATAATAATGATAATAATGATAATAATGATAATAATGATAATAATGATAATAATGATAATAATGATAATAATGATAATAATGATAATAATGATAATAATGATAATAATGATAATAATGATAATAATGATAATAATGATAATAATGATAATAATGATAATAATGATAATAATGATAATAATGATAATAATGATAATAATGATAATAATGATAATAATGATAATAATGATAATAATGATAATAATGATAATAATGATAATAATGATAATAATTATAATAATGATAATAATGATAATAATGATAATAATGATAATAATGATAATAATGATAATAATGATAATAATGATAATAATGATAATAATGATAATAATGATAATAATGATAATAATGATAATAATGATAATAATAATAATAATAATAATAATAATAATAATAATAATAATAATAATAATAATAATAATAATAATAATAATAATAATAATAATAATAATAATAATAATAATAATAATAATAATAATAATAATAATAATAATAATAATAATAATAATAATAATAATAATAATAATAATAATAATAATAATAATAATAATAATAATAATAATAATAATAATAATAATAATAATAATAATAATAATAATAATAATAATAATAATAATAATAATAATAATAATAATAATAATAATAATAATAATAATAATAATAATAATAATAATAATAATAATAATAATAATAATAATAATAATAATAATAATAATAATAATAATAATAATAATAATAATAATAATAATAATAATAATAATAATAATAATAATAATAATAATAATAATAATAATAATAATAATAATAATAATAATAATAATAATAATAATAATAATAATAATAATAATAATAATAATAATAATAATAATAATAATAATAATAATAATAATAATAATAATAATAATAATAATAATAATAATAATAATAATA